>CM065591.1:140460588-141037638 GCA_033119425.1 Bufotes viridis | reverse complement strand
TTAATCTTGTCCGGTATTCAGTCGAAAGATCTTACAGATTGTTTGTGGGCAAAAGAGGTTTCTTTGAAAGAAAGTTCCCAGAAAGATCTTTCATCCATTGCGCCCGGTTTCATTGAACATGTGTGGCCAGTTTGAACAACTATAACGGTCCAAATGGACTAATATGTGTATAAAATGTTCAATCACCAGATGTTTCATTGCCCAACTGCTGTTTATCCAGCACCCAACTTCTAACTAATATGTATGGACACCTTAAAGGGGATGTCTTACTTCAGTAAAATAGCATTTATCATGTAGACAAAGTTAATACAAGGCACTTACTAATGTATTGTGATTGTCCATATTGCCTCCTTTGCTGGCTGGATTCATTTTTCCATCACATTACACACTGCTCGCTTCCATGGTTATGACCGCCCCTGCAATCCTTTAGTGGTGTCGGGCTTGCACACCATAGAAAAGGTCCTGGCCTATTTAGTGGCCGGGATCACGGCAGTGCGTATAGGCCGGTGCTTTTCCTATAGTGTGCAAGCACGGCCACCATTGCTGGATTGCAGGGTGGTCGTAATCCCTGGATATAAGCAGTGTATAATGTGATGGAAAATGAATCAAGCCAGCAAAGGAGGCAATAGGGACAATCACAATACGATTAGTAAGTGCCTTGCTATTAACTTTTTGCACATGATAAATGCCATTTACAAAGTGAGACAACCCTTTAAGTATTCAAAGAAAATGAAGATCACCTCTTATCTATGGGACCCACATCTGTAGCGGCTCACCGGCACTTCATCTATGCGGTTTACTAGTCCGTGATTTGTGCTAGTCCATAACAGGTTTTTTGCACTTTATTTATGGGCACATACTGCTATATTTATATTTGGTGAGCTCACAGATAGGCTCCACCACTTGTGTGCTACATATGACCCTTATTGTTCATGTTGTTTTATGGTGTAAGCAATTTCCCCTGATGAGTCTCCCTGACGAAACATGCGTGTAGGGACTAGCTGCACCAGTGTTTATAGGGCCACTTTATCAGCTTGAGGGTAAGGTTCCGGACGAGGTCGGCCCTTCTCAGGGCGGGTACTCTGTGGCTAGGTCTTTAAGGTCAGGTCCAGGGCCTCAATAGTGTAGGGATGTCTAGGGATTTAGACATCTTCCTCCCCGCCACCTCATTCCCTCTATCTGCATTAACTTTGATGTTTCCTCCTATAAGGTCCAGGGTGAACACACATCTAAGGTAGGACCTGTGGTGTCATTTGTTGCCAGGTGCCGCCGCAAGACCACTTTGTTGATTGCAAATGTTGATGCTTGTAACATTATTTGCGTCATAAAGGCGAGATTTATATCTAGCTCTGTTGCCTATTTTAAATTGATCAGTGTATCTAGGGACAAATTTTAAGAGGTAACTATTAAAAGTTACGTTTTAATGGGAATCACCAGTATATACCTTTTTTTCTACTTTGGGTATGGAGTGGGGTATGGAGTCTAAGATATCTCTTTTCTTCATTTTTAACTGTGGCAAGTGGATTGGTGGCAGTAGCACAGAATGAGGGTTTTTAAAAAGTTGCACACTGCAACCACAGCATAACTTTCTGTAGTGACAAGGAGAGACAGGAGCGATTCTCTTCCCTCTGCACTGCTGCACTAACTTTTAAGCTGACTGGTGGAGCAGCAGCACTTATTGCTGCTCCACCAATCAGCCTAATGACACGGAGACACTACAGGCAGTTTGAGTGCCAGCCAAGGAGGAAGCAGGCCCGATCTGTGAGACTTGCCTTGCTGTTCGCACGCCCATACATGCACCTGTCTTCCTGTCCATCTGCCTGTCTGCCCGCCCGTCCACCTGCCTGCCCGTCCGTCCTCCCATCCATCTGTCTGCTTGTCCGAACATCTACAATCATCTGAGCGCTGCATCCCAATCCAGGCCACAATATAGGCACTATCTGCAGGAGATCTACTATATACATTATATGTAGTAGATCTTCTTCATATAGTGCACATATAGCAGTATATATAGTAGATCTCCTGCGTATAGTGCATATATTATATATTCTTTTGCATTAAATACTGGAGATCTACTATATATGTACTAGATGAAGCCTGAAGGAGATCTAATATATATATGTAGTAGAACTCCTGCGTATAGTGCATATACTACTATAGTACTATGTGCAAGGTGTCTACTATATATAAAGCATATATAGTTAATAGCCTGCAATAGTATATATAGTAGATCTTCTGCAGATGCATCTGCATATAGTGCACATATACTAGTATATATAGTAGATATCCTGTGTATAGTGCATATATCATATATGTACTTGCACTATATCTACTTTATACAGTGGATATAAAAAGTCTACACACCCCTGTTAAAATGTCAGGTTTCTGTGATATAAAAAAATGAGACAAAGATAAATCATTTCAGAACCTTTTCCACCTTTAATTTGACCTACAAACTGTACTACTCAATTGAAAAACAAACTGAAATCTTTTAGGTAGAGGGAAGAAAAAATACAAAAATAAAATAATATGGTTGCAGAAGTGTGCACACCCGTAAACTAATACTTTGTTGAAGCACCTTTTGATTTTATTACAGAACTCAGTCTTTTGGGGTATGAATATCAGCATGGCATATTTTGACTTTTGCAAAAACACTCCAAATTTGTCAGATTGAGAGGGAATCTCCGGTGTACAGCCCTCTTCAGATCACCCCCACAGATTTTCAATCGCATTCAGGTCTGGGCTCTGGCTGGGCCATTCCAAAACTTTTATCTTCTTCTGGTGAAGCCATTCCTTTGTTGATTTGGATGTATGCTTTGGGTCGTGGTCATGCTGAAAGATGAAGTTCCTCTTCATGTTCAGCTTTCTAGCAGAAGCCTGAAGATTTTGTGCCAATAATGACTGGTATTTGGAACTGTTCATAATTCCCTCTATCTTAACTAAGTCCCCAGTTCCAGCTGAAGAAAAACAGCCCCGCAGTATGATGCTGCCCCCACCATGCTTCACTGTGGGGATGGTGTTCTTTTGGTGATGTGCAGTGTTTTTGCGCCAAACATATCTTTTGGAATTATGGCCAAAAAGTTCAACCTTGGTTTCATCAGACCATAACACCTTTTCCCACATGCTTTTGGGAGACTTCAGATGTGTTTTTGCAAAATGTAGCCTGGCTTGGATGTTTTTCTTCTTAAAAGGCTTTCGTCTTCCACTGTACCCCATAGCCCAGACATATGAAGAATACGGGAGATTGTTGTCACATGTACCACACAGCCAGTACTTGCCAGATATTCCCGTAGCTCCTTTAATGTTGCTGTAGGCCTCTTGGTAGCCTCCCAGACCAGTTTTCTTCTCGTCTTTCCGTACATTTTGGAGGGACGTCCAGTTCTTGAAAATGTCACTGTTGTGCCATATTTTCTCCACTTGATGATGCCTGTCTTCACTGTGTTCCATGGTATATCTAAAGCCTTGAAAATTCTTTTGTACCCTTCTCCTGACTGATACCTTTTAACAATGAGATCCCTCTGATGCTTTGGAAGCTCTCTGTGGACAATGGCTTTTGCTTAATTCTGAACACAGCTACATGCCCAGTTATAATGCAACCGCATTATTTTACTACTTTTTGTTTTCTTCCCTCCACCTAAAATATTTCAGTTTGTTTTTCAATTGAGTGGTACAGTTTATAGGTCACATTAAAGGTAGAAAAAGTTCTGAAATGGTTTATCTTTATCTCATTTTTTTGCAGCACAGAAACCTGACATTTTAACAGGGGTGTGTAGACTTTTTATATCCACTGTACTACTATATGCAGCAGATATGCTATAACCTATGGGACCTGTGCCTGGTCACTGTAATACAAGAGAAGCAGACAATAAACCAAGGTCTGCTCCCCCTGTGGTATAGTGACAGACAATGCCCTACAGTCTGCTCCACCTGTATCTCATCACTATAATAAAGGAGGAGCAGACTTGTGTATTATTTGAGTATCAGGATACCTGTACACATTGCATACTACTTGTGGATTCTTGTACGTAAAAACTTCAGTGTAATACAGTACCAGCAAATTGAATGAGATTAGACAAATCTCGTGTACACTTTGCTTTTTCCTTCCATGCAGAAATAGACCTGTAGTGCAGATTTAGAAACCTGCAGCATATGAACTGTTTTATGTGATTCTGCACCTTCTGTAAAGTGGTTTTCCCCATAGACTTTAATGTAGTCATTAATATAAAGAGAAAATCTGCACCAAAAACCACATAAAAACGCACCTAGATGATAAATAGTGCGGATTTATGCTCGCTTTGTGTGCAGTTTTGGTGTACCTTGGAACCAAACCCGAGTTCGGGAAATGTTTTTTTACAGTACAAATTAGTCTCGCAATAACTTCAGCTCATTGGAGCCAATACATTCTAATATTGTACGGAGCTCCTGCTCCATACAGTAATAGAACAAAGTTTTTTGCGAATCGACTTTGGATGTTTCATTCGAAGTCGATTTGCTCAACCCTAATTATAATGCAGGAGAAGCAGGCTCTGGTGTATTGTCTGTGTCTGGTTACAATGAAATTGAACTGAGCTTGACAAAGAATAAGGCCTCTTGCACACGGGCATCATGTTTGACGCCCGGATAAGATGCGGGTGCGTTGCGGGAATCGCCGCGATTTTTCCGCGCGTGTGCTAACGTTTGTAGTGCGTTGAGCACGCGCGTGAAAAAATCCGCATGCTTGGTACCCAGACCCGAAGTCAGACTTCATCACTGAAGTCCGGTTTCGGGATGAGTATTCTGTATGTGTAATTATTTTCCTTTATAACATAGTTATAAGGGAAAATAATCGCATTCTAATTACAGAATGCAATGTTCCCCGGGCTTTAAAGGGTTAAAAATAATAAAGAGTTAACTTACCTTCTCCCATTGTACGCGCAGAGCCCCAGAACGTCTTCTTTCTTGATAGTTTGGATGCTTGAGGACCTGTGGTGACGTCACAGGGTCACATGGTCCAATCATAGAAGCATTTGAGTGGACCATGTGACCCATGTGATCCTGTGACATCACGGCAGGTCCTTCATCCAACATCTGTTGGATAAAGGACCTGCCGTGATGTCACAGGGATCACATGGGTCACATGGTCCACTCAAATGCTTCTATGATTGGACCATGTGACCCTGTGACGTCACCACAGGTCCTCAAGCATCCAAACTATCAAGAAAGAAGACGTTCTGAGGCTCTGCGCGCAATGGGAGAAGGTAGTTAACTCTTTATTATTTTTAACCCTTTAAAGCCCGAGGAACATTGCATTCTGTAATTAGAATGCGATTATTTTCCCTTATAACTATGTTATAAAGGAAAATAATAACGATCGAGTCCCCATCCCGATCGTATCCTAGCAACCATGCGGGAAAATCGCAACGCATCCGCACATGATTGCGGATGCTTGCGATTTTCCCGCATCCCCATTCACTTCTATGGGGCCTGCGTTGCGTGAAAATCGCAGAATATAGAACATGCTGCGATTTTCACGCAACGCAAAAGTGATGCGTGAAAATCACCGCTCATGTGCACAGCCCCATAGAACTGAATGGGTCAGGATTCAGTGCGGGTGCAATGCGTCCTCCTCACGCATTGCACCCGCGCGGAAAACTCGCCCGTGTGAAAGGGGCCTAAACCTCTAGTAGTGCTTGGTCAATGATTACACACCGAACTCAATGTTCCCTCCACGAATACCAGATGGGAACAGGCAAGGTGGCTAATGACGTGCAAACCATGACATGTGCTGGTCTTGTATGTCTCTGCACTATGCATGGTGGCAGTAGGCACTCTCCAGCCTTCCTGTGAACTCCTATGTGGCCATTATTAATACCAAGACAGAACCTGCTTTCATCACGGAACACTACTGTTTGCCATTTATGTCTTCACTGAGCTCTCTTGCAGCACCAGTGCACATGCTCTTAAGATGATGAGAGGTCCATGCAAATGAGCTAGCGGAGTGCACAAATGCAGTTTTGCTTTTAGTAGACGGTCTGTTATGGTCTGGGCAGTGCAGGGACTACTGCAGAACCAATTTGTGATGCTGTGGCTGTCCTTTGAGACTCTTCCGTGCACCTACTGGAACATTTACTGGTGGTATAACTGACATAATAGGTGCGATCCACATATACTGATGTTACAACTGTCATAATAGGTGGTATCTACACTTCAGACTAAATTGCAACAAGTTTATTTGGGATACAACTTTATACTGGAGCCCTAGGATACATGGACATGTTTGAACTTCAGATGCCCTAAATATTGCAAGATAGCATTTTTTTAGCGCTATTAATTGGTTATAGCATTGGATGGTTGATGTGCCACTACTGAAGTTGCACAGCACAAACTTTATAGAGGCACAAAAGTGTATCTACTCCTTTGCTTTTAGCTCTTTTTGTTTTTTATGGTATGTGTAACATGTGCTATACGTAGAGACACTGGGCTGGCCACCCACGGTCTATTTGAAGATTAGAAGGTGACATATTTATATTATATCTTTATATCATATTTTATGTTTATTATGTTTTAATTTTCAGGTATTAAACTTTAATCCTTAACTACTTTAGATTGCTTTGCATTTGATGTCCACTTAGCAGACTATATGATATTGAGTGCCCCCCTATTTTTTTGGTTTTCAATATTTTCACTCTGTTTAGCTTGGGGAAGCTAGTGGGGCAAGTGCACCCGAGTTCCAACCGCTAATTCAGTCGGTGAGCCATCTGCTACACATTCACAACATGTAGGACATGTCTAGCAACCATGCAGATCATCCACACCATAGACAGACCACACATAGAACAACAACTAGACAAACATCAACCCAAAAGTGCAGCACCACATAAAACAACAATGGGTACGGATTGACATAGGCAAGAACCTCGGTGTCCCACAAGGTGGCCCTCAAGGAAAGGGCAGCTGGAAATGCCCAGAAAGGAGCATTGCTTCCAGCCCAAACAAAGGCTGAAGCGAATCTGAACTCAGGCTCTCAACACCAAGACTATAAGAGCCAAGAGGCCACACCCAGCTCCACCTGAACCCTGTGCTCACCAGAAGGGAAGGGAAATAGCCATAAAGGGAAAGCGCCCACACATGCATAAACAACCACACGTTGCCCCAGGCAACCAGCATGCGCGGCAACGGTCAACAGAGGCCGTAACAGTGCCCCCGCATGCTACAACAACAACACCGAAGGCAAAAGCATGTGCGACAACCGTGTCACAGCGCACACAACATAGGACGTGACAAAAGTAAACTTGATATATCACCGGTAGAGATGAGCGAACACCTGGATGTTCGGGTTCTAGAAGTTTGGCCGGTTCGAGAAGTCAATGGGGACCCGAACTTTTAGGCACTAAAAAGGCTGTAAAATAGTCCAGGAAAGGGCTAGAGGGCTGCAAAAGGCAGCAACATGCAGGTAAATGCCCTGCAAACAAATGTGGATAGGGAAATGAATTAAAATAAAATAAAATAAATAAAAATTAACCAATATCAATTGGAGAGAGGTCCCATAGCAGAGAATCATGTGTCATATCACCCACCACTGGAAAAGACCACTTTCAGTTATTTCGGCCCCAGCACCCAGACAGAGGAGAGAGGTCCAACAGCAAGGAATAAGGCGTCATATCACCCACCACTGGAGAAGGCGACTTTCAGTTATTTAGGCCCCAGCACCCAGACAGAGGAGAGAGGTCCCACAGCAAGGAATAAGGCGTCATATGACCCACCACTGGAGAAGGCCACTTTCAGTTATTTAGGCCCAGCACCCAGACAGAGGAGAGAGGTCCCACAGCAAGGAATAAGGCGTCATATCACCCACCACTGGAGAAGGCCACTTTCAGTTATTTAGGCCCCAGCACCCAGACAGAGGAGAGAGGTCCCACAGCAAGGAATAAGGCATTATATCACCCACCACTGGAGAAGGCCACTTTCAGTTATTTAGGCCCCAGCACCCAGACAGAGGAGAGAGGTCCCACAGCAAGGAATAAGGCGTCATATCACCCACCACTGGAGAAGGCCACTTTTAGTTATTTAGGCCCCAGCACCCAGACAGAGGAGAGAGGTCCCACAGCAAGGAATAAGGCATCATATCACCAACCACTGGAGAAGGCCACTTTCAGTTATTTAGGCCCCGGTGCCCAGATTGAGGAGAGGTTCATTCAACTTTGGGTTGCACCGCAAGATCATTGTAAAGTTAAAAAAATGAGGATTCAATAAAGAAGTGCCCCGGAGTACAAGAATACATGGTTGAGGGGGAGGCAGTTATAAATGTCTATTCTGCACAAGGGAGGGACAGGTCCTGTGGGATCCATGCCTGGTTCATTTTTATGAACGTCAGCTTCTCCACGTTGGCTGTGGACAGGCGGCTGCGTTTGTCAGTAATGACGCCCCCTGCCATGCTGAATACACGTTCACACAAAACGCTGGCTGCCGAGCAGGCCAGCCCCTCCAAGGCTTAAAATGCTAACTCTGGCCACATGGACAATTTGGAGACCCAGAAGTTGAATGGGGCCGAACCATCAGTCAGTACGTGGAGGGGTGTGCAGACGTACTGTTCAACCATGTTAGTGAAATGCTGCCTCCTGCTAACACGTTCCGTATCAGGTGGTGGTGCAGTTAGCTGTGGCGTGGAGACAAAACTTTTCCACATTTCTGCCATGCTAACCCTGCTCTCAGAGGAGCTGGCCGTGACACAGCTGCGTTGGCAACCTCTTGCTCCTCCTCTGCCTTCGCCTTGAGCTTCCACCTGTTCCCCTGTGACATTTGGGAATGCTCTCAGGAGCGCGTCTACCAGCGTGCGCTTGTACTCGCGCATCTTCCTATCACGCTTCAGTGCAGGAAGTAAGGTGAGCACATTGTCTTTGTACCGGGGATCCAGCAGGATGGCAACCCAGTAGTCCGCACACGTTAAAATGTGGGCAACTCTGCTGTCGTTGAGCGGGCACTGCAGCATGTAGTCGCTCATGTGTGCCAGGCTTCCCAGAGGTAAGGACAAGCTGTCCTCTGTGGGAGGCGTATCGTCATTGTCCTCCGTATCCCCCCAGCCACGCACCAGTGATGGGCCTGAGCTGTGTCGGGTACCACCCCGCTGTGAACCTGCTTCATCCTCATCCTCCTCCACCTCCTCCTCGTCCTCCAGTAGTGGGCCCTGGCTGGCCACATTTGTACCTGGCCTCTGCTGCTACAAAAAACCTCCCTCTGAGCCACTTCCCTCTAGCCTGAAAGTGTTAAAAATGACCCCTCATCCTCCTCCTCCTGGGCCACCTCCTCTTCCATCATCGCCCTAAGCGTTTTCTCAAGGAGACATAGAAGTGGTATTGTAACGCTGATAAAGGTGTCATCACCACTGGCCATGTTAGTGGAGTACTCAAAACAGCGCAACAGGGCACACAAGTCTCGCATGTAGGCCCAATCATTGGTGGAGAAGTGGTGCTGTTCCGCAGTGCGACTGATGCGTGCGTGCTGCAGCTGAAACTCCACTATGGCCTGCTGCTGCTCGCACAGTCTCTCCAGCATGTGCAAGGTGGAGTTCCACCTGGTGGGCATGTCGCATATGAGGCGGTGAGCAGGAAGGCCGAAGTTACGCTGTAGCGCAGACAGGTAAGCAGCGGCAGGATGTGAATGCCGGAAGCGCGCACAGACAGCCCGCACTTTATGCAGCAGCTCTGACATGTCGGGGTAGTTGTGAATGAACTTCTGCACCACCAAATTCAGCACATGCGCCAGGCAAGGGATGTGCGTCAAACCGGCTAGTCCCAGAGCTGCGACAAGATTTCGCCCATTATCGCACACCACCAGGCCGGGCTTGAGGCCAACCGGCAGAAACCACTCGTCGGTCTGTTGTTCCATACCCCGCCACAACTCCTGTGCAGTGTGGGGCCTGTCCCCCTAACAGTTTCAGAATGGCCTGCTGACGTTTACCCCGGGCTGTGCTGAAGTTGGTGGTGAAGGTGTGTGGCTGACTGGATGAGCTGGTGGAAGCAGAGAAGGAGGAAGCCGAGTAGGAGGAGGAGGCTACAGGAGGCAAAGAATGATGCCCTGCGATCCTTGGCGGCAGAAGGACGTGCGCCAAGGAACTCTCCGCCTGGGGCCCAGCCGCCACTACGTTTACCCAGTGTGCAGTTAGGGAGATATAGCTTCCCTGGCTGTGCTTACTGGTCCACCTATCTGTGGTTAGGTGGACCTTGCCACAGATGGCGTTGCGCAGTGCACACTTGATTTTATCGGATACTTGGTTGTGCAGGGAAGGCACGGCTGTCTTGGAGAAGTAGTGGCGGCTGGGAACAACATACTGTGGGACAGCCATGGACATCAGCTGTTTGAAGCTGTCTGTGTCCACCAGCCTGAATGACAGCATTTCAAAGGCCAGTAGTTTAGAAATGCTGGCATTCAGGCCCAGGGCTCGAGGGTGGCTAGGTGGGAATTTACGCTTTCTCTCCAAGGTTTGTGAGATGGAGAGCTGAACGCTGCCGTGTGACATGGTGGAGATGCTTGGTGACGCAGGTGGTGGTGTCGGTGGCACATCCTCTGTTTGGTGGGCAGCAGGTGACAACGTTCCTCCCGAGGCGGAGGAAGAGGCCGAGGCAGCAGCAGAAGTGGGAGAAGGGGGAGCAGGGGGAGCCAGAGTGAGTTCCTTGCTTTTAAGGTGTTTACTCCACTGCAGTTCATGCTTTGCATGTAGATGCCTGGTCATGCAGGTTGTGCTAAGGTTCAGAACGTTAATGCCTCGCTTCAGGCTCTGATGGCACAGCGTGCAAACCACTCAGGTCTTGTCATCAGCACATTGTATAAAGAAGTGCCATGCCAGGCAACTCCTTGAAGCTGCCTTTGGGGTGCTTGGTCCCTGGTGGCGGTGGCCAGTAGAAGGTGAACTCTCTTGGCGGCGGCTGGTCTGCTTTTGCCCCCTGCTCCCTCTTTTGCTACGCTGTTGGCTCGGTCTCACCACTGCCTCTTCCTCTGAACTATGAAAGTCAGTGGCACGACCTTCATTCCATGTAGGGTCTAGGACCTCATCGTCCCCTGCATCGTCTTCCACACAGTCTTCCTCCCTGACCTCCTGTTCGGTCTGCACACTGCAGAAAGACGCAGCAATTGGCACCTGTGTTTTGTCATCATCAGAGATGTGTGGACTCTGATGAGGTGGTATTCCCATGTCCTCATCATCAGGAAACATCAGTGGTTGTGCATCAGTGCATTCTATGTCTTCCACCACTGGGGAAGGGCTAGGTGGATTCCCTTGGGAAACCCTGCCAGCAGAGTGTTCAAACAGCATAAGAGATTGCTGCATAACTTGAGGCTCTGACAGTTTCCCTGATATGCATGGGGGTGATGTGACAGACTGATGGGCTTGGTTTTCAGGCGCCACCTGTGCGCTTTCTGCAGAAGACTGGGTGGGAGATAATGTTGTGAACGTGCTGGATCCACTGTCGGCCACCCAATTGACTAGCGCCTGTACCTGCACAGGCCTTACCATCCTTAGAACGGCATTGGGCCCCACCAAATATCGCTGTAAATTCTGGCGGGTACTGGAACCTGAGGTAATTGGTTCACAAGGACGTGTGGCTGTGGCAGAATGGCCACGTCCTCTCCCAGCACCAGAGGGTACACTAACACCACCACGACCATGTCCGTGTCCCTTACTAGATGTTTTCCTCATTGTTACCGTTCACCAAGCACCACAATAAGAAAAAATATTTGGCCCAATGTATTGATTTCAAATTCAGGCCTTTTTTTACAAGCACCTAACACTATCTTCCTATTTATTTATGTAGCGTATTACACTAACCCAGGCACAGCAGTAACCACTGATTTAGGGAATATCTCTTTTAGGGCTAGTATTTAGGCCCTGGATGAAAGATATCCTTTTATGGACAGATTTACACTTGGAGATGCACAGTAGCGTGAGAAAAAATATGTAGGATTATGCCTTCAGCAATTGTATTTTAACACTTTGTGTAATATACCCTTTAGTGGACAGAAATACAACGGGAGATGCACGGTAGCGTGTGAAGTTAATGAGGATGACCCTCTCAGCACTTGTATATACACCTTGAGTGTAATATACCCTTTTACGGACAGATTAACACTTGGCCTGCAACTGCTGGGACACCAGATTTAGGATATTGCTATTTTGGCAATTGAATTTCACCCCAGAACAAAATATATGTTTTGGCGGACAATATTATACTTTGCCAGCCACAGCTGTGACACCAGATTTATGGTATTGCTATTTTGGCAATTGAATTTCACCCCAGAACAAAATATATGTTTTGGCAGACAATATTATACTTTGCCAGCCACAGCTGTGACACCAGATTTATGGATTTATGGTATTGCTATTTTGGCAATTGAATTTCACCCCAGAACAAAATATATGTTTTGGCGGACAATATTATATTTTGCCAGCCACAGCTGTGACACCAGATTTATGGTATTGCTATTTTGGCAATTTAATTTCACCCCAGAACAAAATATATGTTTTGGCGGACAATATTATACTTTGCCAGCGACAGCTGTGACACCAGATTTATGGTATTGCTATTTTGGCCATTTAATTTCCCCCCAGAACAAAATATACCCTTTTACAGACAGATTAACACTTGGCCTGCAACAGCTGGGACACCAGATTCAGGGTATTGTTATTTTGGCAATTGAATTTCACCCCAGAACAAAATATATGTTTTGGCGGACAATATTATACTTTGCCAGCCACAGCTGTGACACCAGATTCAGGGTATTGCTATTTTGGCAATTGAATTTCCCCCCAGAACAAAATATACCCTTTTACGGACAGATTAACACTTGGCCTGCAACAGCTGGGACACCAGATTCAGGGTATTGCTATTTTGGCCATTTAATTTCACCCCAGAACAAAATATATGTTTTGGCGGACACTATTATACTTTGCCAGCCACAGCTGTGACACCAGATTTATGGTATTGCTATTTTGGCAATTGAATTTCACCCCAGAACAAAATATATGTTTTGGCGGACAATATTATATTTTGCCAGCCACAGCTGTGACACCAGATTTATGGTATTGCTATTTTGGCAATTGGATTTCACCCCAGAACAAAATATATGTTTTGGCAGACAATATTATACTTTGCCAGCCACAGCTGTGACACCAGATTTATGGTATTGCTATTTTGGCAATTGAATTTCACCCCAGAACAAAATATATGTTTTGGCGGACACTATTATACTTTGCCAGCCACCACTGGAACACCAGATTCAGAGTATTGCTATTTTGGCAATTGAATTTCACCCCAGAACAAAATATACCCTTTTACGGACAGATTAACACTTGGCCTGCAACAGCTGGGACACCAGATTCAGGTTATTGCTATTTTGGCAATAGTATTTCACCCTAGGACAAAATATATGTTTTGGCGGACACTATTATACTTTGCCAGCCACTACTGGAACACCAGATTCAGGGTATTGCTATTTTGGCAATTGAATTTCACCCCAGAACAAAATATATCCTTTTACGGACAGATTAACACTTGGCCTGCAACAGCTGGGACACCAGATTCGGGGCATTGCTATTTTGGCAATTGAATTTCACCCCAGGACAAAATATATGTTTTGGCGGACACTATTATACTTTGCCAGCCACTACTGGAACATCAGATTCAGGGTATTGCTATTTTGGCAATTGAATTTCACCCCAGAACAAAATATACCCTTTTACAGACAGATTAACACTTGGCCTGCAACAGCTGGGACACCAGATTCAGGGTATTGTTATTTTGGCAATTGAATTTCACCCCAGAACAAAATATATGTTTTGGCGGACAATATTATACTTTGCCAGCCACAGCTGTGACACCAGATTCAGGGTATTGCTATTTTGGCAATTGAATTTCCCCCCAGAACAAAATATACCCTTTTACGGACAGATTAACACTTGGCCTGCAACAGCTGGGACACCAGATTCAGGTTATTGCTATTTTGGCAATAGTATTTCACCCTAGGACAAAATATATGTTTTGGCGGACACTATTATACTTTGCCAGCCACTACTGGAACACCAGATTCAGGGTATTGCTATTTTGGCAATTGAATTTCACCCCAGAACAAAATATATCCTTTTACGGACAGATTAACACTTGGCCTGCAACAGCTGGGACACCAGATTCGGGGCATTGCTATTTTGGCAATTGAATTTCACCCCAGGACAAAATATATGTTTTGGCGGACACTATTATACTTTGCCAGCCACTACTGGAACATCAGATTCAGGGTATTGCTATTTTGGCAATTGAATTTCACCCCAGAACAAAATATACCCTTTTACAGACAGATTAACACTTGGCCTGCAACAGCTGGGACACCAGATTCAGGGTATTGTTATTTTGGCAATTGAATTTCACCCCAGAACAAAATATATGTTTTGGCGGACAATATTATACTTTGCCAGCCACAGCTGTGACACCAGATTCAGGGTATTGCTATTTTGGCAATTGAATTTCCCCCCAGAACAAAATATACCCTTTTACGGACAGATTAACACTTGGCCTGCAACAGCTGGGACACCAGAATCAGGGTATTGCTATTTTGACAATTGAATTTCCCCCCTAGAACAAAATATATATATTTTGGCGGACACTATTATAGTTTGCTAGCCAGTGCTGGGACACCAGCTTTAGGGGATTGCTATTTTGGCAATTGAATTTCACCCCAGAAAATAATCTATCCTTTGCCAGACAGCAGACAGTATTATACTTGGCTAGCCAAAGCTGGAACACCAGATTTAGGGTATTGGTATTTTGGCAATTGTATTTAACCCCTTAATAAAATATAGAAATTGCTATCCTGAGTTTCTAGGGGTGAAAATAAGCACAGCCAAGCCCCTGATGTAGGATATAGCAAAAAAAAAAAAACTAGTATTGATGGATTGATGGACTTGGTGGCAGCTTGTTCTGGTGCACCACAAGTCCCAAAATGTCTGCCGATCACCCCAGAAAAAAAGTGACAGAAAAACGCTCTGTGCAGCCTAAAAACTAGTGAGCAATTAACTAGCAGAAGTTGAATCATTCCCAGCTGTAGATCGATCACTTCATTAGGTGCTAATGCTGACTTTTCCCTGCCTAATCTCGCCCTCACAGAAGCTGCATCCTCTCCCTACACTAATCAGAGCAGTGTGACGTGCGGCGCTACGTGACTCCAGCTTAAATAGAGGCTGGGTCACATGCTGCACTTGGCCAATCACAGCCATTCCATTAGTAGGCATGGCTGTGATGGGCTCTTAGGGCAAGAAGTAAAACGCTAGCTGATTGGCTGCTGTGCAGCCCTTTAGAAAGCGGGAAGAAATCGCCGAACAACGGACCTGAACCCGAACTTTTTTGAAAATGTTCGCTCAACACTAATCACCGCCCCTCTCCTGCAGCTGTCCGCATGGCTAGATGATTAGACAAAATCTCAGATAGGAAAAATTTCTCATGTTAGTATGCAAGTGCAAATGTTTAAAAACAAATACTGGTTATATTAGGCTAGTTTCACACTAGCGGCAGCCTTCTCCGGCAGGCTGTTCCGGCGGTTGAACAGCCAGCCGGATCCGTGCTGCCGCTAGCGCACGCATGCCGCCAGAGGTCCGCTCCGGCCCCAGAGGTCCGCTCCGGCCCCAGTGGCAGCACTGATCCGGCAGGCTGATCACCTGCCGGAACAGCCTGCTGAAGAAGGCTGCGGCTAGTGTGAAACTAGCCTTAGATGTACATCCACTGGCATAAGCAATAGAAATAGTAGTAATAATCAGATTAGGCAAGGTATCACAGATCTGTCGTAGTTTGTCGTTGTTTTATTCCGACCGCCTCTCTGCACGTTTGCCATGCTGCCGCCGGAACTCCGGCCCGCCCCCATTATAGTCAATGGGGCCGGTGCGGACCTCCGGCAGCATGTGTGCACTAGCGACAGCACGGATCCGGCAGGCTGTTCACCCGCCGGAGCAGCCTGCCGGAGAAGGCTGCTGTTAGTGTGAAACTAGCCTAAGATGAAGACCATAACATATGCATACAAAGCGGCTATTTGGGATCACATGAAAATATGTTTGTTAACACGTGCCAAGATGAGAGCCACAGCATATGAGTAGATCGTGGCTGATTTAAGGGCGTATATGTGAAAAAGCCCAATGAAGCTCTCCTAAGTTAAAAACACGCTATAAAGACACACAATGATTGCGTGTCAGGCAAAATATAAACATAAATTGTGTAATAATTATATTTGAAACCTGTGCTTGTAATGGTATGAATAAAGAATATAAAACCAAATATATTTGTATAAATGTCAAAATAAATTGTATGTGGTACATACAACTGTTTAGGATTACACGCAGATCTGTGTGTGAACACGTGCTAAGATGGGCGTCATAGCATATGCATGCAATACAACTATTTGAAATTGCATGTGGATCTGTGTGTGAACACATACTTAGATGAGAGCCTTAGCATATGGGTGAATCATAACTGATTTAAGGGAGTGTAAGTGAAAAAAAACAGTAAAACTCTCCTAAGTTAAACACACGCCATAAAGACACACAATGACTGTGTGTCAGGCAGAATGTAAACATGGAATATGTAATAATTATATTTGAAACTGTACTTACAATGGTATGTAATCAAAATGAATAAATATAAGTCTAATTATATATTTATAAAAATAAATTGTATGGAGTGCGACTATTTCAGATTACATACTGATGTGTGTGTGAACACGTACTGAGATGGAAGCCATAGCATATGCATGCAATGCATCTATTTGGAGTCAAATGTGGATACAGTGTGAGGGCGTACTTAAATGAGAGCCATAGCAGTACAACTATTAGAAATTACATGTGGATCCAGTGTAAACGCGTACTTAGATTAGACCATGAGGCCATACCATTTGGATGTATCATAACTAATTTAGAGGCATGTATGTAAAAAGCCCAGTAAAGCTCTCCTAAGTTGAACACATGCTGTGAAAACACACAATAACTGTGTATCAGGCAAAATATCTCATAGCGCTATATAGACATAAGGTGCATAAAAGGTATACTTAAAACTCATATATATAATAATTTGTATACAAAATAAATTGATGTAGAACCAAGTGATTTTATAGACATGAGAATAAGGGCTCATTCACACGAACGTATGTGTTCTGTTCTGTGCATTGGGGCTGCAATTTGCAGGCCCCATTGCATGGAGACCGTTCGTGAGGCATCCGGGATGGATCCACACCCATTCAACTTGAATCGGTCCGCATACCTCCGTTCCGCAAAAAGATAGTACATGTTCTATCTTTTTGCGGTACGGAAGTATGAAACGGAACTCCAAAGAAGCACTTAGTAGTGCTTCCGTAGGGTTCTGTTCCGTGCTTCGGGTTCCCATCGCTACGCATCTCCTGATTTGCGGACCCATTGAAGTGAATGGAACCCATATGTTCTGTGAATGAGCCCTAAGAATGATTTCCAATGTACCAAACATCTATGCTAATTCCTAATGTAAATACCAGCCAAAGCAGACCATATTAGTGTAGAGTACTTCAGATCAAAAATTGATCTGTAATGCACAATGCACACATATATCATGGGATAGGGACAAGGAAAAAATACCCTCTAATGATAATAATCGCGATCGTTTTTTTCTCCAGTCCCCCCCCCCCCCCTTACAGGTTTAGACAACTTTTCGATTCGTAATTCATAGCATCGGAACGGTGAAATATTACCGTTATGTTCAGAAATAAAGTGTTTACTTGCTCCTGACACAGAACTTGTGGACATAGATGACATTTGGATAAATGTTCCGCTATTCTCTTTTTGAGTTTTCTGGTTGTACATCCTACATATTTTAAATGACAGCAGATGCATTCAATGATGTAGACAACATACTGACTTTCACAATTTATGTAATGTGCGATGCCATATCTATGATTATCGCTGGCAGTAAATTAACTTTTTTCCAGCATATACTGGCAAACATTACAGCACGGTGAGCCACATCGCACAGAGCCTTTATATATTAACTAAGTCCCCTCATCTCCCATAGGACGGGATATGAAGAGACTTGGTGACAGTTGATCTTCCAAAGTTGCACTACATCTGGCCACAAAATTGCAGCCATCTTTAAGAACATCAGCTAAAATGGAGTCTTGATACAGTATGGGTAAGTTTTTTTTGTATAATCCCCACAACCTGTTTATATTCCTTGCTGAAAGTGGTGGAAAAAGTAACATTATAATCCTGTTCATTTTTCTTATGTGTGGCAGGAACTTTTCTCGCGTGTAACATCTCTTTTCTATTTTTATTTTGAACAATGCTTTGGGCTCGGGTGATGGACCACCGGGGATAACCTCTTGACTGCAAGCTGGATCTGTGAAATAAATGTATGCTCAGAAGAGCAAGATCTCTTTACCCTAGTCACTTCCCCCACAGGTATGGCCTTAATAGTATGTGGCATATAAAACTGTGTTGCCTGCAGATTTTTTGCGGTAGAGACTCGTATGTACTGTCCCTTTAACCGAATCCCCAATAAGGTATAGATCGAGAAAGGAAATCTGAGCTCCTTCATTTTTCCCAGTGAATTGTATATTACAAGGGTTATTATTAATATACCTCAGAAACACCGGTATGGACGCCACATGACCATCCCAAACAATTAAGATATCATCTATGTAGCGTCCGTACCAGCGTATCTCCTTCCTAAAAGGGTTATAAGTGCAGTATATGTATTTCTCTTCCCACCATGACATGAACAAATTAGCCAGGGTTGGTGAAAATTTCACCCCCATTGGTGCACCTCTGGTTTGCAAATAAAAATTTTGATCAAAGGAAAAATAGTTATGTGTCAAGAGATAATGTAATACATTAATAATAAATTTGCATAGTTCCTCTGTGTAGTGTCCATATTTATACAGATGGTGTGATACTGCACTGATAGCCAAATCGTTTGGGACGCAGGAATATAAAGAACAAACATCACGTGTAATCCACGTGTAAGATGGACTCCATAAAAAAGTATCAAAAATTCTTAAAACTTCCTTGCTATCCCGAATGTACCCCAGGGTCCTCAACACCAAAGGCTGCAAGCACTCATCAAGCCATTTACATAATTTCTCATTCAGGCATCCTATACCCGCTATAGTGGGTCTCAGTGGCGGTGGATACTCTTGATTGTGGACTTTAGGAAGCCCATGAAAAATCAGGGTTACTGGAAATTCCACTAGTAAATGAGCTGTTTGTTTTTCTGTTAGATTCCCCAAGTTAAGCCTCATTCACACATCCCTGTTCAAATCCATGAGCAGGTAGTCAGTGATGCATCCGTGAAGCTGTTCGTGAAGGATCCGTGTTGGGTCAGTTTTTTGCTGTCTGTGTTGCATCCGTGTTTCACTGATACTGAACAGCTGAAAAATAATTTTCAAAGCATCTCTTCTATAATGGGCGTGATGGATTCGTGATCACGGACAAAATAGAGCATGCATCTGAAAACACTGACCCACGGACCGCGCTAAACTGATGTCTGAATACACACATTAAAATGAATGGGGACGTGTGCGGTCAGTGGAGAACACGTACAGCCCATGTCTGTTAAACAGCGACGTGTGAATGAGGCTTAACCCCTTCTGTTACAAAGTTCTTGACCACATCTTTGAACACCGGAATAGGATCTGAACTAAGTTTCCCATATGTATCTTTATCATTCAAAATGATCATGTTCCCATACATTTGTTTATTCAAGACAACAATTTTTCCTCCTTTGTCAGCCATTCTCACTACTAGGTCCTGGTTCCGTCCTAATTCTGCGATGACTTTAAGTTGTTTTTTGTTGACATTAAAGCCACTCTTGTTGAATCTGGTGACATCATATAATTTTTTTAAGTTCCTCTCCACTGTATGTTGGAATTGATTGAGGGCTGGTACCCGTGAAGTGATAGGATAAAAGGCACTATTGGACCCTTTAATATCAATACTATGAACACATCTTCTGGTATGAGCAAAGGGGTCATCTTGTAGTGCCATCAGATTCATTAGAGTGCACTGTTCATCAAAAAATAGATCCGAGAACTCATTATTTACAAATATGGGTTCTGATTATGAAAAGTCAGTACTCCTTGAATCTTCTTTTTGTTCCACTGGTGATTGTAAAAAATGGCACCTGAGGGTGAGAATGCGTGCAAATTTGTTAAGGTCCATCAAAGTGTTAAACATCTTGAATTGAGACGTCGGTGAAAAATGGAGGCCTTTGGAAAGAAATTGTATGTGGGTAGGCATCAGTTCAAATGAAGATAGATTTCTAATATTATTGTTATCCTCTGTACTGCTGTTAACTCCTACTGTCTCCTTCTGTTGCGGACAGGATACCTCAGATTTTTTCCTCTAATGGTTGCGGCCTGCCTGTCTGTTACGGTTCTTGAATGTGTAGTGGTAGGCAAAACTATTGGGGTCCGTTAGTTGTACTCTGTGAGGTAACTATATGAGTCAATGTGTCCTCCTCATGTTCTGAATACTCAGAGGTATCAGGATCCGAGGAACTAAAGGTGACTCTGGTTGTTTTTTCTTTGTTCTTTTTAAAGAGGACCTTTCATCAGGGTAAAAAATGTGTACTAAGTATGCTGACATGTAGAGCGGCGCCCAGGGATATCCCTGCACTTACTAATATCCCTGGGCGCCACTCCGTTCGCCCGGTATAGGCTCCGGTATCTTTTGGGACTTGGTTATAGTAGGCGGAGCCTAGTACACTTGGTTATGGTAGGCGTATCCCAGGCTGTAGCGCTGGCCAATCGCAGCGCTCAGCTCACAGCCTGGGAGAAAAAACCTCCCAGGATATGAGCTGTGCGCTGCGATTGGCCAGCGCTACAGCCTGGGATACGCCTACCATAACCAAGTGTACTAGGCTCCGCCTACTATAACCAAGTCCCAAAAGATACCGGAGCCTATACCGGGCGAACGGAGCGGCGCCTAGGGATAATAGTAAGTGCAGGGAGATCCCTGGGCGCCGCTCTACATGTCAGCATACTTAGTACACATTTTTTACCCTGATGAAAGGTGCTCTTTAAGTATAGGTCTAGGTTTTTGTGATGTGTTTTTCCAGCGATAAACATCACTAGTATAGTCCTTAGTGTCCCTTGAGAACTTTGTTCTTTTTGATGCTACAATGTCATCCTCCAGTCGATTTAAGGTATTTTCAAGTTTTTTCTCTTTTTCAGTGTAATCAGGGTAGTGGTTATATTTATCCAGCTTTTTTAGTTTGTTTAGTTAGTTTGTTTTTATCTCATACATTTTTGGGCAGTCATGGTCAATGATCAATTGCATTAGCTTGAGAGAACATTCACTCAGAATTGCATTCCACTTGATTTTAAATTCCTCAGTATTGATATTGGTTGGGAATTTTTTTATTCTCAGTCCTCTGGGGGTCATTTTTTTGTCCAGGTAAGTACTCAAAGATGTTTTATCCCACAAGAGGCGCAATTTCTGTATGTGCAAGTTCTCCAATTTGTACAATAAATCCTCATACTTAGTATGTCTTGCCAGATTGGTTATATCCACATCAAAGACTTCAGTGAGTCTCATGCGTCTAGTGTCCATTATAGTCAGGTTAGTCAACATTTTGTGAGTCCATGATTATAAATCCTTTAATCAAATGGTCATGCAGGTGAGCAGGAGAGCAAGCAAATGTTTGTAAAAGCGACAAAGCAATGCCTCGTGCAAAAATTGTGAGCAGGAGGTCACAAGTTTTAGAAAAATATACAAGTCCTATGGTATATATGCATATAAAGCAGGCGTGCACGTGCTGATCCGTAACAATAGCAAGAAAAAACAAAAACATTTTTTTTGCACAGCTCATCCTCAATTTGCGTAATCCAGACACTCCCGTAATATGAAGAAAAAGGCAGCATGGATGAATCCCCTAAATTTGGGGTCATGAGAGACTTCAGTAACAAATTTTCAATAGGTCCAGCTCCTTGGAATTTAAAATAAAACGTAACTGTTATTTACATAAGTAAAAAAAAACTATGTGTTTCGCGCAGATCACGCTTCATCAAGCCCTAGTGAGGACCTTCTCCAGGAGAAAATAAAAAATCTAGTTTTTTAATTTTGTCTAATCATCTAGCCATGCGGACAGCTGCAGGAGACGGGCAGTGAAATATCGAGTTTGCTTTCCACTCCATTGGTCAGTTTGTTTTTTAAATTTCTCCTGGAGAGTGTCCTCACTAGGGCTTGATGAAGCGCGATCTGTGCGAAACGCATCCCCCCGAGATCCCCATGGAGTTTTTTTTTATTTATGTAAATAAAAGTTACATTTTGAAAACTTCTTACTGAAGTCTCCCATGACCCTAGATCCGGGGGATTCATCCATGCTGCCTTTTTCTTCATATTACGGGATTGGCTGGATTACGCAAATAAAGGGTGATCTGTGCAAATTTTTTATTTATTTTTTTCTTCTTGCAAACAAGACTATCACTTAGGCTTCTTTCACACGACTGTGTGTCCCCTGTGGCCGTGCTGCGAACCGCAAATT
The DNA here is from genome assembly GCA_033119425.1 of Bufotes viridis. NCBI lineage: Eukaryota > Metazoa > Chordata > Amphibia > Anura > Bufonidae > Bufotes > Bufotes viridis. Next base: position 141,015,124 of record CM065591.1, on the reverse strand, counting down.
GCGGGCCGCATTGCACGGGCACGACCGTGGGCCAGCCGCATGTGGATCGCGGACCCATTCACTTGAATTGGGTCCACGATCCATCCGTTCCGCAAAAAGATAGAACAAGTTCTATCTTTTTGCGGAACAGAAGCCCGGAACGGAACCCCATAAAAGCACTCCGTAGTGCTTCCGTTCCGTGGATACATTCCGCATCAATGATGCGGAATGCACATGGCCAGTGCCCCGTGTATTGCGGACCCATCGTATGCGGGCTGCAATATGGTCACGGAGGACACACGGTCATGTGAAAGAGGCCTTACACTGGTGTATGGCCAAAAAGGAGTTTAAATAGAGCACCAAGTCCCTGGATCAGCACCTGATAGGCGCTTCATTAGTCAGAAACACTTGGACACAGGCATAGAGCAGCTGAGCAATCAACCCAGGGAGAAACAGAGCATTGCATCCTGTTGCTAAGGATGTTGTCGTGTCACCAGGTGGTGTGGCTCAGCAGCGCGTCTCTGCTGGCGCGGCCGTCCCGAGGCTGAGGATCACACCTCTGGAGCTCTGACAGGTAAGTATATGACAACCAGTACTTATTTAATATAAAGGTCACACTGGTCTTCCACGAAGCATGCAGAGCCAGTAATGTCATGTCAGCAAGCTAAAACCAAGTTTCCCTTTTAGTTTTTTTTTATACTGTAATGTTATATGTTCTTAGAAGAAACAGCTTTTATTCTGTTTTTCTTAATTTTTTTTTACTTTGGCAAAAAATAGAATGAAACTCCATGATGTCCTTCAAGAAGCAGAACACAGGTCTGACCACTAAGGTAAAGTAATGTATGAATGTTACAAGTAACTATTAACCGTAAAAGGGGTCTCACTTAAAAAAAAAAAAGCCGACCCCCCAACTAATTTTGCCAGGGAAGCCACAGCCAGTCAGGCGTTTGGCATTATATGATGGCCATTCAGATGAATGGTTGCCCACATAGGACAAGGGCAGTTCCAGAACACAAGCCACTCATATAGAGGCTTCCTATGCGGGAGACTCCCCCTCTATGATGTCTATATCCATAAAAGTGAAGAAAAGGACTCCAGTTTGATTGCGGTGTATAATTTCTTTTTATTGAAGATGCGGCAATATCACGTATAAGTGACGTTTCGGCCTTTTAAGTGGCCTTCATCAAACTGAAGCCTCTGTGTTGAGGTATAAAGAAGCAGGGTGGGCTGCGTCTGGGCCTGCAGGACTGTGCCTGCTATCGGTGCTATGCGCATAACACCGATAGCAGGCACAGTCCTGCAGGCCCAGACGCAGCCCACCCTGCTTCTTTATACCTCAAAACAGCAGCTTTAGTCTGATGAAGGCCACTTAAAAGGCCGAAACGTCACTTATACGTGATATTGCCGCATCTTCAATAAAAAGAAATTATACACCGCAATGAAACTGGAGTCCTTTTCTTCACTATACCGGAGCTGGAACCCGACTTCCAGTGGCGGAAAAGGCAGTGTGCCACAACGTTCTTCTTTGTTGTTATATCCATAAAAGGGCATATGAGCTGGGATTTTTTTCATGAGACAACCCCTTTAACTTACTGCACCTTGTGCTTTTTGATTTCAGAAAGAAATCACAACTTTTGGAATTTAGAAATGGTTAGTCAGGGTTGCCCAATAATTTACCAGATCAGATTGAACCACAAAGACAAAAAAAAAACATACATTAAAATGAAACATGTCTGATCCTTCTGTGCGGACACACCCATACATATTCAATGGTCATCCGATTGTGCCGAAGTCTGTGTATGGAGATATACCAACACCAGTCTTTCCTGCGCAATGTTCATGTAAGGACACGATGTCCTGCTGATAAATGTGTACTTGGGGGGAAAAACAAGTCATAAAACGACAGTAAATAAACTGAGCTCTGAACATCTGTCTACTCTTTCAGATACATTTGTTCATGTTGGAAAAAGTGGTGACTTCATAAATATGACACTTGGCCTAAACACTTTATCAAAACTGTCTAACAAAAAGCTGGTCTCAATGCCCATTGCAACCAATCAGTATTAATTTCTTGAACTGGCCTGGAAAATTGAAAGCTGTGCCATGATTGGTTGCACATTTCTTATAAATAATTACTAAAAAATGATATATACACTGTATATATAAGTATATACACTGAAAAATGTGCCCTGATACAAAAGACTCATCTCTCTTACGTCTAGATCTCTCTCTTATGCCTAGATCTACAGAATATATGCAGTAGAGGTGGAAACCCGTTTTATTTTGCATCATTCTTGGACACATATTTGTATTTTTCAATTATGCAATTGTCATAACATACGTGGGTAACATAACTACCAAACAGGATCCATCATCTTTCAGATAAGTGACAGACAACGCTCAACAGACCAGTATGCAAATTCCACAGACTTCTTCATCAGCTGCTAAATTTAGTTATTGGAAAATGTTTTCATGCTGTCAAAGGCAGTATGCCTCAAGATGCCACGGTATTCATGCCAACTTCTTTTCTGTACACTACTGGTAATCTACAAAAATACAAGAGCCTGCATTAGAGTCCATTTGGTGTGGAGTTTATAGAGATAGCATCTGTGTTACCCCATCTGACCCTGACCATGGAACCACTAATGATCAGGGTAAAATTTTACTTCTTTAAAGGTGTCCGATCCATACACATTATTAGATAGTAGTGAGTTGATGGTTGAACAGCAGTTAAACAAACAATCATCTGGTGAACGTTCATTTTACAGACACTGCCATACACATCATAATCCACATTGGCCTTTACAGTTGTTTAAACTGGCCATACATGATCAATCAAACTGGGCGATGGACGAAAGATCTTTCTGGGAATGTTCTTTCAAAGAGAGATCTTCTGTTAACGAATTTGAGCTTTCAACAAAAGATCTTTAGTTCGACTATCGGATGAAAATATTAAACAAGGCTAACTTCTTTTCAAACGATAATAGTCTGTCATCGGTGGACTAAAACGATTGTTTGTTGTTAAATTTCAACGAATGTTCATTTTGGTTGAAATCTGAAGTCTGTTTTGATCACGTTTAGACTAATGTGTATGGCCGCCTTAAGTTTTTCACTCTTTTATTACTTTTTAACTATTGTCTTACATGTTTTGGAAAGTAAAGGTGTACATGATGGTTCACATTTACACCTTTGTACAGGAAAATTTACTAAAATGTAGTCATCATGTAATATTTTGGGAACACAAGGAAACGCATCTGTTCTTAGAGAGTTCTATAAAGCTAGTTGATTTATTATCTCTGCTTCAATTTCCACCTCAGTAATTGTCTAGTACGTCGGGTGGTGGTAGTCGCAGACGAAAACTGATTAGACATGAGTTCTCTGAATGCAAAAGATCATTACTGCCTGAAAGATCTCAAGGTAGAGAATATGAATGGGTTAAAAAAAAAGCAATTTTCAAATATATTTTTACATTGTCGTATTAAAATTTACAGCATCCGGACTGAATCCTGACCCATTCATTTCAATGGGTCTGTGTACATGAGAGTTGTTTTTCACGTATCATTCCTGCGTTCAAGAAAAGTTGCAGCATCTTCTATATTCTGCGTTTTTCACGCAGCTCTTGTTCCTTAGAAGTTAATGGGGCTTTTGTGAAAAACGCATCAAAAACTGATTGCATCCATGCGGAAAAAACTGAAGCACTGAATGCAACTGCAGTCAAAACTGACTGAACTTGCGCACAAAACCATCATTTTTTTCCTGAACAGATCCAGACACTATTCATATCGTTCCTGTGAAAGAGGACTGAAAATGGGTTACTGTGCGACCAGCCTTCAGATGGTATACTGGGATACTTTCAATTTCTGTCTGGGAGAACGCTTTTTTTAGAGGGGAAAAAAAGTCTTGCATGCACAACTTGTTTCTCTGCTGTTTTTGACGAAGTCTGTGACAGAGGCCCCAAACGGAGCCTTCAACGCAGATGTGAACATGCCCTAAGGACTAAGAAAAGTTAGAAACTTACAATACGATAACAAATATCGGTTGGTTGGAAGTTACTCATTTCAGTACTATGGACATAAAGATTATTAGTGATTAGTGTTGGTTTGTTAATAAATATCATTATATCAGTCATCATCTTCAGGCTAGAGCTCCACAGTAACATGTCACAGTATTACCACAAAGGCAAGGACAACACAATGACCCACATTTACTAATGGAAGTGCATAAAGATTCTGGTATTAGTTGCGCCAAAATGCGGTGCCAACCAAGAAAGTGGGTGGATTATCAGAAATAGGGTATAACTTTACAAGAAAGTGACCTGGCCTAACATGCAACATTTACAGCCAAAATTCATAAATCATTGAAAAAGGTGCACCACAATAATAAGCAACTAACAATGCTGGCTAATCCCTCAAGCTGATGATAAAAGCTGAGACTTTCGCCAACATATTTCAGTCAGGAACATATCAGAGACCTTTTGCACCACCGTCAAGGTGTCTCAGTGTGGCAATGGGTCCTACCACTAGACTACCTATGGTGTGTGAACAAGGTCAGATCCACCTCACAGCCCGGCTCCCACATACCTCCATAGTAGGATCACCAATGCAATGTGAGGTAGAATAGGGCTGCGAGCCCCACCTATAACAGACCATGTGACACAGGCTCCCAGGTGCCACAGAATGTTACCAGCAAGACGCAATGGCACATTCAATACATATATAGAAAAAAATCACTGAAATAAAGTGGCCTAAATGGGAAGAACTGCTCAAAATCCCAAACACTGTAGCGTGTTTCTAACCGGGGGAGTAGCTCCTCCGCATGTCGTCCGCTGCTAACGGCAATCCCCAGCAAAAATGCATACAATGGAGGAGGCCGGCGCGGACCACATGCACCACAAAAGCATCCTACACATGATGGAATAATGTGTGGATGGAAATATAAAAATACATAAAACTAACAATGCTGGATAATCCCTCAAGCTGATGTCAAAAGCTGAGACTTTCGCCAACATATTCCAGTCACCACCTGGTAGCCTGTGCCTCTTTTGGAGGGACAGTCCCTCTTTTTGACCCAAGTCCCTCTGTCCCTTTTTGCTCCTTAAATGTCCCACTTTTTTGATGTGAGATATAGATTTGCATTATTACATTCACAACATTGAAAGTGTTTGTCTGGTTCCTCTCTGTATATAATTTCATTATTTGATGCAGTTGGAATTTATAGATTCAGATTATTTTTGTGCAATTTCGTAAGAGAAAACTATTGAAGTGTATAGATATGCAGGGAAAATTGATCTTTCACACAATGAACCATATGTGTCCTTTTTGACCATCCAAAAAGTTGGGAGGTATGGTAAATGTGTCCCACTGTTTTCTTTTGGGAAAAAGCTGCATGCAACCTTGCAAATGCTGTAACTAATGGGGTTTGATTTGGTTGGATATTTGAAATGGACACAACACAATTTTGACTATTTTTCAACACTGAAGTTGCAGGCCTCAACCTATGGACAATATAGGCATAGAAAAATCATGTATCTCTATATGGTAATGCTATAGCTTGGGGATAGCTGCTTGGTTTTGCATGTAGAGATCCCAGATTTGAATCCTAGGAGAAACTTACATAAACTTTTTTTTTCTGTTACTCTTTTTTTGTCATTTAACCCATAATTAACAAGCTATACTATAATAAATAATACATGAAAAGACCTTACTTTATTGAAAATAGTGTTTTCTTTTTGCTTAGAAAACTGAAAACTATTACTGGTTTATTCACAGGCACAATATATGATTATAAAGAAAGCAGCAGTATTTATTAGCTTTTTAAGCCTAAAAAAGTGGGGGTCATTTACTAAGCTAAAATACGCCTAAATTAGGCGTATTTCAGGTGCAGATGGCAGCACAAAAGTTAGTTGCGTCACTATCTGCGACTTCTCCGTGCTCACGCCAGTTCTAAAATTGAGGGCGCGATGTGGGCAGGGAAGGGGCCGGCATTTTCTACCCCTGTTATAGGCATAGAAAATGGTCTAAATTTAAGACAGCTTGTGTAAGACAGTGTAAGACACTTGTATAGTCTATCTTAATCAGCATGGATCCATGCAAAACAAGCTGTGTCTAACCAATATGCATAGTTTCTTTGAGGAAGCACGTGCAAATCTGGATCTTGGTCGTGTGAAAGATGAGATGTATCTACTGTACAATATTTCAAAAGCATTTGATAATAAATCTTACTGTGTGACTCCCGCACTTCAAACAGTGCTGCAGTCAAACACACCATATATGTTACTATTGCATCTAGTGGGGACTGGAGATAGTGTGCTTTAGGCCTCTTTCACACTTGCGTTCTGAGGATCCGACAGGCACTTCCGTCCCGCCGGATCCGTCAGAACGCAAGTCGCCTGAAAGCATTAGAAGACTCGATCAGGATCCTGATCAGTCTTCGAAATGCTTTGAGGTTACTATGGCAGCCAGGACGCTATTAAAGTCCTGGTTGCCATAGTAGTAGTGGGGAGCGGGGAAGCGGTATACTTACAGTCCGTGCGGCTCCCGGGGCGCTCCAGAATGACTTTAGAGCGCCCCATCACGTGATCCATGCGTGTAGGGTGCCCTGACGTCACTCTGGAGCGCCCGCGGAGCCGCACGGATGGTATGTTTACTGCTCCCCCGCTCCCCACTACACTTTACCATGGCAACCAGGACTTTAGCGTCCTGGCTGCCATAGTAACCATTCAGAAAAAGCTAAACGTCGGATCCGGCGATGTGCCAAAACGACGTTTAGCCTAAGGCCGGATCCGGATTAATGCCTTTCAATGGGCATTAATTCCGGATCCGGCCTTGCAGCAAGTGTTCAGGATTTTTGGCCGGAGCAAAAAGCGCAGCATGCTGCGGTATTTTCACCGGCCAAACAACGTTCCGGTCCTGAACTGAAGACATCCTGATGCATCCTGAATGGATTTCTCTCCATTCAGAATGCATTGGGATAATCCTGATCAGGATTTTTCCAGCATAGAGACCCGACGACGGATCTCTATGCCGGAAAACAAAAACGCTAGTGTGAAAGAGCCCTTAGTTAAAGAGGTTGTCCAGGTTCAGAGCTGAACCCGGACATACCCCCATTCTCACCCCCCCCCCCCCCTAGCCATTTTACAGGCTATGGAAGCGCTAAAGTCCACCCATTGGTGCCGGTGACGTAAACGGGCTCACTGTTAGGGGGAAGCCTCCACCTAGCTTTCCCATTAGAGAGCCTGGTACGTTACAGGAACTCTTAAAAAAGCCTTTGCCCTGCACAATTCAGTGCAGGGCAAAGGAGAGCATCGGAGCATGAACGTAAGGGCGCTGCCTGGGTGAAAATCAGGGTATGTCTGGGTTCAGCTCTGAACCCACACGACCACTTTAATGCAAGAAAGCGTTCAGTGTTACTTGTATAAACAGCTGGAAAGTAAGCGCTAATTTATATTGGTGTGTTTAGCATTAGTGAAAAATAAAGTAATTTATATGAGAAAGGTGGCACTTGATAGGCATGTGTCTTTCGTTAAGCTATGTAACTGTTATTTTTTATCACACTATAAATGATCATAGGCATAATTGCAGAGATTTATGGAACTGTCTAAAAAAAATCTGTCTTTCTTGCTCAATACTAACTAATCAAAGTGCATTTTTCATTTCTTGCAGTGGTCTTGCAAAATGAAAGCTGGGCTGTGATTGGCTACTATAGGCAAAACACAGTTTTTCTTTTAGTCTTCCCCTCTTTCAATGCAACAATGGAATAGCTAAAATAACTTTACACAATTCAAGATGTCACAAATACAATAGGTATGAAAAATGGATATTTTCATTACAGAGAAATAAACAGCATCTGTCGTATTTTGCTATGAATAGTTTTAAAAACATTTTGAATTTGGCACTAAATATATTTTTTTTTACAATTTGTTTGGAACTGTGCTTGCGGGAACATTTATCCCAGAGCCAAGGAGTCTGCTTTGCAGACAGGATGCTTCTTATTCATCTGTAATACTGTTGGACTGTGACTGTCAATATCTCTCCCCCCGCAGGCATAGCAGCCATTACACTCACCCCTTTCCTCCGGCTCCAGATCTACGGTGGTTCAGACCTGCAGGTGTCCCTCTCCTGCTGCTCAGTGGTCCCTGGCCACCACAGTAGTGCTGCTCCTTCTATTCTACATAGAAATAGGCATGCTTCCTGCCTACACCTCTCCTCTCTGCCCATAGGGAACAGATGCCTCCTCTACATCTTAAAGGAATGCGTGTGCACCCTAATCTTACCCAGCCTTTGGCTCTTTAAAGCACCTTCTCTTGTGGAAAGGTGCCCGAGCAATAGTGTTTCTAGCTTACTAGCTCCCAGTGAATGTGTGTTGTATATGCAATGGGCGCCTCCCCCTAGAGCAGTGATGGCGAACCTATGGCACGGGTGAACGGCACAAGCAGTGCACTGAATGTAGGCAGGCTATTACAGCTAAGTGATAAAGTACATAGAAGATACTGGACTGGACTATATTGGACTGTAGTATTCAGGTTACATTGACGTGTTGGCACTTTGCGATAAATAAGTGGGTTTTGGGTTGCAGTTTGGGCACTTGGTCTCTAAAAGGTTCACCATCACTGCCCTAGAGCTGCCCTTCTATATAACGCGACCCAGGTGTAGGAAATGCCTAGTGGTATGTTGCAGCCTAAAATGTCTCTTTATGTGTGTCACGGTGCTCCTACCTGGAAACTGCTGGACCCCAGGCTTTGGCTCCGAAGCAATAAATAGGGGGAATAATGAAGGATAAAAGAATATCTTCAGTCCAGACCTTGAGAAGAAGTTCAATAGCAGCTTTACTTTGGTAAACGTTTCTCCAATACGGTTTACATGCTTTGTCTTGGTTCCAGCAGGCTTTAGCATGAAACTGGCAGGCAAACTCCTTTCTGCTATATCTCTGTTGCTCTCTGGCTCTGCTGTACTGACAGACTGGCTGTATAACTCAGCTTCTTCTGTATGCTGCACTTCACTTTGTAGTCTGACTCTAGGTTATACCAGGAAACTTTCCTCCTGGGTCCTGAGGCTTCAAGCTTTGGCCTCCATGGCAGCAGAGCTTAAGGTGCTCTGGCTGGCGTGGGCACGTCCAGCAGAGATGTGCCCCTGCAGACCCTTCTCTTTCCAGGGAGTTAGCAAGACTGACTAGAAACTGGTCCCAACCCTTCCTGCAGGAAGTGGGACTAGACTAGGAATGTAATGAAAGGTTCCACTCTAAGATAGGTCTGCCATATTTGCTGCCACTGGGTGGTGAATCAGGCACATTACATTTGAACATAACAGTTGCAAACAGATTAGGAATGCACAATGTGGAGGACATGGACAAAATACATAGAATGACACTGTACCAGCATACACAGATAGGAGCAGGGCGTAGGCGTGGTAATGCCACTCGGGGGCATTACATATACATTCTGATCTCCCGTATGCAACCTCTGACCTGACCTCTACCTGACTCTTGCATTGAGCCTGTGCTGCCCACCACAACCTATGCCTGATTCTCTCATTAAAGATACTGCACAATAGCTCAGCTAAGAATTGAAAAATCCTGGTATCGAACCAAACCGGGTATCAAAGTATTGAAAAACTTTTGAGACTTTGGTACCTGGTGTGACCCCAGTACATACAGATGTATACAGGGGCATAGCTATAGTGGAAGCAGAGGAAACGGCTGCTACAGGACCCAAACTCAGAAGAGAGGAGGACTGAAAGATTTTATTGTCAGGGCCCCCTCAACAGTATTATACAATGACATTATATTCCGTGATAGTATGTACAGTGACATGAGATACAGTATATACGTGTAGGAAACGGACACAGCGGCTGCTTGGCCTGGTCTGAGAGAGTGATCTTGACTAGCTGCAGGAGTGAGGGTTGCACAGGCGGGAAGGTGTTGCTGGGGGGGGGGCATTAAAAAATTAACTGTGGGGCACAGTCAATTTTAGTTTTACCACTGGAGATATGACAAACAGGTGAAGAGAGATTGTGATGTCGCTGTATGGAGAGCTAGTGAGACAACATCTGGAATACTGTGTCCAGTTTTGAAGACCTCACCTACAAAAAGACAGAGATAAAATGGAACAGGTGCAAAGGTGGGCTACAAAAATGGTGGAGGGTCTGAAGCATAAACAAGAGCAGACTGGGAGCTTAAAATGTCCCTGGAAATAAACCTAGAAGTGGACCCATGTTGTAGACGGTCAAAATTGACCAAAGGTATGGCCTACACAAATAAGTAGGGGAAACAGCAGCAGGCTGGGCCAGCAATACCATAGTACAGCTTAAAATACCACCCCAGAAGGACCAAATACCACAGTGCAGCACAAAATACTGCTGCCCCCTCTGCAGTATTCAACTGTCTCACTGTTCTGGGGACGGCAATACAGTTGAATTCAGAAGTGGACCTTTGTCCACCGGCCAGGTGCATTAGTACATGATGCATTTAGCATTAATCAATGCTGACAGCATCAGATCATTATGTATCCAGCCGACAGCCAAGAGGGGGGCTTTGGTGGATCTTTTGGGCACCAGCCCACCAGGAAATTTCCCTGTAGGGTCTATTGTCAATCCACCCCTGAGCATAAAACATCAAGAAAGACTTAAAGGGGGTTGTCTTACTTCAGTAAGTGGCATTTATCATGTAGAAAAAGGTAAAGGTAAATTAAAATTAGGGATGAGCGAATTGACTTCGGATGAAACATCCGAAGTCGATTCGCATAAAACTTCGTTCAATTACTGTACGGAGCAGGAGCTCCGTACAGTATTAGAATGTATTGGCTCTGATGAGCCGAAGTTATTGCTTCGCGCAATAACTTCATAAATTAATTTGTACTGTAAAAAAACATTTCACGAACTCGGGTTCAGTTCGGGAAATGTTTTTTTTACAGTACAAATTAAGTTATTAAGTTATTACCCAAAGTCTCGCAAGACTTCGCAAAGCAATAACTTTGTCTCATCGGAGCCAATACATTCTAATACTGTACGGAGCTCCTGCTCCATACAGTATTAGAACAAAGTTTTATGCGAATTGACTTCGGATGTTTCATCCGGTTGATTCGCTCATCCCGAATTATGATCCTGAATACAGTTTATAAGATCTTTAGCTGAATCTCTGTAGGAATGGAGTTTATGAGGAGACATGAGAAGTACAGAGAGGAGGTGGGGGTAATGGGCAGCAGCTCTTGTATGCAGTCTCCATTACCACAGTCTGTCCTGTCCGTCCTGTGTACTTCATGTCTCCAAGCAGAGCAGAGAGGAGGACCTCAGTGCTCAGAAGTAACTTGTCCGGCTGTGTGATTAGAACAGGTTCTGTGTGCACTAATAGGACGGCAGCCATTTTGTTTCCCCTCGATGATTGCTCCCCAGACAAAATGAGGCATTAAAACTCATGAAAGGTATTTGGGAATATATTTATAATAAAGTAATATTTAGGTGTTTTCATTTTCTTAATTTGCGGAGAACCCCTTTTAAACAAGGCACTTTCTAATGTAATGTAATTGTCCATTTTGCTTCCTTTGCTGTCTGGATTCATGTTTCCTTCACATTATACACTGCTCGTTTCCATGGTTACAGACCACCCTGCAATCCAGCTGGAAGAAGATGCTGTTGGAGGGTTTTTTGGTACCATTCTTTATTCATGGCTGTGTTTTTGGGCAAAATTGTGAGTGAGCCCACTCCCTTGGATGAGAAGCAACCCCACACATGAATGGTCTCAGGATGCTTTACTGTTGGCATGCCACAGGACTGATGGTAGCACTCACCTTTTCTTCTCCGGACAAGCCTTTTTCCTGATGCCCGAAACAATCGGAAAGGGGCTTCACCAGAGAATATGACCTTGCCCCAGTCCTCAGCAGTCCATTCACCATACTTTCTGCAGAAGATCAATCTGTCCCTGATGTTTTTTTTGGAGAGAAGTGGCTTCTTCTTTAGGAGACGATCCTGGCGCTTGCTGGACTTTCTTGGACACCCTGAAGCCTTCTTAACAAGAATTGAACCTCTTTCCTTGAAGTTCTTGATGATCCTGTAAATTGTTGATTGAGGTGCAATCTTAGTAGCCCCAATATCCTTGCCTGTGAAGCCATTTTTATGCAACACAATGATGGCTGCACGAGTTTCTTTGCAGATCACCATGGTTAACAATAGAGAAACAATGATTTCAAGCATCACCCTCCTTTTAACATGTCAAGTCTGCCATTTTAACCCAATCAGCCTGACATAATGATCTCCAGCCTTGTGCTCGTCAACATTCTCACCTGAGTTAAAAAGACAATTAATGAAATGATCTCAACAGGTCCTTTAATGACAGCAATGAAATGCAGTAGAAAGTTTTTTTTGGGATCAAGTAAATTTTCATGGCAAAGAAGGACTATGCAATTCATCTGCTCACTCTTCATAACATTCTGGAGTATATGCAAATTGCTATTATAAAAACTTAAGCAGCAACTTTTTAAATATTTATGTAATTCTCAAAACTTTTGGCCACGACTTTATATAATAAATGCTGAGTACATATAATATCACCCCCATGTGGGGACCGCTGATGAAGGTCTAACATGACTGAAACATCCGGTCTTAGGCCCCTTTCACATCTGCGTTTTTGCTTTCCATCCTAGAGTTCCGTCCTCGGGGCTCTAGGACGGAAAGATACTGATCAGGATTATCCTAATGCATTCTGAATGGAGAGAAATCCGTTCAGGATGCATCAGGATGTCTTCCGTTCAGTATGTGAACGTTTTTTGGACGTTGGCAAAACCGCAGCATGCTGTGGATTTGTCTCTGTCCAAAAATCCGGAAGACATGCCGTAACTCCAGATCCGAATTAATGCCAATTGAAGTGCATTAATCCGGATACGGAATTAAGCTAACTGTCGTTTTGGCGAATTGCCGGATCTAGCGTTTAGCTCTGCGCATGCGCAGCAGCAGTTCCGATCGGGGCCCCAGTGTAAGCTGGGGCTCCGATTGGTTACCATGGCATCCAGGACGCTACTGAAGTCCTGGCTGCCATGGTAAGTACTCCGCAGTAGTGTACTTATCTGCGCTGCGGCCTCCAGGCGCTCTTTCATGACGTCACAGGTCGGGCCGCGCATTGATCTATGCGCCGCAGGGACCTGTGACGTCATGAAGGAGCGTCCGGTGGCCGCAGCGCAGGTAAGTACACTGCTGCGGAGTACCATGGCAGCCAGGACTTCAGTAGCGTCCTGGCTGCCATGGTAACCTGAAACCATTTCGAAGACTGATCAGGATCCTGATCAGTCTTCAAATGCTTTTGGGCGACTTGCGTTTTGACGGATCCGGCGGGACAGAAGTGCCCGCCGGATCCTCAGAATGCAAGTGTGAAAGAGGCCTAAGAATTCTGTTCACACTTAATGATGCAAATACTGGGCAATTGGATGAAACTACTGTATGAATAAATAAACCCTTTTGAATTGTAACACTGAAAATCTGTGTGCCTCAACTTTACTACAAGGAAATATTATTGAACAGAAAGAGTAGTTGATGCTTGGAACAAAATTCCAACAGATGTGGTTGGGAAATCTACAGTAAGTGAATGTAAAGATGCCTGGGATAAATACACATCTATCCTAAGATAAATAAGAAATACTATAAGGGAAGACTAAACGGACCATCTGCTTTTTTTCTGCTGTCAACTATTATTGTATGTTTCTATGTCTCCTAGTCCCTTATCAAGTCCTTAGAATGAATTAATCATATGCCAGTTGTGTGTATTGACCACACAAATGTATCTGTACATGTAACTGAGATCATCCCTAAGGTGTCTTTTTTTCCCAACCTCTGGATAGGTCATCAGTATCTGATCGGTGGGGGTCCAACACCTGGGAACTTTGCCGATCAGCTGTTTGAGAAGACACTGGCGCTTGCAGTAGTGTTGCGGCCTTCTCTTAGCTTAGTCTAGGCCATGTAACGTCATGTTCATCTGTCACATGGTCTAGGCACTATCAAATAGACACCACTGTGCTTGGTGAGCAGGAAGAAGGCCACAGCCTTCTGAAACAGCTGATCCTCGGGGGTCTCCAGTGTCGGATCCCCACCAGTCAGATACTAATGACCTATCCACAGTTTAGGTCATCAGTAGTAAAGTCTCAGAAAGCCCTTTTAAAGACGTTTTCCAAGGTTTTACTATTAATGACCTAGCTCAGTGGTGACGAACATATGGCACGGGTGCCAGAGGCAGCACTCAGAGCCCTCTCCAGGGGCGTAACTATAGGGGAAGCAGGGGAAGCGGCTGCTTTGGGGCCCTGACTCAGAAGGGGCCCATCCAAGAGGAGGAGGAGAGGTACTAAAAGATTTTGTCAGGGTCCCTCAACAGTATTACACCATGAAATGATATACAGTGGCAGTATAGACAGTGTAGAAAATGGATGGACCAGCTGCCGAGCCTGGTCTGAGAGAGCGATCTTTACTAGCCACAGGAAAGGGGGGCGGCATGAAAGGAAGAGGTTGTGAAAAAATTACTGGGGAGGGGGCCCCATTCAAAAATTTGCTGTTGGGCCCAGTCATTTCTAGTTACACCACTGGCCCTCTCTATGGGCACCCACGCCCTAGAAAAAGTCTATGGTGTGCCAATATGCCTTAGACTTCCCCTACCATTTATCAGCACAGGGCATGCTATGAACAGCATAGGCAGAACATTGTATGCAGGCAGGTTATTATAGCTAAATGATAAAGCACATGGAATATATTATATAGGACTGTAGTATTCAGGTTAGATTGCCGTGGTGGCACTTTGTGATAAATAAGTGGGTGTTGGGTTACAGTTTGGGAACTCGGCCTCTAAACAGTTCGCCATCACTGGCCCTAGCCCTAGCACAGACCACCAACATCTGATCTGCAGGGATCTGACACATCACATCCGTGCCAATCCATTGTTATGCATATCTCAATGTTGAAACTACACAGTTCCATCCAATGTGCCATGGACAGAGATGGTTATTTCTGTGCCGCTCCCAGTGCAGTGAAAGGGACCTGCTCTGTAGTCACCAGTTGCATCCAGTACACAGTGGATAGAGCTGTGTAGTTCAGTGCTTGAGCTAAAAAGGAACAGCTGTATAGGGTGGGTGTGGGGTGTCAGAACCCCACCAAGTGGATAACTTTTTTGCTGCCCAGGGCCATTTGTATATTTGTAACATTATTCGCGGGCCATACAAAATTCTCAGCTTAATAATTTGACTGCTGTATTTGGTCAAACATATAATTGACTTAGGGGTAAGTTACAGAAATTGCGCCTCAATTTAAAAAAATGTAGTGCAATGCATTTTTGCAGCACAAAATGACGCCTGCAATATATATATATATATATATATATATATATAAATATTACATATAGTACAGGGGCCATTTTGACCACACATAGCAGTCTAATTTTTAAGTTCAGAATGTTACATATTTAGTTCTTTATTTGGCATTAATGGCAGCCAAGTTCATCCCAGGGGGGTCCAGAGAGGGGTTCACCCAGCCTCACTCTCCCTGCCACTGTCCCTTTCTCAGCCTCAGATCAGCCTCTCCATCTCCATCAGCCTCAAATTAGCCTACTATCAGACCCCCCCCCCCAGCCTACTTTAGCCTCAGATCACACTCCCATCAGACCTCCCGGTCTCAGATTAGACCCCAATCAGACAATCCCCTGCTTCAGATCAGACTCCCATCAGACTCCCAGCCTCAGATCAGACCCCCCAGCCTCAGATCAGACCCCCAGCCTCAGACCAGACCCTCCCCAGCCTTAGATCAGACCCCCATCAGACCTCCCAGCCTCAGATCAGACCCTCCCTAGCCTCAGATCATACCCCATCAGACCCCCTCCATCCTCAGATCATACCCCATCAGACGCCCCAGCCTCAGATCAGACCCCTCAGCCTCAGATCAGACCCTCCCCTGCCTCATATCAGCCCCATAAGACCTGCCCAGCCTCAGATCAGACCCTCCCCACCCTCCATTAGCCTCAGATCAGACATTTATAATAAATATATAAACTTACCTCTCCAACTCCGGATGGTGGTGCCTCTTGGCAGATTCACTTACCCTCCCTGGTCTTCTTCCCGCCGCGTTGTCTATGTGCACTACGTCCTGATGCTGTATGTGTCAGGAAACAGTGTGGGGTTGGAAGAAGGCCAGGGAAGGTGAGTACAGCCCGTGCAGTTTTTTCCTACCTGTGCCTCCCACATGCTAATAACTGCTTCCTTAACGAACACCCTTAGGAGTAGCCCCAAACCAAATCTGTACAAGTGAGACAGGGGATCCACATCCATTATGTGACAGATATATCACATCTGCTGCATGACCAACATCCAGATTTGCACTTACCTCCTCATAGAAAGATGTCTTCAGTAAACAACAAGTAGTGACCATACATCCACATTAACCCTAAGACTGCACTATTGATTTTCTCTCTGGCACAATTCCTTCTACCCATTATCACTCCCAAAACTGAAGCCATGTCTCTTACTTTTATTTGTAAGTCTGCAACACCAGCAGAAGCTGGATTCTTCTTTGTTGAGAAAAATGAATTACTGTATTGACAACTAGGGGTTAAATAAAATTGCTATCAAGAACAAGTACCCAGATCATCTGATTTATAAGCTCTTTGATAGGATTTGAGAGACTAAGCACATACAATTTAATCAGAATCCGTGAGGGGAAGACTGCCCTCAGTACTCATGACGGACATTTTGAGAACTTGGTGATGCCCTTCAGCCTCAGCAACACCACAGCTGTCTTTCAGGAGTTCATCAATTACATATTTTGAGATCTTTTTTAAGTTTGTGTTGTGGTATCATTGTATGATATTCTGGCGTTTCCATCTAAAGCTACCTTCACACTAGCGTTTTGGCTTTCCGTTTGTTAGATCTGTTCAGGGCTCTCAAAAGCGGTCCAAAACGGATCAGTTTTGCCCTAATGCATTCTGAATGGAAAAGGATCCGCTCAGAATGCATCAGTTTGCCTCCGTTCAATCACCATTCCGCTTTGGAGGCGGACACCAAAACGCTGTCCGCCTGACGAAGTGGAGCCAAACGTTTTCTCTGACACAATGCCGTCATGGCTATAGAAGACATAATACAACCGGATCCGTTCATGACAGATGCATGCAGTTGTGTTATTGTAACAAAAGCATTTTTCCAGATCCATGACGGATCTGCAAAAAAACGTTAGTGTGAAAGTAGCCTAATTTAAATTTCCACTGAGTACATGTCCACAGCATCTTCTGGAAATTAACTCTATGCAGTCGGACTTGGGTGCCCAGGGTCCACCAGTAAAATTCATTTCAGCGGCAGCCAGCAGCAACATGTTCAAAATGATTGATAATTGGTGTCCCTGCTGTCATTTAGAGAAGGCAAGCCATGGAGAAAAAGGATATTGGATGGCCTGCCTCTGTGCCTAGAAGTCATCTCAGCCACCTCATGTATATAAAATAATAAACTGCCTATCTATATGTGCGGCAGTCTGTCTACTGTGCTCTTGTTTCAGGAAATGGGGAGTAGGGGCCCACCTTGCACAAGTATATGCAAAATAAATGTGGAGCCCCAGTTATGGGTCTACAACACAATGAAAGCCAGATATCCCTCAAAGGAAGGAAAACCAAGCAAAGGGGTGTCTCCATTACAGAGATCACCAAATCCACCATATTAAGTGGCCCCTATGTCAAGATCCCGCTTTTTTACAAGCTTTAATGTGACAGGGAAAACCTAAGCTAGGTATCCATCCACAGACAGCTGTTTCGGGGTGTTGCCCCTCATCAGTGTGGAGTAGGATTCTGGCTAACCGGGAGCAATGCCTCGGACACTACTCAAACACAACAATAGCTGATCTCAGGGAGACCAGCTACAAAAAACACCGCGTAGCCTCACTTAAGAGTCTCAACACAGCAATCCAAAGTGCAAAGCTCCCTGGGAAAAGGGAATATGCTAAATAAATGTGGAGCCCCAGTTTGCACAAGGACCCACTGGGGATTGACTTGTTTCCCTGAGGGGCCAGTCCAAGCCTGCCTCTATGCTAAGTTGGCTAAGTGCCTCTTTCAGAAGACTCAGCTGCCTTTTCTAAGATATGTGATCTCTGACCAAGTCTTGCAAATGGATCAACAGTACTACCTGCTGTGATGAAATGGCTTCGTCCTCAGGGACTATAGGAGATCCAACAGTTGTTGAGATTTGCTAATTATTGCCAGCATTGCCCCAAAAATCTGGGGGGGACAGCACTTATGGGGCCCGTGTCCCCGCCCACCCTCAAGCCACGCCCACATATCTCTCCGCCCCCCCCCAAGTGCCAAAAATCTCTCTCTCCCCCCCCCCCTTATGGGCCAGTGGGTCCAGTTTAAAAAAAAAAAAAAACACACACACACACACACAAAACAAGACACCTATACTTACCTCCCTCCGTCACAGCAATGCGATGCAGGCCTCTTCCGGCCTGTGTCCCGCGCTGCACGGCTCACAGACGGCGCGATGACGTCATCGCGCCGCCTGTACCAACATCTGATAGGCTGCCGGCTTAGTGCTGGCAGCCTATCAGAGGAGCAGGGAAGGGAGACGCCTCTCCCTCTCCTGCTCCGCAGCACAGCCATCTGTATCGCTGTCCTGGGGACGGCGATACAGATAACTGTGGAGATGAACGCTTCCACAATGGAAGCGTTCATCTCCCTGTGCCCCGCCACCGCCGCACACATTGCGCTGCCGCTGGGGGGGATTTTTACATACCTGTCCCCCCCGCATTATTTCCTGGGGGGGATTCGTCTCCCCCGTCCCCCCCGATTCCTACGCCCGTGATTGCCAGTTTATTCCCCACTGCTCTAATCTGGTCGCACCTATTGCTGCTCTAACCAAGAATGGGGTTAACCCCAAGAAATGGACTCTCCAGACTTTCCAGAGTTTAAAAAAAGCCTTCTCCTCTGCCTCAGTTCTTCATCATCCTGACACCACTAAGCCCTTCTTCCAAGAGGTTTATGCTTTTTCCGTAGGTGTCGGAGCAGTGCTGTCGTAAAGAGGAATAAAGAGACGCCTTTACCTGCAGTATGTTATCTAAAAGATTTCTCCAGCAGAGAAGAACTGTAGATCATAAAATGCTGGCAATCAAGTTGGTGCTGGAAAAATAGTGGCACCTGCTGAAAGCTACAAAGTTACCATCTATACAGACCTTAAAAGGTCATCTGTCAACAGATTTTCACCTATGAAAGTGACTGACC
The DNA here is from genome assembly GCA_033119425.1 of Bufotes viridis. Lineage (NCBI taxonomy): Eukaryota > Metazoa > Chordata > Amphibia > Anura > Bufonidae > Bufotes > Bufotes viridis. Next base: position 140,995,936 of record CM065591.1, on the reverse strand, counting down.
TGTTGGTATTTGTGTTGGTCTCGTGTTCATATGTGTCTACATCGCTGAGAAAAATCATTTTTTAATATATGCAAAAAGGCCTTGAGAACAAACAGGGGCATTGCTGTTACACCTAGAGGCTCTGCTTTCTCTGTATCTGCTGCACACTCCTCACGTTAATTGACAGGGCCAGGTATGATGACATTTACACTGCTTGGGCATATCAATTGAAGTGCAGAGGGCACGGCAGTTGCAAAGAGAGCTGAGCTTTTAGAAGTAATTGCCTATAATCCGCAGTCCAATGGACAAGTCAATCAAGTTTTCACTTTTAAAATGTATTGTCCTCTTGCTAGGACAGCTGGATAAATTTACTGTCATGGGCCAAATTCTTCTACAACAATTATTCAGGAGAGTCTAGTAAAGTCTCACAACTGTTTACTGTGGACATCACTCACCCTTCCTAATTCTACTCTCTCTGAAATTCCAGCAATTAACTCCATTGTCTGTGAATTTCTAAATCTGACAAAAAAAACAAATACACTGATCAAAGGCAGGGATCTTCTCAGTTTAACCCAGAGACAATGACCGTCTCTCTTCGAAGAACATTATTCTAAAAACACCCTGCTGCAAAATGGCTCTTCGATTCTTGTGGCCATATACTATTTTGAGATAAATTTGCCCTGTATGTTACCAGCTTAGCATTCCTACATAATTACGTAAACCAAATTCTTTATACGTGTCCCTCCTAAAGCTTCTAATTCTCAATGGCTATTCTAAAACTCTAGTTGCAGACACTGAGCTCTCCTTTGGTGCAGATTTTGAATTTGAGGGTAAAATTCTGGATGTTAAAAGCTTAGGGGAAAATCATACTATCTTGTGGATTAGAAGAATTTTTGATTCTGGGGAGAGATCCAATGAACCTACGGTAAACATCAGTGTGTCTGATCTCATTTATAAAATCATGGACATAAAAAGAAGAGTGTAACAGAGGGGTTATTGTCTTTTTCTCTGCCTGCTATGCCACCACTGACAGGATGCCATTCATCAAATTTAGCTGTGTTGGCTACACTCTTTGACTCTGACATGTTACTTGACCACACCTAGTTCAGCCTGCTGCTTGAGACTACCATATGCATGTTTAACCGCTCTCCTGTTCCACGTGTTGCATCCATACGATGTAACTATTACGGGACTATGTGGCTAGCGTAGCTTTAAGAAGTCTAACTTGGCTAGCTCCACTACACATTAATTAGAGTTTCAGATTGCCTCAAGAAACAGGCCAAGTAAAGGCATTCTAGGGATAGAAACCGAGTGCATCCCTGACCCAGTCTGGAGTCATATTCCACTATTCAGGTAGTGTCTCCAGCTCTTATTCAGAACTATGAGTGAGGATGTGAGGATGCCTCGCTCTAGCCCTTCAAGAGCCATAAGTGCCGACCTGCAGAAGAAGGCAAACTGGAGGCCTGACCTGGCTGGGCTCTGTTTCGCTCACCTCTCCCGCTTTTTCCCAGTGGCACCCAGAAGATCCACCAGTCTGCTGCTGCTCTGGCGCCCATGCCTGCCTGGGATAGCAGAGCAGCAGCGGGGACAGGCCTCTGATATAAAGAAATATATATATATATATATATATGTATATATATATATATATATATATATCAAAGAAAAGTATATATCTATGCATGCTGTTTGCATATACTGCTACTCTTTTAGTCCCCTGAGTAAACTGGACCCTACAGTCCAGCAAAAAAGCATAGAGACGTCAGTTTATTTGATTTATTATTTTTCCTATGGCTTTCTTATTACAGCTTAGTAGAGTTAGTAACACCTACTTGGGGTCACACCTAGGGTGTTTTAGTTATAGGAATGGGCCACAGGGGTCGCTTTTTTCAGGGTGGGTGCTCCGCTTAACTGGATGTAATTACTAAGGCAAGCCAAGTAGGGGCGTACTAGAGAAAGAAACCCAACCCATCTCTGACCTTGAGTGATACCCCACTATTCAGGTAGTGCCCGCATCAAGTCTTCATTTAAATCACATCATCTTGTTTCTACAGCTCTTATGCAGACCTATGTGTCTCACAGCCTGGAGCGAATTAGGGTGTGCTCGCACTGGCCCTTTAAGAGCCATAGGGAGCGTACACGTGCCCCACAGGCAGAACAGAAAAGTTTAGCTGGCAAGTGCAGGCCAGGGCATGCAGAAGAAGGCAAACTGGAGGATTCCAGTGGCCTGACCTGGCCAGGCGCCATTTCGCTCACCTCTCCTGCTTCTTCCCAGCAGCACGGATTCACCAGTCTTCTGCTGCTTCGGGAAGGAGCAGAAGACCGATAGATTCATTCCACCAGGAAAAAGCAGCAGAGGTGAGCTGAACAGCATTCAGTGCCTGCCTGGGATATACAGTCGTGGCCAAAAGTTTTGAGAATGACACAAATATTAGTTTTCACAAAGTTTGCTGCTAAACTGCTTTTAGATCTTTGTTTCAGTTGTTTCTGTGATGTACTGAAATATAATTACACACACTTCATATGTTTCAAAGGCTTTTATCGACAATTACATGACATTTATGCAAAGAGTCAGTATTTGCAGTGTTGGCCCTTCTTTTTCAGGACCTCTGCAATTCGACTGGGCATGCTCTCAATCAACTTCTGGGCCAATTCCTGACTGATAGCAACCCATTCTTTCATAATCACTTCTTGGTGTTTGTCAGAATTAGTGGGTTTTTGTTTGTCCACCTGCCTCTTGAGGATTGACCACAAGTTCTCAATGGGATTAAGATATGGGGAGTTTCCAGGCCATGGACCCTAAATGTCAAAGTTTTGGTCCCCGAGCCACTTAGTTATAACTTTGCCTTATGGCACGGTGCTCCATCGTGCTGGAAAATGCATTGTTCTTCACCAAACTGTTGTTGCATTGTTGGAAGAAGCTGCTGCTGGAGGGTGTTTTGGTACCATTCTTTATTCATGGCTGTGTTTTTGGGCAAAATTGTGAGTGAGCCCACTCCCTTGGATGAGAAGCAACCCCACACACGCTCACCTTTTCTTCTCCGGACAAGCCTTTTTCCAGATGCCCCAAACAATCGGAAAGAGGCTTCATCGGAGAATATGACTTTGCCCCAGTCCTCAGCAGTCTATTCACCATACTTTCTGCAGAAGATCAATCTGTCCCTGATGTTTTTTTTGGAGAGAAGTGGCTTCTTTGCTGCCCTTTTTAACACCAGGCCATCTTCCGAAAGTCTTCGCCTCACTGTGCGTGCAGATGCGCTCACACCTGCCTGCTGCCATTCCTGAGCAAGCTCTGCACTGGTGGCACTTCGATCCCACAGCTGAATCCTCTTTAGGAGATGATCCTGGTGCCTGCTGGACTTTCTTGGACACCCTGAAGCCTTCTTAACAAGTATTGAACCTCTTTCCTTGAAGTTCTTGATGATCCTGTGAATTGTTGATTGAGGTGCAATCTTAGTAGCCACAATATCCTTGCCTGTGAAGCCATTTTTATGCAAAGCAATGATGGCTGCACGCGTTTCTTTGCAGGTCACCATGGTTAACAATAGAAGAACAATGATTTCAAGCATCACCCTCCTTTTAACATGTCAAGTCTGCCATTTTAACCCAATCAGCTTGACATAATGATCTCCAGCCTTGTTCTCGTCAACATTCTCACCTGAGTTAACAAGACGATTACTGAAATGATCTCAGCAGGTCTTTTAATGACAGCAATGAAATGCAGTGGAAAGGTTTTTTTGTTTTTTTGGGATTAAGTTAATTTTCATGGCAAAGAAGGACTATGCAATTCATCTGATCACTCTTCATAACATTCTGGAGTATATGCAAATTGCTATTATAAAAACCTAAGCAGCAACTTTTCCAATTTCCAATATTACTGTAATTCTCAAAACTTTTGGCCACGACTGTACACTCTGTATAATGTAGAGTGTTGCCATCTAGCCTTAAATAGACCTTCAAGAATTCAATAGAGCCGTCATTGAATCCCCCAGCATTGGATGACCCTATAGCAGTGCACAAAACTGAGAAATGAGCTGCAGAGAACAGGGATTATCAACCTATTGTGCCAGTGTGGGAGGTACTTTTACAGAGCTGTATATATTTGAACAAATGTTTTGTTTCATTTCAAGGTCAGCTGTTTTGGGGAATTAAAACAGTTTTCTTGGGGTAAAATAATGATGACCTCTCCTCACAATATGTCATCAATATCTAATCGGTGGGGTTCCGACAGCTGGCACCACCACCAGTCAGCAGTTTGAAGAGGCTGTGATGCTCCGGCGAGCACTGCAGCCTCTTCACACCATACCAAGTAGTACCATACATTGTATAGCGGCTGTGCTTGGTATTGCATCCCAGACCTTTTCAGTTTAGACTGGACTGAGTTGCATCTAGGCCATGTGACCGAAGAATGTGACATCACTGGCCTAAGAATAGGCAATAACACTCACCAGACCGCCGAAACCTCTTCAAACAGCTGATCAGCGGGGGTGCTGGGAGTTGGACCACTACTGATCAGATATTGATGTCCTATCCTGAGGACAGGTCATCAGTATTAAACTACCAGAAATCCCCTTTAATTTAATTCTTAACATATTATTGCAAAACATCTAGTCCAGATATCAGATATGGTGTATTGTGGCTCACATCATAGCTCAAGGCTGCAGATATAGGTTCAAATTACAAAGAACATGGTCCACACAAATGCTTGTGATTGTGAAATCTTTTCTGTTACAGCAAACTAGAATTATCTGTGAAGTAAAAGAAAAATATATTCATGTGCACAGCAGTTTGGACAGGAGCCATGTACCTTATCTTACTCAAGATTTCCACTGTCTTTGGCTAAACTGTTATTATGAAATGCAGGTTGTATGCTTCATGCTCATTCTGTTAAACAGGTCAATTGCTGAGATGAATTCAGGTAGAGGTTATAATTAATATATTAAAGGAGGTTGTGCAAAGTTTAAAAGTAATTACCTGTCCACAACATGGGGAAAAATAACTGATCAGTAGCTCTCCGACTACTGGGACCCTCACAACCCCAAAATCGGGAGTACCGTTCCTCTATCCTGATGAATCAGCAGGGTGAGCAAGCGCCCTGTCATTCAGTCCATTCTCTATGGGACTGTAAGGGAAACATGAGTAGATCACGCACCAATTTTTAACTTTAAAACTTGACACAAGCTCTTTAACCTCTTAAGGACACAGGGCATACCCGTACGCCCTGTGCCAGTGTTTAAAGATGGCACCCGCTCCTGCTGGATGCGGGCACCGTAGCCACGGCTGGCCGCTTGCTTCTTCAAGCAGACACCCACTGCTCATGTACGCGACTGTCAGTAATGACGATCGCTGACATTTTGCGGCATCTGAGCGCGCACAAACCGAAAGTTTCACCTGTGTGGCCATTGGAGGAGCTGGGGCTTTCCTGCAGCAGCCTGGGTCTCTATGAATGAAACCCAGGCTGCTGCATAGTATTTCCTATGGAGCCTAACCTGTAATAGGCTCCATAGGAAATATGCGATTTTCTCATATATTCCAATGCTATTGCATTGGAATGTAGGAGAAAAGCAATCTAATGATTGAATGTTATAGTTCCCTATGGGAACTATAGGAAAGTGTAAAAAAAAAAAAAATATTTTAAAATAACCTAAAAATTCAAATAACCCCCCTTTTGCCAAAATGAAAATAAAATTAAAAAAATTAAATACACATCATGGGTGTTGCAATGTGCGAAAACGCCCATACTATTAAAATATAAAAAAATATTACCCATACAGTAAACAGAAAAATGGAAAAAAGAGTCCAAATGACCGATTCAACATTTTTGGACGCTTCATTTCCTCAAAACAATTTAAATAAAAGGTGATCGAAAAGTCATACACACCCCAGAATGGTATCACTGAAAAGATCAGATTGCGTTGCAAAAAATGAGCCCCCATACAACTCCATACACATAATTACAAAAGAGTTATAGGGGTCAAAATCTGGTGACAGAAAAGTAAAACTGATTTTTTTTCCCACTTTTGATTTTTTTTTTCACTATCAAAACGCAAGAAAAATGAAACATATTAGGTATCTACGGATTCGTACTGACCTGTAGAATAAAAACTAACTGGTCAGTTTTATCACACATCGAACATTGTAATTTAAAAACCTGTAAAACTGTAGTAGAATTGCTTTTTTTGCAATTTCACCCCATTTGGAATTTTTTCCCGCTTCCCACTACATCATATGCAATATTAAATGCTGGCACTGGAAAGTACAACTTGTGTCACAAAAAACAAGTCCTCATATGGCTATGTGAACCAATAACTAAAAAAGTTATGGCTCTGGGAAGGCAGGGAGCGCAAAACGAACACGCAAAAAAAAAAAAAGCAATATATAATAGAATCTGTACCAGAATCCACCTTCTAGAAGCTCAGAAAGGCAGATTGTCAAGAAAAATCTCATCTCTATTGCCAACCAACTCTCCGACAGTCACTGTTATGGACACCATTAGTGGTAAGTAGTAATAAACAGCAGCACAGCACTCCAGGAATGCTGCATTTTATTCTTACTACTGGTGAGATTTGGGGCTAGGGTTGAAGACCAGCCACTGTGAGAACTCGATAAGTCTGTTTTTTTAATTAGACATTCCCCAATTGGGGAATTCTCTACTTTTGTTTGCCATTAGGGGTTTCATCAATAAAAAGGGGTTGCCACTCAAGATAACCTTTGGGACCTGCATTGCCAGGTGTTTTTAAAGGGATTCTGTCACCTGGAAAATCAATATTAAACCAAACATAGGTCCTTATAGCTCTTCATACCTTCTTTCCATAGGTGTTCTTATCACTTGGATCTGGCTTTCTATCTTCATAAAAATCCACTTTTATCTTTATGCTAATGATCCATGAAGGTGCACAGAGGGACGTTATTTCATTCAAAAGGTGCCAACACAAGCGAAGCTACATTTTGGTGCCCCCCCCCCCCCAAGATCACATTATGACCCCCTATTGTGTCTCACCTCTCTCCCCCCGCCCCCCCATGGCACATTTCTCCCCCTCCATGGCACAGACTACAGACATTTGATTTGTCCCCCCTCGCATGGTGTCACCCGTGACCCCCCCCCCAATTAATGTTGTGTAATTATTATAAACAATATGTGCTCTTCGCTCATCACCTACCACCTACCCTGCGGGAGTAGACAGTCCGTCTGTGTGAGTCACAGTCACCAACAGCTGCTCCGGTCCCTGCTGCTGCCCGCCGCGGAGCCACTCGCCAGTCACACACTCCCTGAGTGCCCCCATGACCGTGTTGCCGTGCTGCCGCTCTGTGAGTGAGGACCGGGCCCAGATGGCACATGCAGGCTGGGGTGGGTGGCCGGCGGGACTGCGGCGCAACTCGCCGGAAGTGATTTTAAAAAAAAAGTTAATTTTTCCGCCCCCCCCCCTTCTCTGCACCCTAAGGCAGCCGCTTGGTCTGCCTTATTATAGAACCGGCCCTGCCTGTCCTGCCCCCCCCCCCCCGACAAAGCCCAGGCCCGCCCCTCTCTCTGCTTATACCATATGGCCCCAGCATTGCGGCTGCCGTCACGCCCCGCCCCCCCTGGCTACGTCACTAGTAGCCGATAACCTCGCCCACTCCTTCCCTTCAGCTTCACTAACAGGCACCGAGCCGGCTCCTGCGCTCTTCCTGTTTAACTAAGTGCATCAGCCTCAAGTGTTTCACTGAGCATGCGCTCAGTTAAACAGGAAGAGCGCAGGCTCGGTGCCTGTTAGTGAAACTGAAGGGAAGGAGTCGGCTGGGTTATCGGCTACTAGTGACGTAGCCAGGGGGGCGGGGCGTGACGGCAATCGCAATGCTGGGGGCATATTGTATGAGTGGAGAGAGGGGCGGGCCTGGGATCTGTCGGGGGAGGGGGGGCAGGCCTGAGCACTGGATGTAGGGCGTTCCTGGGCGCCTTTTGAATGAAAATAACGCCCCTCTGGGCACCTTCATGGGGCGCCTTTTGAATGAAAATAACGCCCCTCTGGGCACCTTCATGGGGCGCCTTTTGAATGAAAATAACGCCCCTCTGGGCACCTTCATGGGTCATTAGCATAAAGATAAAAGTGGATTTTTATGAAGATAGAAAGCCAGATCCAAGTGATAAGAACACCTATGGAAAGAAGGTATGAAGAGCTTTAAGGACCTATGTTTGGTTTAATATTGATTATCCAGGTAACAGATACCCTTTAAGTGCTCAGAGACAAAATCATTTACACTGGAAATTGGACATATATTTTGGATGACTTTATTGCATGGAAACATCTTTTTGCTTGATTTCATTAACATAGACTGACATAGTGGTCACACATAATAACTCTCCTCTTACAATGCCCTTCTTCTTTAGTCATCATGGATATTTTAAAAGGGATTTCCCAGCACAAGCACACATGCAGTAGTCATATCCTGAAAATATCACTGGCAAATTTACTGGATAAGCCTTAATCTTTCAGCTCCTTGTGACCTTGAACGTCTCTTGCCAAGTGAACTGCGAAAGTCTACAGTTACTCACTACCTCAAAGTAAACAGTGTGTAAACGGTTTATGTGCAACCAATAGCTACAACTATTAAGCTTTTTTAAGCTAAAATATATAACTATATACAAAATAAAATGAATTGTGTAATTAAATAATCTGTGGGTCCCAATAATTGATAGTAATTCATATTAATTTAGTAGAAACGTCTCAGTTTGTCCCCAGCTTGTAAAAGTGGTTCTACAATTCATACGGAGACATAATTTCATATAGGTACTTGACAAACACCATGAATAGCAGAATGCAGAAGAGTAGTTCTAAAGTTTGAATAGAAAAAAACAGCACTCCCAATTCATAGTACTTAGCCTGAGTGAATATGAAAAAGACATTTGATAGACACATAGTTAGAAGTCATGGCATTTCTTAGTTACACAATTATGGTATGCTGAGTCTCATTTCAGAACCTGAAGCAGTTAGCCACCTGGCTTTAGATGATAAGAGTTCCCATTAATGACCTAGCCTGTTTGTGCCTTTACCCTGAAACAGCTTTCTGTAGATGAGATGCTGGCTTATTTAATATTCAAGTCATGTCTCAAGGCGTAGTTAAAAGGTTGAACATTGACTTATAGGATAGCTGCCTTACATCTGGTGGCATTAGAGGCAGAGCTTATTAAGAGCTCATTTGTATCCCTTTCTTCCCAGAATTCCAGAGGAGCATGTATGGCCTATAAGTCTCCTCACGCCGACTAAGGCGCTCTCTCGCCTAAGAGATAGTACCCCCCAAATCCTGACTTAGCCCTCTCACCCAGTACTCTCTGCTCTGTACTGATGAGGGGCAATCTCCCTGAAACATCTGTCTGCAGATGAGGTGCTGGCTTATTTAATATCCGAGTCACGTTTCAAGGCCTATCTAAAGGGTTGAACATTGACTTATAAGACACCAGCCTTACATCTGGTGGCATTAGAGGCAGAGCTTTTTAAGAGCTCATTTGCATCCCTTTCTTCGTGGAGTTCCAGAAGAGCATGTATGGTCTATAGGTCTCCTCACTCTGACTAAGGCACTCTTTCCCCAAGGAGAGATAGAAATGACCAAATTGTTTAATTTTCCCTGCATTTCTACAGCTATACACTTATTAGATTACCTTCACATCTGCACTGGAGGCTCCATTGGAGAGATAAACTAGAGCAGCATGTTGAGCTTTTTCATTAGGTACAATGCCAGGTCCCTAGACAGAATCCACCAAACTCCATTATAATCACTGGGGTCCTTTGGGTCCTGTTCATGTCTGCAATGCTGGATTTAGACAGCTCATCCCCATACAACAGGGATCAGCAACCTGCGGCTGTTCTGAAACTATAACTCTCAGAATCCTCCTTTCATTCAGAATGCTCACGTAGACAAAGTGAATACAAGGCACTTACTAATGTATTGTGATGTCTGATTGTCCATATTGCCTCCATAAGCTGGTATAGGTATTATCAGACTCAGAGAAAGCTATGGTCTGATAATAATAGCTTTGCAGGCCACTTGACATTTTTGACCATGCAAAGTTGTCATTGCATTAGCCGAGGAAATAAAACCACAGGTAACCACAACATTCCCCCCCATGTCATGGCCAGGAACAATCCTCTACTTCTTGGGCACAAGTGAGTATGACCTAGAGGCACGGAGAAGTTTTCAACAAGATTTAATACAATACTACATAATATACCATGCACAGAACAGAATGAAAAATTAGGTTCTCATAGATAACGATTTCTTCAAAGCTCTCTGATCTCCCTGGCAAGCTTTACCTACAAAACTGCACAGACATGCACGGACGGGAAGTCACCCCGGATTCACAATGTGCAAATCTGTCCAATGCTCCAAGGTTTTGATATATGCTGCAGTATATGAAAACTTGACAGCTCAAATTCCAGGATATCATGATGCTATTAGCAGTTATATAGTAGAAAAAGTCAACTTTTAATATTCAATCATTAATGGAAAAAAGGAGACGATCCTATAATGCAAAAATCGCCGGTATATTAAAATATTGTATTCCGTAGCACCACAATAAAATTCATACACAGACCTAAATTCCCTAATTCTGACTGTCATCATAGGAGACAGATACTCATTCTGACCATACACATTAGATTAATGTCAGCTGAGCATGCAAGGTGTATGGAGGGTTAATAGGAACAGGTATTGGTCAAATGAACATTTGGGCTGACACCTATTTAAAAAGTATGGGGAGCTTTAGGAACTTACTGCAAACTGATATTATATGAATAAAATGACAAATGGGCATTTCCAGTTGAGGGCTCATGTTCCTATTCCATATGACTATAACAGAGGAATGTGATAACATAGAGTTATGATATGAGATGCTCCAGATACTCATACTGTATCATGTGTGATACAGTCTGCCTGTTGACAACCACCAATATGGAGCTTACCACCTTTGCATTGTCCTTTTATGCCCTGGATTACTGTTTATGAGGGGCACTCTGCTGGCACTATTAATGGGTTACTCTGATGGTACTGTTAATGGGGGCACTCTGGCTGTTATGATATGGGTGCATTATTTAGATACTGTATAATAGCATAATTTATTTCTACAGTGTTCTATGTGTATTCCTATGTTATGATATGATGGCATTATTGTGGCATTAGGCATTTTTATGTGTACTGTATTGCCTTATAATTTATGTACACTATATGGTGAATTATGTAGTCACTTTATAATGATGGCACTGATTGTGTCTATCAAGTGCATATGCAACTACTGGCAAAATCCCATGTATAGCCCTGACTATATCTATTGTGGATAAAATGATGTACTGGTTACTTTGTGGAGGTAAAATTGAGACTATTAAAGGGGTATTCAGGTTATTTAAAGTTATCCCCAATAGCTATTAGATTGGTGGGTGTCCTACTGCAGGGACCCCCACTGATCACGAGAACGGAGGTCCCAAATCCCTGCAGTGCCCACTGAAATGAATGGATCGGACATGCACACTGCCGCTCCATACATTTTTATAGGACTGCTGGAGACAGCTCCATTAATGTTAGGGGCTCTGCAGGGCATGGATAAGATGACCACCAGTCTAATAGTTAGTTTTGTAATAGAGGAATAGGGGATCATTTAAAATAACAAGAATACCCCTTTAAGGCTACTTTCACACCAACGTTTTTGCTGGATCCGTCATGGATCAGCAAAAACGCTTCCGTCATAATAATACAACCGTATGCATCCGTTTTGAACGGATTCGGTTGTATTATCTCTAAAATAGCCATGACGGATCCGTCACTGAAACCATTGTAAGTCAATGAGGGACTGATCAGTTTTCTTTTGTGTCCGAGAAAACGGATCCGCCACCATTGACTTACATTGAGTGTGATGACGGATCCATCTTGCCCCGCACCACAACGTTGTTATTCTGTCTGCGCTGAGGACGCAGCCAAACGGAAAGCAATGCATTCTGGTGCATTCCGTTTCGTTCAGTTTAGTTTTGTCCCCATTGACAATGAATGGGAACGAAACTGAAGTGTTGTCCCCCTTTCGTGATCCTATCTCAATAGCGGAAAGGGAAAGAGCAGATGGGAAAGTAGCCTAAATAAAGAGTGTTATCCATAAAATAACATCCTCCTCTTTGCTATAGGAAGGGTGTTATATTCCATTATCGGACATGAACTATTAATATAGTTTATACTCAGATGGCAGATATAGCTTTCCTGGTCCCATCAGTCAACTAAGACCATAGCAGTGTTCTGAAATGCTTCCAGCATGTTTGGGTGATCAGTGCCAGCAACAGTTGCTTAAAACCCAAATGCAATTGTACATTATTGCTGTTTGTGGATCTTGTAAGACCTTATGTATGATTGTAAGTACAAACATAAAAAGAAACTATGACACAGCCGGGTGCAGCTAGTCAGGCACATTTTATTATCTGACCACTGGGAAGTTCTTATTACCTCTATATAAAAGCAGTTTGGGCTAGTTTAGTCAAGTTTGTGCTTAAACCAAGCCAAGAAGAAACATCTGCAATTATCTCATTGCTGCTGATGCTCATCAGTAAGGGAAGGGTTATAAAGCCGGCTGCACACGTTAAGATATTTAGCCAAGGAGTGAGTAGGAAGAACAATTCTCTGCAGATCCTTGTTTTACCTCAACACATATAGGTGACATCAGTTGTATCTAAAAACAGAGGGGGAAATTCATTATTCACCCTATGCCTGTTTTTTGGTGTAAAAATCGAATGGGTTGGCGACTTTTCAATGTAATTGCTACTTTTCTAGTTTCAATTAGCATTTTATGCCGCCCTCAGCAATTTTATAGAAAGGTGGTGTGGCTAGGGTGCCGCGTGGGGTCGGCTGAATCATCATTATTTACGCCAGAAACTGGCATAAATAATGACTGAAATCTACAGCAGCTCTGGCGGCGCATGGAGAGCCAGAGGAGACATGTAATTTATGATGAGTTGCAGGCCTCCTCCAGCAGCCCAGATCCCATCAAGACTGAAGGAGCAGACGCTAGTCTTAATGAATCAGGGCCAGAGCTTTTGACAGAAATCTTGTAGGGGTAGGGATAAAATAGTCTGTAGCTAGAAAATGCTTTAGCATGCATGGTCAATTGTAAGAGTTCAGTAGAAGCCTATATTTGCCATGGGCCAAGATAAAGACTTGGATTGCATTTATTGCCATACAATTGTCATAGTGTTGTCCTGTCTTCAACATTTTACAATGTGAAGTCTAAAGCTGGCCATACGTATTAGCTGATGATTTGGCCAAACATCTAATTAGGGCTCATTCACACGACCGTGTGGTCACCATGCCCATGTTGTGAGCCGCAAACAGCGAGTCTGCAATACACAGGCATTTGCCGTGTGAATCTATTAACTTGAATGAAATCAGCGATCTGCAAAATACAGTAAAAGATAGGACATGAGTAAATTTGAAAAAATATACAGCATAAAATAATTTAGACCTAAAACAAAACATGTAATATGATACTAAATAGTGGCATATACGGTAATAATATTATGTTAAATCTGAAAGTAAAATGGCATCAACATGGCATAATACTATATAGGTACTGAGGAAGGGGCGATCAGAAGCCCCGAAACGCATCTAGCTAAGACAGAACCCCAAGTCTTTTGACTACTTGAAATCCCAATATTCTGCCGGATTCGCACAGGAAATAGTGTCTATAACCGCGTAAAGGATAAATGAGAAAGAGATTGCGCAAGACCTGAGATCTATTCGCACGTGTCAAATACTCACCAACACGGGAAGTGAGGACTACTATCGCTCGGAAACTATTGACCTCTACAGATATAGAATTATCAATTAGAGCGACTTCGTGGTGCGAAAAGTATGCGGTAAGAAGACCGTTTCAATTTATCCGGCAAAATTTCTCAAAGATTCGCAGTAATATTATTCCAGTGGGACAATCACAATATTATTCTAGCGGGACGCTGCTGGTGTGTTCATACAGCGGGACGCCGCTATACCTTGCCTGATATAACTTTTTCTAATGTGGAACACTGAATATTCAGCCCCCAATTAGACATATACTGGACTGATTTCAGGACATTGCAAATATTGTTTGTCTACATTTTGTGACTACTTCGCGTTACTAGTGGTATTAGTTATACGCAAATTGCTGCTGCCACACTCAAGACTTTTTCACATTCGAATATATTGCGAAAATTCGCATCTCTACCATTTATGCGAATATTGCTGCTACAACTCACTTATATCTATAGAGTACCTATATAGTATCATGCCATGTTGATGCCATTTTACTTTCAGATGTAACATAATATAATTATATGCCACTATTTAGTATCATATTACATGTTTTGTTTTAGGTCTAAATTATTTTATGCTGTATATTTTTTGTGATATTAAATCTCTAGATGGTTCAGATATCTTGAGAGTGCCCAGTTATTTTTAGAAATGTACTCAGTTTTATTCACAGTGGACAGGGTGAGTCCACTTCACTAAGTGCACCTCTGTTTGGCTATTGGTGAATCCTGTGCGTCACATCTACAATTTGTAAAAGATAGGACATGTCCTCTCTTTCACGGAGCATAGGCACAGATCGGAAGCTAACGGAAACACTCAGAAGCCCTTTCATGGACTTTCAGGTCTGTATCACTGCACCACAAATGATAGGACATATTTTGCGAATTGTGGACCCATTCAAGTCAATGGGTCCGTACCGCAGAAAAGAGTTCACATGGCCGGTGCCCGTGACCATATGGTCGTGTGAATGAGCCGTGTGTGTATTGCATCCTCCTGACCCCAACTTAAATGGCTAATGTCAGGGGGGAAGGGGGATATAAGGATTTGGGCATGTTTGATTCCCATTGCCCAATCCTTTTTGAAATAAGATACTGCCAGAGGTATCTGGTATGCTGGCAGCTGCTTTCTCCCGTTTTACCATACACCACATGCATGCTTAGCCAAGCATGCTTATGTATGGAAAGATCAGGTGAGTCAGCTGTTAGACAAACGAGCATTCTCATGTGTATGTCCAACCTAATATTCTGTTGTGAGAAAGGTGATTTACAAATGGAGATTATTCCATAGCACACTGATCCCAAAGAAACCAGTTAATCTTTAACCACATGAATCAAGGTTTCAGAATGGCAAATGTGAAGTCCACACATTGACATTTCAAACTTGTGTAAGACTAGAGGTCAATTTAGAGGAGCATCAAAATTTATTAGCAGTTCTGAAGACATTCTACATTATTTTTCCTGTGGCATTAGGCAACCAAAGTAGACCAGATGACTTTAAAGGGAATCTGTCACCACGTTTGAGCCCTGTCAGCTAAACATATGCTGACGTTCAGGGTCTCATTAGCATGCCTAATGTGGGCTCATCTATCCGATTAGTAGCGTTATTTTGTCAAAAAACAGGTTTTACTAACCTGTCAATCAAACATATAAGGTGCCCAAGGAGAGGTCCAGCGATGCAGGGTGCCCGGCCGCAGTCATCGTTGTATGTGCCCAGCTCCGCCTCCTAATGCTCTGTGCCGCCTCTCCCTCCCTCCCCCTCCTCCTGCTGTAAGCGCTGGCTCGTGCATGCGCACAGGGCGCGTGCGCACTTCACTTGAAGAAGCCGATCCAAGAAGTCCGCACGGGCGCATGCCTGTGCGCACGCGCGGACTTCTTGGATTGGCTTCTTCAAGTGAAGTGCGCACGTGCCAGCACTTACAGCAGGAGGAGGGGGAGGGAGGGAGGGAGAGGCGGCACAGAGCATTAGGAGGTGGCGCTGGGCACATACAGCGATGACTGCGGCCGGGCACCCTGCATCGCTGGACCTCCCCTTGGGCGGTTTGATTGACAGGTTAGTAAAACCTGTTTTTTGACAAAATAACGCTACTAATCGGATAGATGAGCCCACATTAGGCATGCTAATGAGACCCTGAACGTCAGCATATGTTTAGCTGACAGGGCTCAAACGTGGTGACAGATTCCCTTTAAATGTTCCTGGTTTTGGGACACTGGTCATGGAAAGGGCATAGATTCCAATGATGTTCACAATTGTTCCAATTGTAACAAATATAATTCAGAGAATTTCACGTTCTACAGTTGTTCAAACCAGTGGGACAATTTCGGTTCAGAGCCAATTGTGTCTGCACTATATGAATTATAAGTAGGTTTCTGGGCCTATATAAATGACTGAAAAGACGCCTAAAACAGTAAACTTTGCTATTCACCCACCCTGCAACAGATGCTTTGCAACTCCACTGCCAATTTCTGATCCACAAGCTGCTGCAGTTGTCACAGATCGCTAAGCACTTGAATAGACATATGGGCACCCAATGATCAGCATGGCACAATCTCATAGAGTAAAGCAGGAGGTGGGGAATATAAGGCAATGTTTTTTCTTGTTTTACCATTTTTGGCTTCTTTAAAACTATCTATGTAGTTCTTCTGACGATTGTTATTTACGGTGAATGGATTACTACAGATTATCATTGGGTTAATGTCCAATCGTTAAATTGCTGATAGCAGTATGAATAGATATCGAAAATTGCAACATCAAGAACAAATATCCTTTTTATAGGAAGAATTCTAAGAGGACATACTGTGTTGTGATAATTGACATCTACAAAATGTAATAATAGAGATACACAAGTAGCACAGCTCTCTAAACAGTCTCTGGTAGTCACAATGGGGGGACAATAAGAAGTACAGTGGTGCTTGAAAGTTTGTCAACCCTTCAGACCCTTCTATTTCTGATTAAATTTGACCTAAAACTACATCAGATTTCCGCACAGGTTCTAAAAGTAGAACATAACCAAATGAAAGAACAAATATATTTAGGTAAAATTAGTGAGGAAAATTATAAAATATAACATCTGTGAGCAAAAGTATGTGACGCTTTAGGGTTAGCAGATAGAGGTGAGATTAGAGTCTGGTGTTTTTAATCAATCGGATGGCAATCAGGTGTGAGTAGACAACCTATTGTATTTAACAGGGATCTATTGAAGTCTGATCTTCACAACACATTTGTGGAAGTGTATTATGACATGATATGAACCTCAAAAGAAGCATTTTTGATGTTCATCAGGCTATAAATAAGGTTTTAAAACCATTTTTAAAAGTTTGGACTCCACTAATCCACAGTCAGACAAACTGTGTACAAATGGAGTAAATTTAAAACCATTGTTTCCCTTCCCAGGAGTGGTAGATCAGCAAAGATCATGTCAAGAGCAATGTGTGTAATAGTCTGAGAGGTCATAAAGGAACCCAAGGTAACCTCTAAACAACCAAAAGCCTTGCTCACATGCTAATGTTTTATTCATGAGTCCACCATCAGGATGACATTGAACAACAATGGTGTGCATGGCAGGTTCGCAAGGAGAAAGCCGCTGCTCTCCAAAAAGAACACAGTTTGCTTAAGATCACTTGCACATGCCAGAAGGCTATTGGAACAATGTTTTGTGAATGAGACCAAAATAGAACATTTTGGTTTAATTGAGAAGCTTTATTTTTGGAGAAAGGAAAACATTGTATTCCAGCATAAAAACCACATCCAATCTGGGAAACATGATGAGGGCAGTGTCATGGCTTGGGCCTATTTTGTTGCATTTGGGCCACGGCGGTTCGGAACAGTGAATTCAGAATTAAACCAGAAAATTCTTAAAATAAATTGTCAGGGCATCTGTCTGTGTGCTGAATCTCAAGAGAACATGGGTCATGCAGACAATAACTCTAAGCATACAAGTAGTTCTACCAAAGAATGGTTAAATGAGAATAAGTGTAATGAAAGTATCCGAACTGGACAAAAACAAACTATTTTCTAAAAACAAATAGTCTTGTATACTTGCCGTTGGTGGTATAGTTCCGTTCCTGCTTGATGTTGGATAATGCTTGCGGAGCAGAGAACTTCAGCTTCCTCCTTCTAGAGCGCGCAGCCCTGGCCGGCAGCTTGTGCGCACACACGAGGTGAAGCCCGGCAAGTGATTACTCGAGAGCGTCACATGCGCTATGCATGCCTACGCACAATTGTGGACTCAAGAGGCATGATTGTGGACTCAAGAGGCATCCATAGGAGCGAGTGAAGGCACACTGAAGGTCCGCTCTCGAGTAATCACTTGCCGGGCTTCCCCTCGTGCGTGCATGCGAGCTGCCGGCCGGGGCTGCGCGCACTGGAAGGAGGAAGTTCTCTGCTCCGCAAGCATTATCCAACATCAAGCAGGAACTGAACTATACCACCAACAGCAAGTATAAGAGACTTTTTGTTTTTAGAAAATAGTTTGTTTTTGACCAGCGCGGGTACTTTTATTACACTTTGTATATTTACAAGCAGGGGCAGTGGCAGGACCCCCTTTAAAAACGTACCTAGCAGCGGCCATTAGCGATTAGGGAATAGAACGGTAGCGCGCATATCACCATTGATTTTTAGTCTGTTTTCAAATGAGAATAAAGTTTAAAAGTTGGAATGGCCAAACCAAAGTCCTGACCTTAATCCAACGGAAATGTTGTCGAAGGATCTGAATAACAGAAAATTCTGAAGGTTTCAGGAACTTTCAAGAGACACTGTTTGTTTAATATACAAAACTGGCTTTCCACCTTTTCGATCCTTCTTAACTAACTGGCACTCTAAAAAGGAATTTCCTCATTAGCCCAGTAATTCCATTGTAACAAAGGTGTCATGGAGCCTGTAAAGTAATTCTTTCAGTGTTCTTATGCCTTATTCACACAGTCAGTGTTTGGTCAGTGATTTCCATAAGTGATTTTGAGCCAAAGTCAGGTGTGGCTCTAAACACAGAAAAGGTGCAGGTCTTTATATCTTATCTTTGTGGAGGCTCCAATCCTCGTTTTGGTTCACAATCACTGATGGAAAGCATTGACCAAAACACTGACGTGTAAACAAGGCTTAAGACAATGACTAAAGAAACCAAAGGAAAGGTGTCACAGCTGGGTACAAAGAAAAGGCTTGCTATCATCCTGAGATAGCAACTTCAGGATGTTTAGTGAGTACATCCAGATGTGTGGCTGTATTAAAGTATCTTATTGATACAGAATTTTTTTTTTTTAATGTGACGCTAAATGTACAGATACTGTAGAGGTACAGTAGGCTAAAAACATCTCCTGAGCTGCTGTCTGTTAACTATCAGGTGAACAAAGCAGTACAATGTAGAACCAATGGGGACACAGAGGCTATTATGCATTGTCACAAACCTCATAATGAACGTTTGCAATTAGCTTCCATCTGACATACATGCCGAGAGTGTTCTCTGATGTATACCTTTTGATGGAAGCCTCCAGTGCATGGCATATGTCGAGTGCATAGGAGCTTATGGATAGGTTCAGCGTGTGCTCCAGGAGCTTGCCGGGGCATACACTGAACATCTTCACAAAATGAAATGTGAACAGATCCAAAGCTGTACATGCTG
Source organism: Bufotes viridis (assembly GCA_033119425.1). Lineage (NCBI taxonomy): Eukaryota > Metazoa > Chordata > Amphibia > Anura > Bufonidae > Bufotes > Bufotes viridis. The sequence continues at coordinate 140,976,558 of CM065591.1, read as the reverse complement.
TGGGAGGTTCAAACACTGTGCAGAGAATACATTAAAGAAATCATCACACAGTAGCAAATAAATCTTTCTAAACTTCATAACATTATTTAGGGTATTTTCACACTAGCGTTAGAAAAATCCGGCAGGCAGTTGCCGGATTCGGATGTCATTTGTTTCTGGATCCGGATGCGGATCAGTCTGACAAATGCATTGCAATACCAGATCCGACTCTCCGGTGTCATCCAGAAAAACGGATCCGATATTAATGTTTTCACAGATTTGAAGGTCTGTGCATGTGCAGACCAGGAAACTGGATCTGTTTTTCCAGAACACTTGCTACTGGATCCAGCATTAATACATTTCAATGGAAATTAATGCCGGATCCGGCATTCCGGCAAGTGTTCTGGAAATTTTCGCCGGAGAAAAACAGCAGCATGCTGCAGTATTTTCTCCAGCCAAATACCGTAAAAGGTACAGAACGGAAGACATCCTGATGATACTGAACAGATTGCTTTCCATTCAGAATGCATTAGGACAAACTGATGCGTTTTTTTCCGGTATTGAGCCCCTATGACGGAACTCAATACCAGAAAACTTTAATGCTAGTGTGAAAGTACCCTTACTGCTACAAAAACTAAAGCCTTGTGCACATGGTCTTGTCTACATTTTGTCCGTAAAACTCAGATGCACATACTAAAAGCTTCTCTGTGCATTCCATATTTTTCTCACTCCCATCAATAGAAAGGGCTATTCTTGTCCACAAATGTAGACAAAAATAAGACCTGCTCTATGATTTGCGGAACAGCCACATGAACCCGCAAAAATATGGATGTGCATGGCACCATAGAAATGAATCGGTTAGTGGGTCTGCTATCTGCAAAAAAAATCACACTGGAGAAAAATATGATTGTGTACATGAGCCTTAAACCTTCTGCCGAAGACACCAACTATCTTGATTTTCATAGTTCTTGAACCCCTCCATTTGCTAATCTTACAGAGACTGAAATAACCTCCTCATGCTGGTACCCCTCAAATCCTGACTTAGACCTCTCACCCAGTTAAGCCAGTACTCTCTGATTTGCACTTATGACTGGCAATCACTAGTGTTGATCACGAATCGTCGAATTGCGAATTTTAATCACGAATATCAGCACTTCGAGAATTTGCGAATATTTAAAATATCGTGAAATATATTTGCAATTGTGAATATTCGTTTTTTTTAATGTCAATATTTTCTTGATTGCGAAAATTCGCATTCAAAATTGCATAACATTTGCATAACAATTTGCATAAACTGGCATTTAAAAAAATACCAGTTTATGCGAATGTTTATGCTAATGTTATGCTAATTTTTTAATGCAAATTTTCGCAATTAAGAAAATAATGACTAGAGATTAGGAATTCGCGAATTTTCGAATATATGGCGAATATTCGCCCAAATATTCACGAAATATCGCAAATTCAAATATTGCCCCTCCCGCTCATCACTAGCAATCACTATGAAAAAGCTGTCTGCAGATGAGGTGCTGGCTTATTTATTATCCAAGTCATGTCTCAAGGCCTTTTAAAAGGTTGAACATTGACTTATAGGATAGCTGCCTTACATCTGGTGGCATTAGAGACAAAGTGTGCTAAGAGCTCATTTGCATCTCTTTTTTCCCAGAATTCCAGAGGAGCATGTATGGCCTATAAGCTTCCTCATGCTGATTAAGCAGCTCTCCCCAAGGAGAGATAGTACCCCCAAATCCTGATTCAGGTCTCTCACCCAGTTAAGCCAATACTCTCTGCTCTGCACTGATGAGGGGCAATCACCTCAAAACAGCTGTCTGCAGGTGAGGTGCTGGCTTATTTATTATCCAAGTCATGTCTCAAGGCCTTGTTAAAGGGTCGATCATTGACTTATAGAATAGCTGCCTTACATCTGGTGGCATTAGAGGCAGAGCTTGTTAAGAATTTGCATCCCTTTCTTCCTTGAAAGAACTTAGACACTTTTATTTTCAAGCGAAATAGGGCTAAGGCTGATCAGGGACTACATCTCAGTCTGCTACATGGCAGTCACAGAGAAAAATGCCCTTTGATCTAGGTCTCATGTTAACTTTGTTGCAGATCCATTGTATTACTACACTGTACTTAACTACATTTTAAGTCATAAGCTGGCACTAGTTCTTATGAACAATGGGACAGATTTATCAATACCAGCACACCATGCAAACAGAGCACTTATTTCTCTGCCAGTGCAGTGTGTGTGTCAGATTCACCTGACAAGGCTTTCCATCACAGAAAATCTTGACAAATGAGTAATTCTCTGTGTAGCTTTGAAGCCCCATCCACTTTTTTTCAATATGTGTTAAAAAAAGAGGTACAGCAGTTTCATAGATATGGCGTTTAGCTCTTATATCATATTTTTCCATCTATCTTGTCTTACTGACAGTGGGCGTGAACCCAATATGCCAATTAACCGATTTGGCAGTGTGCTAAACCTAAGGCCATTGTCCTGGTGGTACCCTAGTATTCACCTTTTAACCTCTATACAGGGATCTGCACTTTTCTGCAGGGAATCAACCAGAGGTTCAGTACATGGGCAGACAAATTGAGAAGCACACCTTCACTGGTAAACTAGGAACTAGAAACCTAACCTCAAGCACCCTCCCACTGGGGAAGGTGCCTTAAATACCCTGGGACAGCCAGTCAATGACTGGGGAAGAATTTGGGTGGGTGCACTAGCCCTTTAAAAGGCCCTAAGGGTCAGGCCAGGAAGCCTAACAGCACAGCGCAGGCTGCTGCCTACAGAAAACGCCTCTATTCCAGAGCTCTGTTGGCCATTTGAGGAAAGAGACCAGGAGCAGTGGGCAGGAGTGAGTAATAGGGAGCCTGTGCTTGCATGGAGAAGCGGGGCAGCAGCACACATTGCAACAGTATCCCTCCCCTTACTCCCCCTCTTCTTAGGACTGGATCTTTGCAGGAACGTCTTCAGAAGAACCGGAGCGTCAATGTTTTCAAGAGGCTTTCAGGACCTATCTTCAAGGTGAAAACATTTCCAGTCTGCCAGAAGGAAAGTTTTGCCCCCACTTTCTTCATATCCAGGGTGTTCTTGCCCTCATACACATTTTCAGAGATGACAGCTGGAGGAGGACATCTGGACAGAAGTACTGATTAGGTACTAGTGGATTCAGAAGCGACACATGGAAGGCATTAGATATGCATAATGAAACAGGAAGGCGTAACGTGTAAGATTCAATTCAATTGTCTAAGCACCTTAAAAGGTCCAGTGAAACAAGGTGTCAGCTTGGAAGTCTGATGCTCCTTGAAGAAAGCCAGACTCTCTAGGAGAGAATCAAGGAGGCACCCTGTGCCTGCGATTATCGTCAATCTTCGAGTAGATGTCTCTAACAGTAAAGCCTTAGTTTTCCTCAGATCTGAAAAAAATTACTCACAGTAGAGTTGACTGCAGGGATTCTGGAAGAAACAGGGATAGGAAAAAGGATTCTTATCTGGTGACCGTAGACAATGAAAAAAATAGATTTTCCAGACGATTCACTGACATAATTATTGCAAAGCAGAGTGGCCCAGCCATGGTGTATGGATGAAAAATGATGCAGGTAGAGAGTTAACAAGGATTTGGTTCACACACTCCACCAGACTGTTGGTTTGTGGGTAATAAGCTGAGAAATCCTCAACGATATCAAGGAGCTTACAGACAGCCCTCCAAAACTTTGAGGTAAATTGTAACCCCTGCTCGGATACAATGTGAGCAGGCAAACCATGTAGGTGGAATATATGATCAATTAATAACTTAGCCAGAGTGGCAATCCAGGTAGAGGTATGAAGTGGGCCATTTTCAATAACTGATCCACCACTACACATTTTACAGTAAATACCGAGGAAGAAGGTAAGTTGGTGAGGAAGTCCGTGGCTATGAGTTCCCATGGTACCTCAGGTACCTCAATGGAAGAAGAAGGCCAGCAGGATTTTGTCTGGAAACCTTATTTTGGGCCCAAGTAAGATATACAGCAACAAAGTCCCATATATCTTGAGAAACAGATAGCCACCAGTAGTGTCGAGAAATCAATTCAGTAGTTTTAAATAAACCAGGATGTCTGGCAAGTTTGGAGTGATCCCGTAGATAAGGATCTCTCTCCTCATGGCTAAACATTTAAGAGTTTTACCAGGAGGAACATTACTCAGCTGGAAAGAGGTAACTGCAACCAGGGGCGTAACTATAGGGGAAGCAGGGGAAGCGGCTGCTTTGGGGCCTTGACCCAGAAGGGGCCCATCCAAGAGGAGGAGAAGTACTAAAAGATTTTGTCAGGGCCCCTCAACAGTATTACACAATGAAATGATATACAGTGGCAGTATAGACAGTGTAGAAAACGGATGGAACAGCTGCCGGGCCTGGTCTGAGAGAGCGATCTTTACTAGCCACAGGAAAGGGGGCTGCATGAAAGGAAGGGGTTGTGAAAAAATTACTGGGGGCCCAGTCATTTCTCGTTACGCCACTGACTGCAACTACTATGTTGGATCCAACCCTGGATATGTGCAGTGTATAATGCGATGAAAAAGCCAGCAAAAGAAGCAATATGGACAATCACAATACATTAGTAAATGGCTTGTACTAATTTTCTTTACATCATAAATGCCATTGCTGAAGTGAGTCAGCCTCTTTAAACGCTGAAGCACTGTGCGGACAGGTCTACGATTGATTACTAGATCCAGTGGCGCTCCTCACACGGAAAAAGTCTTAGGCCCCTTTCACATGGGCTTCATGTTTGACGCCTGGATAAGAGGTGGGTGCGTTACGGGAAAAAGCGCAATTTTTCCACACGAGTACAAAGCGTTTTAATGCGTTTTGCACGCGCGTGGGAAAAATCGGCATGTTTGGTACCCGAACCCAGACTTCATCACTGAAGTTCGGGTTTGGGTTGAGTATTCTGTAGATTTTATTATTTTCCCTTATAACATGGTTATAAGGGAAAATAATAGCATTCTCAATACAGAATGCTTAGTAAAATGTGGATGTAGGGGTTAAAAATAAAAAATATTAACTCGCCTTATCCACTTGATCGCGTAGTTGCGATCTCTTCTTCAATCATTAACTGCCGGCTAAAGGACCCGTGACGACATCACTGAGCTTCTCACATGGTCCAATCACATGGTCCATCACCATGGTGATGGACCATGTGATTGGACCATGTGATGTGACGTCACCACAGGTCCTTTAGCTGGCAGCTAATGCTTGAAGAAGAGAGAAGAGATCGGCAACTACGCGATCAAGTGGATAAGGTGAGTTAATTTTTTTTATTTTTAACCCCTTAATCCACATTTTACTAAGCATTCTGTATTGAGAATGCTATTATTTTCCCTTATAACCATGTGGCATGATGGAATATTCCATTAGCAATTCGGACTTTGCTTTCTGAAACCCATTTGAAAAAAAGGACAGAATGAAAACATATAATTTGTTTCTTGTGCTTCTCATATGTTGCTAACGGTATGGATAAACCATATAATACACTGTCCCTTGGTTTAACTTTGTGTGTGTGAGTGGACAGAAAATAATAGCAGGCTCAGGCTGGCAAGGCAACTTGAATTATGCTGGGCTAGGGCAATTTTAGTGAACTCTTTTAGTGTGACAGTCAATTTGCATGTGGTCATCACGGGACCGTCATGCCGGCCATTAGGCCATAGTAGTGTCACTATGACACTATGGCCTAATGGCCAGCGTGATGGTCCCGTGATGACCACATGCAAATTGACTGTCACACTAAAAGAGTTCCCAGCAGAGTAAATGATCCTTGTAGAACACATGCCACACCACTGACCACCAGGACCAACCTTATGTAATATAACCTACAGTAACTGTAGGCTATATTACAGAAGGCTGGTCCAGGTGGTCGGTAGTGTGGCCTGTGTTCTACAAGGCTCATTTACTCTACTGAGAAATACAGGCCACACTACATCATAATATACTGGAATCTACAGTATACACTGTAATTATATTAGTCCTCATCTTATCTTATCTTATAGAACCATAAATATATTAGTCATTCAACCAAATAATAACACCGCCATACAATGACCAAAAACACCTACATACAGTGACTGGAAACCACCGCCATGAAGTGACTGGATAACGCCACCATACACTGGATAACACTTCCATACAGTGACTGGATATAGAGTATAAGGGGGCACAGAATAGAGTATTAGAGGGCACAGTACAGGGTATGGTAAGGGGGCACAATGGAGGGTATAAGAGGGCATAGTACACTGTAGGAGGCACAGTACAGGTGTATCCCTTTATACCCTTGTACTGTGCCACCAACAGTGTATGTTTAGGGGGAACAGTCCGGGGTATCAGACTCACCAAAGCTGGCAGGAAGTCTGAAGCAGCAAGCGGTTCGCAGAGGTGGGTGGTGGGCGTTACTTCAAAGCTGCAGCTTGGCGGGCTGCGGGCATATTAAATCAGGAAAGCTGCAAAAGAAGAAAACACAGGTTTTCAGCAAAAATAGAGTGTTTGTCACATAAACCCTTCTCGGGATAACACCGAAGAGGATCAATGGACTTAAAAGCAGGGCACCCACAGGGAGAGAGTGAGTGGTAAAAATTTACAACTGGGGGGTCAGCTGCCAATGATGGTTTTGAGTAGACTAGGCTACAGCAAGTAAGTGAAATAAAATGTGGAAGGAAAAGACCATCAGAAATGGCGCCAAAAGCCCTAAGTGAGTACAGTACACAAGTAAATCAGTAAATTATTCTAGAAGGAAGCAGGTTGTGAAAGCTGGATTTGCCATAGAGAAGGCATAATGGAAAAAGGAACATCCTTGCAGTGTTACATGTCGTCCCAGGACTCCCGGACATTTTACAACAGTCCACAAGTAGTTGACATGTTATGGGACTCAATATTTGGAAAGCTGGACCTGAAGGAGAAGTCTGGAAAGGGAGCTGACAGAGATTACCTACATATTACAAAATATTTAGATGGTGGCACCAATTCTCATAGCATCCACATAAATATATGAGGGCCCCTGGGCAAACTGCAAAGATTAGTAAATGTGGCCCCAGTTCAGCAGAGAGCATGTCTCTCTAATAATCCTCCAGTAATCCTCCTTTTAACTAGTCTATACTAATGGGGTAATTGGTCTAAATATAATAAATAAAGTCAATATGCGCTCTCTGTGCTCTACCTGTCCTCTTCGCTCTGGCTCGGCAGTGGCAAGTCTGGCTGTGTCTGAGTGAGTCACTGCTGTGCTGTCACATGACTCAGTCACCACGCCAATTAGCTCCAGACTCGTCAGGCTGCTGGCTGCTTCTGCAGTGCAGCCGCCGCGCCACTCACCAGGCAGACACACCCCCTGTTCCCACGTGACAGCCGGGCCGACGTGCTTGTAAGTGAGAACTCCGGCGGCCTGGTGTCAGACTGGTGTCACCCGGTGCGGGCCGCACCACCCTCGCAACGCCACTGACTAGATCTAATGACAAAATTAAGATATTATCCAGGCAGCAACTGTGAATCAACACAAAATTTGTCCGCGTACACGCCGGAGAGAGCGGCGGTAACCTGAAGGAACGGGCTCTGTCCCTTCCGTATATATTGAAAGATAAAGAAGATGGTACCGCGCTAGAGAGGAACAGCAATCCGCAGCAATCAGAATCCTTATCTTGGAGTAGTGCCATAAACTCGTGAGCGAGCTGCTGACGTGCGCCGAGCCTTTCGTGTACACCACGTGCCGGAGACGGAACCGGGCAGCCTCCGTGTGTGACAACTGCCTGCGCAGGTCCAGTATTCCTACCCGGAACCGGATGTTGGTGGCCGAATCGGGACGCCGTACAATCTGCACGGTGTGTGAGATCCCCTATGCGGTCCATGTCGGGATAAGAAATTGTGTCCACGATCACTCTGAGACCAGAGACTGAATGTGAACTTCGTCTCTAGGACTACTCCAAGATAAGGATTCTGATTGCTGCGGATTGCTGTTCCTCTCTAGCGCGGTACCATCTTCTTTATCTTTAAGATATTATCCAGGTAGACAACAACACAGATGTCCAGAAGATCCTGGAAGATATCATTTACAAATCCTTGGAAGACCGCTGGAGCATTGTTGAGACTGAATGGCATAACCAGATATTCATAATGACATCATGTTGAAAGCGATCTTCCATTCATCAACCTGACGAATGGATATCAAATTTTAGGCCCCACTTAAATCCACCTTGGAGACGATTTTTGCCTCATTAAGTCGATCAAAGAGCTCTGGGATCAATGGTAAGGAATATCTGTTCTTGATAGTAATTTTGTTCAAGCCACAATAATCAATACACAGCCTGAGAGATCTATACTTCTTTTATACAAAGAAAAGCCCAGCCTAGGAAGAGGACTTATGGATGAAACCACTTTTAAAATTCTCATTGATTTACTTTGACATAGCTTGGATTTCTGGTATGGGTGGTATACACAATCTGATAAAGGGGGTATACACAATCTCTTGAGGTGTGGTATCAGGAACAAGGTCAATTGGGCATTCATGGGACAATGCCTCCTTTTTATAAAAAACATACGTATAATCTGAGTAAGCAGACGGTAGCCCTGCAGGTTTGGTGGAATTGAAGGAGACCGAAATGGAAGAATTTTAGACAAACAGAGATCCATTACAGGACAGGACAATGTAGGCAGAACCAGGAAAGAGCCAGAAGTAAGAAACTAGTGGAGACAGACAGAACATATACTGTAGGACAACTTTTTCCATATGGAGTAAGCCTACACAGAAGCTCCAAAGGTTCTGCCATAAACTGTATGGTCTCATGAAGAGACTTCCCATCAACAGGTCTTTAGATGCCGAACAGGAATATGGGACTGGTCCACCAAGGCCTGGTGCAGGAATCTACCTGCTGAACCAGGGTCACTGAGGGCCTTCACAGTGAACCAAATACCATCACAGGATAATTCTACATAAATAGTCAATTTTGGAGAGGATGAGTGATCACGTAAGGTTGTTTCTCCTATGGACCCTAGGTTTGGGAGTTTCCCAGATTATTAAGGCAAAGAGTGGCATGATGTCCCTTGTTTCAACAATATAGGCAAAGGTCATTAATATGTCTATGTTGAGACATTCCTCAACAGATAATCTAACTTCTTCCACCTGCATGGATTCAGGAGCTGATGTTGAGGAGGATGGCGGAGAGGATGCAGAGGTTTCTGAAATGTAGGTGCCAGATGTGGGGATCTTCTCTCATGTGCCACTTCCATGGCACGCTCTCAGAAGTGAAGATCTATATGGGACATTACAAAGACCAACTTAGACTAGTCGGTGGGGAATTGATAGGAAAGCAGTTAAACATGCAAATACACTCTTTATATAATTTGGCAGAGATGACAGACTAGGACCAAGATTTCCAGGGGAAGTGGTCTGTAGAGGTGGTACAGATGCTGTGCCTGCTGTTGGTGGCTGTGCTGCCATGGCAGCAGTAAAGAGAGTGTTTAGGCAGGCGGAGACATTATACAGATATGACAGTATTTGGTTCTGATGTTACCGTTGGGCCATCTCTTGGAAGAGTTCTGGGAGACCCATAAAGGGTAGGACAGCGGGTTCCATGGCCTGAGCTGTTATGGACAGTGAGTGTGGACCCACTGTGCCAACTAACCGGTTTGGCTGTGGGTTAAACCTAAGGGTGTTGTCCTGGTGGTACCCTGGTAGTTACTGTTTAACTCCCAGGAAACAGACCAAGTTCGTGCTTATACGTGAAACAGGTCAAAGGGATGGGCAGCTGAGTATCAGAGTCTGTGGGCAGGAAGATGTTTGGTACATGATAAGAAAAACTGAGAAGCACACCTTTAAAGAAACACTCCCACAAATAAAGTTATTCTCTTACCTGTTAGAAAGGTACATGATGTAAATTGTAGTGAAGGTAATTTTCTTACTAGTGACTGTATTTGTGAAATATCACTCACAAATACACTCACCAACGGGAACTTCTCACATGTGTTTATGATTTAATGTGGTAAATTTCTAGTGGCAGTCCTTAAAATTCATATTAAAATTCTGTGGGCATGTTCACACGGCAAAGATCCCACTTGGGTTCCGTTTTGGAAAACTGCTGTTTTCAACAACGTAATCCAAGATCAAAACATCATCAGCTTCCCAAGCCACCATGTGTGTAATGGTCAGTGGGAACGAACCCGCTGTCCCATGTGACAAACCTCCTCAGAGGGGGATGACTGAGTGTAACCCTCGTTCTGCACAATACTACTGATGGTGAGGATAGACTTTCCCGAGGGCTACATCAAGCCCTACCTCTGAGGGGGGGTTGGAATACGAGGTAACGAGAACTTGGGTGTGGACCCATTGGACTGGCCTCCAGATGGCTGATCAGACGGAGGCAAGATCTGGGTACAGGGTCCGAGATCACGGCAGGCGGAAATATGGCAAAGTCTGTAAACGAGGTCTGAGGTCAGGGCAGACGGCAAGATAGCAAAATCTGTAAGACAAAATACAAGGGCAGGCTGCTGTAAGGCAATGACAAGATACAGGGTCCAGAACACAGTAATGTCAGAAATCAATGTAACACCTTCGCTCACAGGAACTTGGACAAGGAGGTGCCTTTAAATACATCCTGCAGACCAGCCATAGACTGGGTAAGATAGAAGGCGCATGCATGCTGCCTCATATAAGGTGGAGAGACAAGCCCGCACTCACCCTATATGCAGGGCTCGAGTCCAGGGGGAACGTGGAGGAACGGCGTTCCTGTACTTTTTTCACAGCAGGAACGCCGTTCCCTTTCAGGGCAAAAGGACCAGGAAGCGGTGAAGACTTTGTACTCACCGCTTCCTGGTTCTCGGCTGTCGGCTGTCAGGGCTGCGCACAGGCATGAGGCGCTCTGTGACCTCACGCTGTGCGCAGCCTTCACAGCACAGCCAACAGCAGCAGAAGAGGAGCGGCGGCGACCAGGAGCAGGAGAGGGTAAGTGGTTTTGTTGTTTTATATTTTATGGGCTGGTGAGAGGCACTGACTGGGGGCTGATGGAGGGGCACTGGGGGCTAATGGAGGGGGCACTGGGGTCTGATGGAGGAGGCACTGGGGGCTAATGGAGAGGCACTGGGGCTAATAGAGAGGCACTGGGGGCTAATAGAGAGGCACTGGGGGCTAATAGAGAGGCACTGGGGGCTGATGGAGGGGGCACTGGGGCTAATGGAGGGGTCACTGGGGGCTGATTGAGGGGTCACTGGGGGCTGATTGAGGGGTCATTGGGGGCTGGTGGAGAGGCACTGGGGGCTGATGGAGAGACACTGGGGGCTGGTGAGAGGCACTGGGGGCTGGTGGAGAGGCACTGGGGGCTGGTGGAGAGGCACTGGGGGCTGATGGAGAGGCACTGGGGGCTGAGTGAGAGGCACTGGGGGCTGGTGGAGAGGCACTGGGGGCTGGTGGAGAGGCACTGGGGGCTGATGGAGAGGCACTGGGGCTGGTGGCGAGGCACTGGGGGCTGGTGGAGAGGCACTCGGGGCTGATGGAGAGGCACTGGGGGCTGATGGAGAGGCACTAAGGGCTGGTGGAGAGGCACTGGGGCTGGTGGAGAGGCACTGGGGGCTGATGGAGAGGCACTGGGGGCTGGTGGAGAGGCACTGGGGGCTAGTGGAGAGGCACTGGGGGCTGGTGGAAGGGCACTGGGGGCTGCTATGAGGCTACTGGGGGCTTCTATGAGGGTCCTGGGGGCTGATATATGGCTACTGGGGGCTGCTATAAGGCATGGGGCTCTTATCTGAGGTCTTATTTGGGGGTCATTCATATTGGAGTCTGAGCTGAGGTGTGATCTGAGGTCTTATTGGGGTCTTATTAACATTGGGCATCTTATTGGGGCTGTTAGCCGAGGTCTGATTAACATTGGGGGTCTTATTGGTGGTCTGACCTGAGGTGTAATAAAAAATATTTTTTTCTTATTGTCCCCCTCTAAAACCTAGGTGCATCTTATAGGGCGAAAAATACGGTATTTGCTTGCTCCTCCTCCTGACCTCCCCTGCCCTTTGCGTACGCCGCGCGCCGTGACATTACACGGAGGCACTTGGGTGAGTTCCCACACTTTTTTTTCCCAGGACTTGATCCCTGCCTATATGTACACAAGGAACTCTGAGCCAGAGCGCAAGCTCTGCTCAGAAGCAGGAGAGGGATGCAAGCAGCGGAGTGCAGACCACAGCAAAGAATCCCACTGCCCACGCCTGCGGGTATGAGTGAGGAGGCCCAGCACCCGTACCTGCGTTCAGATACAGATTCGCAGGCACAGAGAGCCGGGTTAACAATTTGCACATGGTGGCATTATTTTTATTTCATCGCTGATTTCTGCTACCTCTTCCTAGGCTAGTGATATGTTCATCAGCCACATGGCCTATGTGCTGCTCAGCCCCATCCAAGTGAATGCTCCTGGGCTGCAATACCAAGCACAGCCACTATACAATGTACATCACTGTTCTTGGTAAGATATAAGGAAACTGCAGTGCTCACCAGAGTGCCACAGCCTAGTCAAACAGCTTTTCGGCAGCGATGCCGGGAGTCGTATCCCCGCTGATCAGATATTAATGATCTATCCTCAGGATAGGTTATCAATATTGTACTTCCAGAATAGTATATTAGATATTTAATGAAAATTAACTATGTAAAATGTATTACATTATCAACATGTCACTGTTTAATTCTAATTACACCATACTTCTCAGATGCAGAAATGCTCATCATGGGCTCAGTGCTGAAAGGTTGCTTGAAATAAAGTTTACAACATTGGCAACCATGCTAAGAATCCAGAGTGTGCCATGTACTTGGATTGTATGTAAGGGGATTTTGCAGTCCTAGAATAGCAGTCAAAAGTTGCAAAGCAATATACAAGTACAAGTACTTAGGTAACAGGGAAAACCATCTGGGAACAGAAGGGAAGGGGACCTAAAGGGTAGTGTTGAGCGCAAATATTCGAATCGCGAATATTGCCACTTCTAGAATTCGCTAATATTTAGAATATAGTGCTATATATTCGTATTCGCAAATAGTGTTGATTGCGAATATTCTAATTACAAATTTATCGCGAATTTATTGCGAATATCGGCACTTAGCAACATCCCTAGCAACCAATAGGAAGAGGTTAAAGGTTAAAGAGGTTATCCGAGGCTGGAAATGGCCCCCCATATGCCTGGGTCCCTCACACTGATTTTATTTACCTGGCTCCACAGACCACTCCTGGTCCCCGCACTGCCGCAGCTGTGTCTCCCCGTGCGGGGATTAAAACATCTGGTTTCTGGCGGGGGGCAGCCAAAAGCAGGTGGTGACGGGGACAAGCCTCCCTAGCATCGCGGGTGACTCTAGAAAGGCTCGTCCCCCGTCAACACCTGCCATTGGCTTCCCACGTCCCCCCCGACACCGGATGTTTTCATCTGTGCACGTTTTCAGTGGCAGCAGTGCGGAGACCAGGAGCGGCGCAGGGAGTGGGAAACCAGGTAAATAAAATCAGTGTGAGGGGCCCAGGCGTATTGGGGGTCATTTGCAGCCTTGGATAGCCCCTTTAAAGCAAAAGAAAAAAGATTGTTAAAATACATGGATTCGTGCTATAAAAGACAGATGTATCTTTTGTGATTTTAGCAGAGCTTTTGGGCTCCACGTTAACCTCATTATTTATTATGCATACAGGTACAATCAGCCATCTCTGGAGATGCTGATTAAGTTCTGTAATTGAAAAAAATGTAAAAGTTTGTTCTAAACAGTTACTTTTTTTCCATCTAGGATCAAAATGAATGTATGAATTAGTCTCTAGAGTGATTTCCATTAAGTTTTTGATGTTTCAAAACTTCGATTCAAACTTGTGGTACAGTTACAGTCAAAAGGCCTGTTTAGTAGCTAATGGGAAATGCCTGTCAAGTTAGGCTAGGTTCACATCTATGTTGAAATTCCGTTTTTCTTTTCTGGCATAGGAACTTTAAACCATAATTGCTGGATCATACATATGACAGGAAACCACCGATGCCTGGCATGCCATAATGGCATCCATGAGGTTTCTGATGGACAAAATACCGATGCATGCAGCTGTATTTTGATCTTTTTTTTGGGCCAGAATCTCAGCCGCAGATGTGAATCTAGAGCAACCAAAGTACATATCTTCATGAGTATATATATTAAAAGAGAGCTATAGAACTATAAAGGCAGTATTATATTGTGTGGGCATGGCTACGTTATAATACGAGGCACTATAGTGCTGTCCCTACTGTTTGTTTTGAAAAATTGAAATTTACTCATAAATATTAAATAATTTCCTCCCGAGCACTCATTCAACTGACAGCTGTTTCATTTCTCCCGACTACACCCATGCACATGCATTTTCCTCTGAGTCTGCTGCCAGACCCCTTTGCCAGTGGCTTGTCTCCTATGGGTACAAACTGTCAGGCATGTTGGAATCATTCCCAGTCCTTCTTCTCCCAGCAAGAGCAACTGTGGGAGAGTTTGGAAGCTCCTATACACATTAGATCAATGGCTGATCAGTGCAGATAGAGACCTGGGGCAAGGTAATGGAACTGAGGGTGGAATGAAGGGAGCGAATAGAACAGGTCATAAGTAAAGGTGTATGCTAAAAAGCATCCAAACGTTTCTTAATTGTATGTATTGTGGGGAGTCGCTCTGGTAGACAGCGGTGCGGGTGCAGTTTAGAGGCAAAACAAGGAGTCCAGATTGTGCAACAAACAGTGTTTTATTCACACTTGCACACAAAATGAAAAACAGTCTCTTGGTGACAGTTCACACACAACGGAAATAACGTAGCCAAACAAAAACAGTCCAACACAGGTTCAGTCACCTGGGAGGTGTAGGTGCAGGTTCGCACCACGCTGTCGGCCCAGCCGCAGGAGAATCCAGCTTCAGGTAGCCAGGAACAAAATACCTCCTTGCTGAGCTCTTTCCTCCTGGACAGAGAACTCCCAGCCCTGTCAGCAGCTCCAGGATAATCACACTCCCCAGACACAGCTGCTGGCTGCGTTTTATATCCAGCCCAAAACATGGACTGGACCGTGGGGAGCAGCCACCCACCCTACTCTTTAGCTGCTCCCAGTAAGAGCCGGCCCGGATCGGCTTTGCAGCCATGCTATTTAACAAAGTCAAACAGCACTAGCTGCTGCAGACAAAAACCCGGCTCTCACCTCACCGAGGCCAGCAACCTCGGTGACACGTACCTGCCATCACATATGACACCTTGCACCTTACCACAGTATACTAATGCCAGAAGCCTGACCAATAAAATTTGTGAACTGGAATCAGTAATGTCTGAGGAGGACTATGACAAAGTAGGATAACTGAGACATGGCTGGATGATTGTTATGACTGGGCAGTTGACTTACCGATTTACAGTTTGTTTAGAAAGGATCAGAAAAATTGGAAAGGGGGAGGGTTTGAATTTATATAAAGTCCTGTCTAAGGCCCCATTCACACGTCCGCAAATGGGTCCGCATCTGTTCCGCAGGTGTGGACCCATTAATTCTCAATGGGGCCGGACGTGAAGCGGAGAGCACACTATGTGCTCTTTGCTTCCGCATTTGCAGAGCGCGGCCCCGAACTTCCGGGCTTCAGCCCCGAACTTTCGGTCTGCGGCGCCGTAAAAGATAGAACATGTCCTATTGTTGTCCGCAGCTTGAGGACAAGATTAGGCATTTCTATGGGGGGGTGCCGGCCAGGTGTGTTGCGGATCCGCAACACACCACGGACGTGTGAATGGAGCCTTAAGCACAAGCTCCTGGAAGATAAAAGTGAGGGAAATTAACATGTGGCATCACTGTGGGTAGTCCACAGGAAATCTACAACTAAGGGAAATCGATAAGGTGGCAAATCATAATGAGGTTGTTATTATGGGGAACTTCAACTATCCAGTCATAGGCTGGGAAACTGAAACCACTGGATCTCATAAAAGAAATAACTAAGGACAAATACCTTTCCCAAATGGTTCAGGATCCTACTAGGATCCTACTATACTGGACTTAGTGTTAACTAATAGATTTGACAGAACAACAGACACACACTTCCAATTGTCATTCAAATTAGTGTTTCTTCAGGGAGGCACAAAAACACCAAACTTCCAAAAAGCTAAATTTGACCAGCTTAGAGAGACCATCAGCCTCACTAACTGGGCAAATGTCCTCAAAAATAAAACTACAGCCACAAAATGGTATATTTTTAAAAGCAAATAAAAGGGTGAGGAACAAGAAAAATGTGGATAAATAGAAATGTAAAGGGGGCAATAACTGACAAAAAGAAAGCATTTAAATCACTAAAACATGAAGGAAGCACTGAAAAAGTATAATGAAGAAAATATAATATGTAAAAGACAGATAAAAGCAGTCAAGCTGGAGACAGGGAGACTCATTGTCAAAGAGAGTAAAACTAAGGCCAATTTCACACTCGCATTTTGTGTGGATCCATCATGGATGGATCCGTTCCGATACTACAACCGTCTGCATCTGTTCAGAGCGGATGCGTTTGTATTATCTGTAACATAGTCAATGGAGGACCGATCCGTTTTCTATTGTGCCAGATTGTGTCAGTAAAAACTGATCCATCCCCATTGACTTACATTGTGTGCCAGGACGGATCCGTTTGGCTCAGTTTCATCAGACGGACACCAAAATGCTGCAAGCAGCGTTTTGGTGTACGTCTCCAAAGTGGAATGGAAACTGTACTGATGCAAACTGATGCATTCTGAGCAGATCCTTTTCCATTCAGAATGCAAACTGATCCGTTTTGGACCACTTGTGAGAGCCCTGAACGGATCTCACAAACGGAAATCCAAAACGTGAGTGTGAAAGTAGACTAACCCCAAAATGTTCTTCAATTATATAATTTAAGGATAAGTGAACCACTTTGGACAAAGCCAGGAGAGTTGAGGTTGGCTGAGCCTCCTAGCAGAACTGCAGCTGCTGCAAACCTTAAAAGCAGCTACCTGCAAAGAAATACTTTAATTTTTTCCTAATTTTCAGATAAATCCTTTTTTTGGGGAGTAGGGGATGGAATAAGTGAAAACTGTACAACACGTGTTCTACCATCAATCTAGCACATAGAATGCTAGTGATAACTCTGTGTCAGGTTATCGCACATATTTAATTAAATTTTTTCTTTTGGTTTTATTTTGAAAAACCATATACATCATTGGTTGAGAATGAAATATTAGGGCTAAATCCATTTATCTCCACACACAGTTGAGTTCCAATTTTTTTTTTAGGAGGAGGATGTTATTGAATGTAATGAAACCCGCATATAGGTGATCACTACACCAACATACTAGGGTAACAATTTACCTGTAAGTGTTAATGTGATATTAAAGGTCAGGCCTCAATTGTACGGTCGGAATTATATATTGTATTTATTTTTGCATTATTCAATTTAATTAAACCAATTCAATTTAATTTACTACAGCAAAACACAGGGTAGGGCAGCAATCTACCTGTGAGTGATAATGTGAAATTGAGGGTAAAGCTTCAGTGGTCCGTTTACGTAAACTCCTTTTCCACATGGTTGGAATTTAATGTTTTGGGGATTGTTCAGTTTAATTAAACCACTATATATACACATGATTGCTACAGCAAAACAAAGGGTAGGACAGCAATCTACCTGTGAGTGTTAACGTAAAAAAGAGCGTCAAGTCTCAATTGTTCATTTCTGTGAATTCCATTTCCAAGCATTTGGAAATTAATTTTATATGGGATTGTTCAATTTAATGAAACCAGCATATATATGTGATTAGTACAGCAAAACACAGGGTTGAACAGCAATCTACCCATGAGTGATAGCAAGAAATTGAGCGCCCAAAATGTCAGAGCTACGGAAGGGTTCCAAACGATAGACCCAGAGCCAGAATGTGGGTAGTTGCAGCACCAGTTATCTGGCCAGAAGTAGTGGTAGTAGTAGGCCGCAGTTGTCTTTTCTGACTTCAGAAAGGCGTAACATTATGGTTGAGGAATCGCAGCAGGATGATGTGAAGGTGACTTTAAAGTCCAATATCCTTCCAGCGTTCCTCCCACACCTTCCTTTTTCCTAAGAAGTGGAAAGAAAACCCTACGGCACATTGTCAAGAGAGTCTCCCTGTTGATGACTTGTGCCAGAGCTGTCACCATATGGGCTACCCTTAAGAGGAGTTTGGGTAGAAGACTGGGGACACCATGCATACCTGTGTTGATGGTGGTGGTAATAGTGGCACATGTAGACACGGCATTGGCGATGGGGGCAGCGACAGTGGCAGTCGGGAAAATGCAGAGCAGGGGCGGGGAGACGTGGAGCTGACCATGATATCTTAACATCTGATAAAAGCAGCAGGGAGGGTAAGTTCTCCGACGACGACTGCTAGAAAGGAACTGGGGGCAGGATCGGGGCACTGACGAGAAGGCAACATCAGTCAAGGGCAGTGGCAGAAGCAATAAAGAGCAGAGTCTACGTACCTCCCAAAGAATAGCCAGGACCACGTCTGCTTTCGGATCTGGTGATGCCACTGACACTGTGGGTGGTTTAGGCCCAAAACAATAAGGAAAAGTCCTTTTGACGCCCTCTCACCATATCATGGGGCTGGCTCACAGGGCAGGCACTTATCGGCCTCCTCCACCATGGACACGATCCCGTCTCCAACAGCAGCAGGGAACAGCGTTGCTCGCACTACCCCTCCTTCCTATCAGATGTGTCAAGTCAAGCATTGCCACGCTGTGTTGATGTATATCGGCCTCGACGACAGCAGCTACACCAGCGAGCAGTTTTAGCTAAAGTACATCAAATAACAAACATCCTGCTGGCTGTCACCCCGCTGACTCCAACTGGGCAAGGTAGTCAGCGACAATGGGCGCAACATCCTGGCTGCCCTGAACATGGGGGAAGTAACACATGCTCCCTGCATGGCTTTTTAAAAAATGCACTGGCTTGCACAAGGTGCTGGCAATGTCCAGGAGACTGTCCCTCTTTTCAGCCGTTCTCATGTGGTGAGGAATGTTCTTCTGGACTTACAGTATCAGAAATGTTTGCAGATACACTGTTTAATCTGCTATGTTCCAACTCGCTGGAATTCGACATTGCACATGCTCAAGCGTCTGTACGAGCACTGGAAAGTCGTGAACAATTTGGTCATGCACCAGACCTCAGCAGGGAGCATGTGTTTCCAGGTTGGGCAGTGGCAACTAGTGCTGTTGATTCTGCAGTGGTCCTTCATATGTATTTTTGAAGAGACGCTAATGCTCATGCAACAAGTGGAGAAGAAGGAGTAGGAAGAACAACTAACACATCTTGCTGTCCACCCTGTAGCTGTTGGGGAACCACAGTGAGAAAATCCCAGGGGGGCATGCTGCCACTTGAGGAGTAGGAAGTCAGAGTTGGAGAAGAAAGAGGATGATGATGACAGTGACACCAGCCATGACACTCAATCATCTCAGTGCGGGGCGGAAGTGGAAAGAATGGCACGCAGGCCATTCGGCGACCTGTATGCGGTTCGGCAGTTCAGGCGGTTCGGTGACATCAAGCAATCTGATGATTACTGTATAACCATGCTTTTTAGATGCTCGCTACCAAACCAAATGGGGGAATTTTTTTCTCTCACAGAAAGGGAGGACAAATTATGTCATTACCAGGAAACACCGTGCACGCAGCTTGCGACAAGCAGATGCCTGCTGCCAGTGTGTCTGAAAGGAAGGCCCCTCTCCACTCATCACCCCCTTCATGCCGCCACAAGCAACAGAAGCTGCAGCAGCAGCAGCCATTTCAGTCTTGTCAACATAATGTAGCAGTTTTTCCACGTGCAGTGCTAGGCTGAGGCCAGTCAGCAAGCTGCGAGCTCCCACCTCATTGCCCAGGTTCAGGCCTACATAAACTCTGGCCAGTCTCTGGCGCATACCCTGTACCCTGACCCCCATGGATTTCTTAGCAGGCAGACTGAAACAGTGGCTCGAACTAGCCCAGCGCGCTCCCTTTCTTCTTTTTTGCCCAGCCTCCAGTGTCATCTCGGAGAGGGTTTTCAGCGTCGCATGGGGCGTGGTGACACCCAAATGGACCAAGTTATCTTCTTCCAGTGTCCAAAACATTAATTTTGTCAAAATGAACCAAGCCTGGATTCCGGAGGATTTTCACATTCCTCCAGCTGAGGCTGATGAGTAGATCTGGTCCTGCTATAGGTGCCCTATCTTGCCACTATTGCTGCCTGCCTCCATCATGTCGTTCCAGCATCAAGCCAGTGCTGCAACCTCCCTACATTCATGTTTTTTACAACTGCTGCTGTCACCTCCATTATGTCACTGCTGCGACCTGCCTACATTCATGTTCTGTACGGCTACTGCTGTCTCCATCATGCCACTACTGCGACTTGCCTATCACATTCTGTATGGCTGCTGCAACCACTGCTATCATGTCACTGCTGCAACCTGCCTACCATCACATTCTGTATGGCTGCTGCCACATCCATCATGCCACTTCAACCATTAGGCCATTGCTGCGACGTGTCTACCATCATATTCTGCATGACTCCTGCTGCCGCATTTATCATGCCACCGCCATCATGCCACTGCTGCAGCTTTCATACATTCAAGTTCTGTACAGCTGGTACTGCTGCCACCATCATGCCTATGCTGCAACCTGCCTACTATCACGCTCTGTACAGCTGCTATCATGCCAATGCTGGGGCCTGCCGACCATCATCTTCCCTAATGCTTCTGCTGCCTCCATCATGCTCCATACTGTACGTTTGTTAAGAACGAGCCACTTTTTCTTCTGACAATCAAAACTTGTGCATGTCGTATGGGTGGGGATTTTGACCCTGTCAAAGCAAAATTTTTGGACACTTGGTCCCCCAAGCCACTTTTTATAATGTTTTTCACCCCATAACACCATGTGTGTTTAAACATCATCCACCCCCGATAAGGGACAATTTTTGAAAGCTTTGGAATGTAAAAAAGCATAAGACATGTGTTCTCGTGGTGTGTTTTTAAACACACTGTATGCTAACGCTGTCAAATGTATGTTTACCCACAGCTGTGTATGTCAGTGTCACTCAGACATCATTTACTATTGCCGTCACTGTGTTCCAGAGCTTTGGGAGAAAATAAAATTCATTAAAATAATAAACAAAAAATTCCTAGGAGGCTAGAGGGGTTATGTACCAACTTTCAGGACAACTGGGGCCACTTTGGTTCAGCCCAAAACGATTTGGGTCTGTACTGAACTTTTCAAAGAATTCGGCCAACCAGAACCAAAACGAATCTCGAGTGGTACGCTCATCTCTAATATAAATGGTGAAAAGTTTAACCTGTAGGGTCCCAGTGCCGTACATGTATGGCACTGAGGACATTAACTTAAGGTCCAGTGCCGTACATGTACGGGGCACTGATCAGGTTGGCGCAGGAGCTGCACTCGCAAGATCAGCGGCAGGGGCTCGGCTGTTACTGACAGTCGGGCCCCTGCTGTATCCACAAGCTTCAGTGAAAACAGTGATGTTGGCGTATTAACCCTTTATATGCCACTTACTGTGGCATGCAAGGGGTTTGCAGATGGAGGGGGCTCCCTCTCTAACTCCATCAGCCCCACTGCTCTTTGGTGACAGGGGGCCGATCGCTGGTAAGGCAGCCTGATGCCTTACACAAACATTGGAGCCGGACAGTATTGTAATTCATTGTACAGGGGATAAGACCCATAGTAGAACAGTAGAACAAAACTAAAAAGTAGAAAAAAAGTGTAAAAAATAAAAAAATAAAAGTTTTAAGAAAAAAAGTGCCCCTTTCCCATAATTACGTAATTTAAACAGTATGCACACCTTTGTGGGCCACTTCTTTATTATTGCGTAGTACTCATTTTGAACTAAAAATATATTTTTTTAAATTGGTCTTTATTACAAACATGGAACCCTTTTTTCTTTACACGTCTGAGATGCCTCTAATGGAGGCATCTGAATTTCTGCTCCGTCAGCCAGCTAATCTGAAGGGCTCCTTATTGCTGCTCTCTGACATTATAAATACTCATTATAGCTCAGTTCTTATCTTACTGATAAGAATGTGGCTTAAAGTGCTTATTATGACCTCTTAGTAAATTAGAGATAAAGGTTATTAGATGACTAGCAAAAAGTAAAAGTAAAAAATACAATTCACATAGCTAGACAAACAGTTAAGCCTTTGTGATAGAATAGCTCAATATTTTAAACAGACACCAATTAAAAAAATTATTTTTAGCTCAAAATGAGCAAAATGCAATCATAAAAATTTTGACTTTGAAAATTTAATAACAATATGGCTCTCAGAAAATGGAGACAAAAAACATTTTTTCTGCAAAACGGAACAAAAATAAAGAAAATAGACACATAAGTTTAGCTACGTCCATAACAGCCTGCTCAATAAAACTATCACATGCAGTGAAAAAAAATTATAAAAATTGTGCCAAAACAGCCATTTATGGTCAACTTGCCTCATAAAGAAAATATCATTGAGTGATCAAAACTTCATGTGTACCCCAAAATGGTACCGATGAAAACATCAACTCATCCCACAAAAAAACTAGCACCCACACAAGACCAAAACAAAGTGGGTCTAAGAAAATGGTGTTCCAAAAAAATTATTTTGATTAAAAAAATTATCTGTGTAAAAGTAGTAAAACAAAAAAAACATTATATAAAATTGGTATCTCTGTAATCATACTGAACAGCAGAATAAAGATTACATGTTATCTTTCCAGCATTGATGCACGCCACAATAACAAAGCCCAAAAAGGCAGTTTATCGTGCTTCCCAAAAAGTGAATTTGTGGCTAAAGTGAAATTTTCTTGAAAAATATGTCATTTTTCATTTTCACAGCCAAGTGTTTCCAAATGAAATGCTTGTTGGGCACCCCACCCCATTGCATCCTTTGAAAAATTTCATGGGGGGGGGAGTAGTTTCTAAAATTGGGTCAGTTTTGGGTGGTTTCCACTGTAGGGTTACCTCAGGGTTTGAGCAAAATCTGCCCCCCAAAAACCATATGTACTCCTTCCCTTTCCAGCCCTGCCATGTGCCCCTAGAGCAGTATACAACCACATATAGTATGTTTCTGTAAACTTCAGAATCAGGGTAATAAATATTGAGGTTTTTGAAATTTCACCTCCATTTTCCTTTAATTCTTTTGCAACACCTAAAGGGTTAACAAAGTTTTTAAAATAAGTTTTGAATAACTCGAGGGGTGTAGTTTCTAAAATGGGGTCATTTATAAGCCCCTAAAAGTCAATTCATAAATGAATTGATCCTTTCAAAAGTGGGTTTTGGACATTTTCTCGAAAATGTTAAAAGTTGCCAACATAAGGTATACATTAGAAACGAGTGAACCACTTAAGATTCGGTTCTGTTCAGGCTTGCCAATTTTTTTTAAAAAAAAGGTCAGTTCGGACCCGAATCAATTAGGGCCGGACGAAGTATCTCCAATTGCCTTGAAAATTGGTATATAACCCCCTCTAGCCTCCTAGGACTCCAATTTTTTTGGGGAAAACTTGTTATCTCTTTTCCCTCCCCAAGCTCTGGAATGAAATAATAGCAATAGTAAATAATGTTTGATTGACACTGACATACATCGCTATGGGTAATCGCATGTTTGACAGCGTTTTCATACAGTGTGTTTAAAAACACCGCGCACCGTCACATGTCCAATGCTTTTTCATATGATAAATCTTCCAAAATTTGTCCCTTATCCCACATGTTTGTCCCAAACATGTGCAAGAGATAGCACATTGCGGATTAAGTGGTGTAGGGATAGGCTGTTTTGTCACTGTAGGTCCAGGAGAACATTTCTCACCACATAAGAGTTGCTAAAGTGCTTGGACAGTCTCCTGGACTTTGCCAGCCCTGTGCGCAAGCCAGTGTACTTATTTAGAAAGTATTTTACCTCTAGGTAGATGACATGAGCCATGCAGGGAGCACGTGTTATTTCGCCCACAATTTTGCATTCATTGTCGATGACCACCTTACCCAGTTGGAGTTGGCGGGGTGACGGCCAATGGGATATTTGCTGCTTGATGTACTTCAGTAACTGCTTGCCTCTGTGGCCTCTCTCGCCCGGGCCGATCAGCTCTGACATGGAGTGGCAACACTTGACTTGACATATGTGGTAGGAAGGAGGGGTAGTGCAAGCGACTCTGTGCTCTGCTGCTGTTGGAGATGGAAAAGTGTCCATGAAGGAGGAGGCAAAAAAATGCTTGATGTGGGAGCCAGGAAGACACCACTGTGGTGGTTAAAAGAACCTGGCCTTGTGGTGGGGTGCTGCGTCAACACTGCCGTAAAAAAGCATTTACCTAGTGGGTTGTGAAAGACGTGTACTGTTCCTGCCTGTAAGAGCTGCTCCAGGTGTCCAACATGATGTAATCCTTGCCGCACAGCGAGAATCGCAAGGAGTGGCCCACATTCTCTACCACGTGATAGTACAAGGCAAGGATGGCTTTTTAGGTAAAATCTTTCAGTGAGGCTGTGTGCATGCCATTACCTCCCTAAAGGCAGCAGACTTGACTAAATGGTAGGGCAGCAACACCACCACCAGCAACTTGGCAGGTGGCAATTAAAATTGCGTACCATCAGACTTCTGGGCGCGTAGAGTTGTTTCATGGCAACACACTTCGTTCACAATGGCTGGCAATGGAGCAGAGGAGGAATATCAGCGAGACAAGCAGAAAGGGATGATGATATGAAAGACACCGTACTGCACAAGGATGCGGCCTGGCTGCCACAAGGGGGATCGGGAGAATAAGGGAACTACTGCTGCAGTGGTTAGCTGCCATCTCTGTTTGCCCATGGTATAGAGTAATACCGCTTCATGCGGTTCAATAGAGCTTGGGGGCCTACTCTTGTGTTTGCCTGCCCGCGTCTTATTTTGGTCTTAGACAGCTTGCACATGGCAATGCTTTTGTCTTCCTGCAGCGTGGAAAGAAACTGCCAGATATGAGATACTCGCACAGTAAGGGTGGAGGCAGCTGAGCTTGGCTTAGCTCTTGCACGATTTGGGCTTAACCCACCCGCAGCATCAGCAGTATCACCAGATCCTGAAGCAAACATGGCCCTGGTTGTTCTTTGGGTAGTCTGTGGCCTCGGCTCTTTATTGCTGCCACCATCACTCTCCTCCTCTAATGTTTCCTCCTCCTCAGAACCCCGATCTGGCTTCTAGGTCCTGTCCAGCACACAATCATCACTGGAGTCCTCATTCTCCATGCCGCTTTTATCAGACTGTGGATATCATGGTGGGTTCTTTGGCCCCCTCCCCTGATCTGCCCCAACTGCCTCTGTTGCTGCCCCCAATGCCAATATTGTGGCTACGAGTGCCTCTACTACCACCACCAACACGGCTATGCCTGGAGTCTGCAGTCTCCTTCTCCACCTTCTCCTCAGGGCAACAACTGCGGCCTACTACTACTATTTCTTGCCAGATAACTGATGCTGCTACTACCCACACTCTGGGTATTTTGTTTGGAACAAGGATTTAGGCCTAGCCTGTGTATTGGTGTGCTGATCACCTGTATGTTGGTTTCAAAATTCAATAACCCCTCCACCCACCCAAAAAAATAAAAAATTGGAACTGAACTGTGTGTGTGTGTAGATAAATGGATTTAGCCCTGATATTTTGTTGTCATTTACTGATGTATACGGTTTTTCAAACTAAACCCCTGAACCGAGTGGCCTCCACTACTCCGTTATAACTGGACACAGTGATATCTCTGCAGATCCAGGAGTGGTAAAGTAACCAATATCTTTGTTACCATCTATGAACACTCTACATATGCGTTATTAAAATCGGCATTAAAATGAGACTACTGATGATATTTTGCAGGAGCCATCAATTTTGTGTGATAAAGAATGTAATGCGCGTCTATCTACTGGTCTATGGGCAATTCACAACTATATGGGCAATTTGGATGTAGTTACATACCATACGACTGTGAATTTTGGAAATTAACTGTTTGGCAGAGCTAGGTTTATTTATGTCTTTCTTTTAGCAATAAATTATTGTTTTTGAACTAACAACTTTGTACTTCTGTACAACACCGGATCAGTGAGTGCCCTCCAGCATTTTTACTTTGTGACACAGAGATCTCACTAGTGTTCTGTATGCTATGCTAGATTGATGGTAGAACACATGTTGTACCATTTTCACTTTTTTCAACCCCCACCTCAAGAAAAAAAGATTTCTGTGAAATCAGCTCCTCAAGCCTTACTCCCTGGCTGACAGCTTCCCTGTTTTTTTACTCTCCCTGACTCCCTAAGATCGTTTTTCTTGCACTTTACGTCTAGAATCTGTACCCAGCCTTAACTGCTAGTAATATGTACTCAGCCTGTTACAATAATATATTATGTATTCAGCCTTTCTTGATGTGATTGTTCTATATTCAGCTCTTGATGTCCGATTTCCTTGGGGCCTCTGATATTATTATCCTTGTACTGACAATATTCATGTGTATCCTTGATTCACCTGCAGGTAGATGTAAATCCCATATACACCTGTAGGTTGACTCGAATAAATAGCTGAGTCACTGTCTACATGGTCGTATTATGTGTCTATTCAAATAGATGTATTTATTTTCACGTATTTATTTTCATGTATTATGTAAGTGACATTCTTGTTTTTTGTATTTCTTTTTATCACATGTATTAGCCTGATGAAGGGCATAAGAATCACCCGAAACGTTGCTACTATTATATAATTATGCAATACGGCTAAATAAACTCACACACTTGCAAAGAATCTTCTGGTGTGCTGTCAAACTTTATATGAAGTTTTTCTGGCAGACACTGGAAAACCTAACCACCCTCAATCACAGCCGAGCACAGAATGGCATTCTGCTCGTTCTGCTAGGGAACCTCCCTGTCTGCTGCAGCACTGATTGGCTCATCCAAGCCCTACCCTCACATACTCTCAGAGTCATGTGAGACCCCTTCTTCTTCTTCTCTAGTGCTTTTTTTCCTGTCAACATGTACACTAAAATGGCTCTATGGGCTGTTTTTTGTGGATTAGTCCGAAACTAAGGGTCCTTTCACACTGGCGTTTTTGTTTTCCGGCATAGAGATCCGTCGTCGGGTCTCTATGCCGGAAAAATCTTGATCAGGATCATCCCCATGCATTCTGAATGGAGACAAATCCGTTCAGGATGCATCAGGATGTTTTCAGTTCAGGACCGGAAAGTTTTTTGGACGCAGCAAATACCGCAGCATGCTGCGCTTTTTGTTCCATCCAAAAATCCGGAACACTTGCCGCAAGGCCGGATCCGGAATTAATGCCCATTGAAAGGCATTAATCCGGATCCGGTCTTAAGCTAAATGTCGTTTCGGCGCATCGCCGGATCCGACGTCTAGCTTTTTCTCAATGGTTACCATGGCAGCCAGGATGCTAAAGTCCTGGTTGCCATGGTAAAATGTAGTGGGGAGCGGGGGAGCAGTATACTTACCATCCGTGTGGCTCCTGGGGCGCTCCAGAGTGACGTCAGGGCGCCCTACACGCATGGATCATGCGAGCGCCCCAGGAGCCGCACGGACTGTAAGTATACCGCTCCCCCACTCCCCACTACTACTATGGCAACCAGGACTTTAATAGCGTCCTGGCTGCCATAGTAACCTGACAGCATTTCGAAGACTGATCAGGATCCTGATCAGTCTTCTAATGCTTCAGGCGACTTGTGTTCTGACGGATCCGGCGGGACGGAAGTGCCTGCCGGATCCTCAGAACGCAAGTGTGAAAGGACCCTAACCTAAAAAGATTTGGGTTTGTTTGCCATCCAAAAAATAGGAAAGTTTGGTTTAACTTGGTTTGCTCATCCTTAGTATACATATGGGAATGTTAAATAATAACTATTTTATGAGGAATCACTATCCATTTTAAAGGCAGAGAAATTCAGATTTCAAAAATTGTGTTTTTTTTACAAATGTTCTGTAAATTTAGAATTTGTGCATAAAAAAAGGTAAACATATTGACTCAAATGAACACTTACATAAAGTAAGAAGTGTCACAAGAAAACAATCTCAGAATGCCTTAAATTAGTAAAAGCATTCCAAACGTATTACCACATAGAGTGACAAATGTCAGTTTGCAAAAATTGGCCTGGATCTTAAGGTGAAAACTGGCTTGGTACTGAAGTGGTTAAACTGGAATGAGTTGGCCCTTTGAGGAGTGATGAGGGAGAAGATGTAGAGGGTGAAGAAGAAAGCTAATTTATTATTTTTTTTCTCCACGCTATTCACTGAGGAAAATGAACTGTCAGATGAAATGCAGAGTGTCAAATTATTTCCCCATTAAATTTGGCCAGTCTGACCCAGGAAGAAGTGCAGTGGCGTTTTAAAAAGATTAAAATAGACAAAGCACTGGGTCCAGATGGCATGCACCCACGTATCTTAAGAGAATTAAGATTCTATAATAACAAAAAGCGTTCCACGGAATTGGCGCTTAGCAAATCTGTTGGCAGTATTTAACCACTTAAGCCCCCCTAGCTTAAACACCCTTAATGACCAGGCCACTTTTTACAATTCTGCACTACACTACTTTCACCGTTTATTGTCTGGCCATGCAACTCTAGCTTCACCCAAATGAATTTTGGCTCCTTTCCTCACTAATAGAGCTTATTTGGTGGTATTTCACAGGTTGACGTTTATTTTCTTTTTTTGCTATTAATCGTACCACCGAATTTTTGGGCAAAATGACATTTTTTCACTTTCATGTAATTTTTTTTTAAAACTATATTTGAGTATAAATTTTTCGCAAAATTTATTGTTCTACATGTCTTGATAAAAATACAATAAGTGTATATTTATTATTTGGGTAAAAGTTAGTAGCTGCCATAAACTATAGTAAAAAGTGAATTTCGGCATTTGAGCTACAGCTCTGACTTTCTGAGCACCTGTCATGTTTCTTCAGGTGCTAGGAATGTCAGGATAGTATAAATACTCTCAACATACACCATTTTAGAAAGAAGAGCACACCCAGCATTCATGGAGGGCATGGTGAGTTCATGTAATACATTTTTTTTCTACAAGTGATGGAAAACACACTTTCTGGAGGAAAAATAAATACAAAGTTTCCATTTCTTGCTAACTTCTGGCAAAAAATAGCCTCCCCACGTATCAATTATGCCTCAGAATACTTAAAAGTTCATTTTCTTCAGGAATGGGGTCACTTGTGGGTGTGTTTACTGTTCTGGCATTTTGGGCGGGCCAAAAGAGAACCAAGAAACTAAAGGGCAGTAAGTCTAGCATCTATTGTAGATAAACTGTTTAAAGGTTTTCTAAGATATGCTATCCCAAAATATATAGCTAGGATGGCTTCGGCATCAAATTGGAGTATATAAAAAATGTATTCAGATAAAATTACACTTTAAATGTTCACATATATAGTATAAAAATGCTGTAAACACAATAAACACTATAGGTGACCATAGTTTGAAACCCGCAATTTTCACAGACCACTCTGTATATAAATGTTCCTGCGTGTTAATAACTTAAACAATTTTAATCTGCAACCATATCATTACAGAGAGTGCATAAATGAATATATATTCCAATTTCGCTGATGTAGAGATAGTTTTTTTTATACAAATCTTTTGGATTGTTTTCTTACCTCCTCCCTTAGATGTAGTTCGAATGTTTTCCGGTGGCTTGGTGAGGGGCGAGCGGAGCAGATGGTTGTCGGCATCTCACATCGCACTCCTCAAGCCTAACAGCCCTGGTCCCGTGAGAATACACGTGCCATGTTACCTTAGTTGCTGTATATTCGGATATTAGGAACGGAGGTCTTGTAATTATCTCCTACTTTAAGCGTTTGTTTCTGCAAAGTTCTTTCTGTATGGCCATACAGTCCTTTTTGCAGGGCTTTGTTGCGGGTGCGTCCACCTTCCTGTTAGACGCGTTTCGGGATGTTGCAGTGAGGAAGGGATTGTGGGTTTCAAACTATAGCCACCTATAGTGTTTATTGTGTTTACAGCATTTTAATACTATATATGTGAACATTTTAT
This sequence comes from Bufotes viridis, assembly GCA_033119425.1. Lineage (NCBI taxonomy): Eukaryota > Metazoa > Chordata > Amphibia > Anura > Bufonidae > Bufotes > Bufotes viridis. The sequence continues at coordinate 140,946,622 of CM065591.1, read as the reverse complement.
GTGTAATTTTATCTGAATAAATTTTTTATATACTCCAATTTGATGCAGAATGTATGAGTGCTCACCCATCCTAGCTATATAAGCTTATAACCTTATAACGACGTATCAGTACGGCATCATGAGGGATCGGTTCTGTCAAACTAATCACTTTCTATGAGGAGGTAAGTTCAACACTTGACAAGGGTGAGTCAATGGATGTCGTATATCTTGAATTCGCCAAAGCATTTGATACTGTGCCACATAAAAGGTTGGTATATAAAATGGGAATGCTTGGACTGAGAGAAAATATCTGTATGTGGGTAAGTAACTGGCTCAGTGATAGTAAACAGAGGGTGGTTATTAATGGTACATACTCAGATTGGGTCACTTTCACTAGTGGGATATCTCAGGGGTCAGTATGGGGGTCAGTATATTTATTAATGATCTTGTAGAAGGCTTGCACAGTAAAATAAAAAAAAAATCTTATGACACTAAACTGTGTAAAGTAATTAACACGGAAGATGACAGTATGCTGCTACAGATGAATCTAGATAGATTAGAGGCTTGGGAATAAGGGGCAGATGAGGTTTAACACTAATAAATGTAAAGTTATGCACATGGAAGGGAATAATGCAAGTCACTCGTACATACTGAATGGTAAAACACTCGGTAACACTGACATGGAAAAGGACTAAGGAATTTTAGTGGACAGCAAACTTAACTGTAGAAACCAGTATTAGGCAGCTGCTACCAAGGCCAATCAGATTATGGGGTGCATTGAAAGGGGCATAGATGCCCGTGATGAGAACATAGTCCTGCCACTTTACAAATCACTAATCAGGACACACATGGAGTACTGTGTACAATTCTGGGCTCTTGTGCACAAGAAAGACATAGCAGAGCTGGAGAGGGTTCAGCGAAGGGCAACTAAAGTAATAACTGGAATGGGTGAACTACAGTACCCAGAAAAATTATCAAAATTAGGGTTATTTAGTTTAGAAAAAAATTGATCTAATAACTACAGTGGATATAAAAAGTCTACACACCCCTGTTAAAACGTCAGATTTCTGTGCTGTAAAAAAAAATGAGACAAAGATAAATAATTTCAGAACCTTTTCCACCTTTAATGTGACCTATAAACTGTACAACTCAATTGAAAAACAAACTAAAATCTTTTAGGTAGAGGGAAGAAAAAATATAAAAATAAAATATTGTGGTTGCATAAGTGTGCACACCCTTAGGCCCCTTTCACACGAGCGTGTTTTCCGCGCGGGTGCAATGCGTGACGTGAACGCATAGCATCCGCACTGAATCCTGACCCATTCATTTCAATGGGTCTGTGTACATGAGCGTTTTTTTTCAGGCATCACTTGTGCGTTGCGTGAAAATCGCATCATGTTCTATACTCAAGTGCGGGTGCATTGCGTTTTTCACTGATCGTTGCTAAGAGATGTTGTTTGTAAACCTTCAGTTTTTTATCACGCGCGTGAAAAACGCAACAAAACGCATTGCACCCGCACGGAAAAAACTGAACAACTGAACGCAATCGCAGGCAAAACTGAATGGCTTTGCCTGTGAAATCGCATCCGCAACGCATCCGGACCTGATCCGGACACGCTCATGTGAAAGAGGCCTTAAACTAATACTTTGTTGAAGCACCTTTTGATTTTATTGCAGCACTCAGTCTTTTTGGGTATGAGTCTATCAGCATGGCACATTTTGACTTGGCAAGATTTGCCCACTCTTCTTTACAAATCAGATTCAGGTCTGGGCTCTGGCTGGGCCATTCCAAAACTTTAATCTTCTTCTGGTGAAGCCATTCCTTTGTTGATTTGGATGTATGCTTTGGGTCGTGGTCATGCTGAAAGATGAAGTTCCTCTTCATGTTCAGCTTTCTAGCAGAAGCCTGAAGGTTTTGTGTCCATATTGACTGGTATTTGGAACTGTTCATAATTCCCTCTATCTTAACTAAGGCCCCAGTTCCAGCTGAAGAAAAACAGCCCCGCAGTATGATGCTGCCACCACCATGCTTTACTGTGGGGATGGTGTTCTTTTGGTGATGTGCAGTGTTGTTTTTGTGCCAAACATATCTTTTGGAATTATGACCAAAAAGTTCAACCTTGGTTTCATCAGACCATAACACCTTTTTCCACATGCGTTTGGGAGACTTCAGATGTGTTTTTGCAAAATGTAGCCTGGCTTGGATGTTTTTCTTCGTAAGAAAAGGCTTTTGTCTTGCCACTGTACCCCATAGCCCAGACATATGAAGAATACGGAAGATTGTTGTCACATGTACCACACAGCCAGTACTTGCCAGATATTCCTGCAGCTCCTTTAATGTTGCTGTAGGCCTCTTTGTAGCCTCCCAGACCAGTTTTCTTCTCGTCTTTTCATCCATATTGGAGGGACCTCCAGTTCTTGGTAATGTCACTGTTGTGCCATATTTTCTCCACTAGATGATGACTGTCTTCACTGTGTTCCATGGTATATCTAATGCCTCGGAAATTCTTTTGTAACCTTTTCCTGACATACCTTTTAACAATGAGATCTCTCTAAAGCTTTGGAAGCTCTCTGTGGACCATGGCCCAGCACCTCCTGCGTTCTCCGAATCTCCTCCTTGCTCACAGTTAGATTGCTGTAATCTCGCGATGCGCGAGCTCGCGCAGTGCTGGCATGGTGTTCCTTCCCTGTGCTGGCATCAGCCTCAGAGAAGGAACTGCGCATGCGCGAGCTCGCGCATCGCAAGATTAGAGCGATCTAACTGTGAGCAAGGAGGAGATTCGAAGGACGCAGGCGGTGCTGGGCTCCTTCACAGGGGGATGTGGCTGGGCTCCAAGAAGGTTAGTACAGCTTCTTAACCAGGCTAAGTTACATATCTATAAAATTTTAAACACAATAAATTTATTTAAACACAATAAAAGCACACAGAGATATGGGACAGGTATATTGCGGACATGCTAGCGGCGATCTAGCTGTGCATGTCCGCAGCTCTATAGGCTAAAACGAGGTGACAGAATCCCTTTAACTGCATGTATCCAGACTGCGTATAGCCTCAGGATATAGTGCATGTAGACGCGCTTTATGACCTTACACTGTGCAACATTAGGACACAGTGCCGCATGGGCCGGAAGAAGACAGACAGCAGTGAGTGTCAGCACGGTCCGAAGCTGGAAAGGTAAGTTTATTTTTATTTTATTTTTGTCTGATGGAGCTTGGGTGTCTGAACTGAGGTCTGAGAAGAATGGGGGTCTGATGATGAATGGAGTTCTGATCTGAGGTTGGAGGAGGAATGGGGGTATAACGGGAGTCTGATACAGAGGTCTGATGGAGATCTGATGAAGGTCCGAAATGAGGTCTGAGGAGGAATGGGGTTCTGATCTGAGATCTAAAAAAAATAGGGGGTCTGATACAAAGGTCGGATGGGATCTAATCTGGGGTCTAAGGAGTATTGGGGGTATGATGAGGGACTGACCTGAGTTCTTATGAAAAATATTTTTTTTCTTATTTTCCTCTTCTATATCCTAGGTGGTTCTTATGGTCTGGTCTATCTTATAGAGCGAAAAATATGGTAAGCAGGCTATTATTTTGAAATATTGAAATCTGCATTTAGCTTAAAGAGGACCTTTCATCACCCTAACAAATCTAAACAAAGTATACATACATGGAGAGCGACGCCCAGGGATCTCCCTGCACTTACTATTATCCCTGGGCGCCGCTCCGTTCTCCCGGTATGTCCTCCGGTGACTTCAGCTCTGTGTCTCAACCGGGAGGAGCCTGCCTTGTTCTCCTGGGCGTCTACTTCTCCCAGGCTGTAGTGCTGACCAACCGCAGCGCTCAGCTCATAGCCTGGGAGAAGAAAACCTTTCAGGCTATGAGCTGAGCGCTGCGGTTGGTCAGCGCTACAGCCTGGGAGAAGGAGACGCCCAGGAGAACAAGGGCAGGCTCCTCCCAGTTGAGACGCAGAGCTGAAGTCACCGGAGGACATACCGGGAGAACGGAGCGGCGCCCAGGGATAATAGTAAGTGCAGGGAGATCCCTGGGCGCCGCTCTCCATGTATGTATACTTAGTTTAGATTTGTTAGGGTGATGAAAGGTCCTCTTTAAAGGGGTTGTCCCATGAAAAATATTCTACAGTTTTCAAACCAGCACCTGGATCTGAATACTTTTGTAATTGCATGTAATTAAAAATTTAGCACAGTCAGTTAAAATGTATCTGTATAGTACCACCTGTTGTTTTTTTCTTATTTCTTTGTCCTGTTCACTGAGAAGGGTGCACATGCTCAGTTGCAACCTTTAACTGCCTCTTGATCTCTGACAGGGAGAGAGCTGTAGCAAAATGGACACGTCTCCTGAGCTGCAGCAGAATGGACACTCCCCTTGAGCTGTCAGCTTGATAGAAATCAAGCAGAGTAATGAATGGGGAGATCTCTGGACCCATGAGAGGTACACGTCTGGTTCTAACTTTGTTAGAAAGAGATGTACTATATGATGTTTGATTTTCATTTTTTACCTTAATGATGGGATAACCCCTTTAACTTCCCTAACGGTAATCCCGAGTGTGGCTCAGGGTTAATTTACACTGCAAGAAGCGGTGACCCCGAACCACACTCGGAATTACCATAGGTTTATTAGAACGGGGCAGGAATGGATGCAGACAGCACACAGTGTGCTGTCTGCATGCTCATTTTCGGAGCGCGGCGCAAACTTTCGGCCGCAGCTTCGAAGAATGGTCCGCTTCGGGTATAAAAATACTGCCGGATTCAGACGACCAGCGAGGTTAAGGGACCTTTGCATGGGCTGAGAATTGAAAACATCATAGATAATGAGCGTTCATAGTAACGCTCGTTAGCAATGATCTGGCAATGTAAATGTACCGCTGATTACCGGATGAACGAGCGAAATGCTCGTTCCTCAAGTAATTAGATCTTTAGTGCAACACAAAAGATCATGGTTTCCCAGTGGCAGATCGTGCTGTGTAAACACAATCTGCTGCCGGAAAATAACAAGTATGTATGGGGAAGAGAGATGGCATTAGCGATCGCTCCTCTCCATACTCAGGGGGAGCTGGAAGAGATCACTGCATGTAAGTGCACTGATCTTCTCCACTAGCGATCAGCAGATTGTTGTGAAGAAACGTTTTCTTGCCGGCAATTACATTTTTCTATTTCATGACGTAAAGTCATGATTTTATGAAAAACACGGAGGCGAGTATTGCATTACTCTCTTTATTGTCCACCATAGCAGCAAAGAAAAAAGATAAGTCATTAGCATAAACCATGGTAACTGGCCCCTCCCCTCCATGAGGTAGCGTGTATATATAGTCCATGCAGCCCCATAATCCTCCTCTTTCTTAGCGGAGTGCCACTTCAACGACAGAATCAACTCTGGACGAACTTCCAACATCCGAACTGGAGCGAACTGGAACCGAAAACTAGAACGAGAAAGAACTCCAGAAACTGCAACTTCCCCTCCAACTCCGTCCGCCATCGGCCAATCATCCTGCGAAGAGAAAAACACACATGGAAAGGAAATGACTCACTCCCAAGGAGAAATAGAAGTCAAAATCCTAAACATGTTAATAAAGCATCAAAATCATCTGAGCAAGAAACATTTTCTGATCTACAATACAGAAAGGGTGGGTATAAGGGGAGGGGCAATACTCGCCTCCGTGTCTTTCATAAAATCATGACTTTACATCATGAAATAGGAAAATCATGTAATTTTATTTCAAGACACGGAGGCTCGTATTGCAGGTTCAAAGCTGATCCACGACCGAGGAAAACACGTGTTGAGTGGTACTAAAATAAAATTCTCTAAACGTGGATACTCGAGACCAGTCCGCTAGTCTCATAATGTCTTCCAACCGAGCGCCTGAAACCACCATAGAAGTGGCTGCCGCCCCCCTAGCAGATTGAGCTGTAAAAATAGACGTGTCCACTCCAGCCAGAGTCATGGTCCATTTCACCCAGCGCACCAGAGTGTTGCTAGTAACCAGAGCAAAAGGGCGGCAGGAGAGTGAAAATTGAGGACAATTTGGAGACCGATGCGACAAAGTCCGAACTTCGTACTCCTGCAAACAAGCCACTGGGCAAGGAGCCGGAGACAAAGGGAATCTGGGGTAAGAAACGGACCGGATGTGAGTCTTAGTACGATGAGTGATATTAAAGAAAACCCCCTCGGGAGTAAAGGAGCGTTGTGATCCAGGGAATGGACATCCGAGACCCTCTTGCAGGAGATGAGACAGAACAAAGTGACCAATTTTGCGGATAATTGGCCCAAAGGAAAGTCCGCGTTAGGCGGCCAAGAGGATAAAAGGGGACAAAATGCAGGAGACATCCCACGTAGTCGAGAACCTCGGCCTAGGAGGGCGAGACAAGCGGGAACCTTTGAGCAGGCGGCACACCACTGGGTGCTGACCCGCCAGACAACCCTCGAATCCCCGATGAGCAGAGAAGATGGCCGATCAATACAAATTATTGGTACGATAAGCCTTGCCCTCCTCGAACAAGGACGTTAGAAAGTGTAGAATCTCCTTCACAGGTGCCGAAGCGGGATCCAAATTCCGAGCCAAGCACCAGCCAGTCCAAGATCTCCAGGCTGCTCTATAAGCTCGTCTTGTGCCGGGAGCCCATGCGTCCTCCAAAAGCCTTCTAGTTGTCTCCGAAAGCTCTCGGACTCCCCAGGAGTCCCCAAAATCCTGCATGCCAGAAGTCGGAGGAAGCCGTCTTGGAGAAGTGGGTGTTCCAGACCCTGCAGTCACAAGAGGAGGCCGGGAATATCCATCATCAGCTCCAATAATTGGGGAAACCAGGACTCGGTGCCCCAAAAGGGGACTATAACTACCACATCGACTCATTGAGAGCGTACTTGACTCAGGACCCGTGGAATCATGGCAAATAGCGGGAATGCGTACATCAGGGACCCGGACCAGTCTTAGAGGAAAGCGTCTACTGCTTCTGCGTCTGGATCCGGGCGCCAACTGAAGAACCGTGGAAGCTGGGCACTCAGACGGGAAGCGAAGAGGTCTACCGAAAAAGGACCCCAAAAGGGATGATATAGCAGAGAATACCTTCTCATCCAACTTCCAGTCGCTGCTGTCCGTGAGATAACGAGAACTCCAGTCCGCCTGGGAGTTGTGCAGGCCCGGAAGATACTCCACCAAAACCGTGATTTCTCTGGAAAGGCAAAACGACCAAAAGTCTTTTGCCAAATGGGTAGGCATGGTCGAATGAGTGCCATCCATGGCGTTGACATAACGGACAGCTGATATGTTGTCCATGCGTAGTCTGATGCAGGCTCTGGCCATGCCCTTCGAAAAACTGCGAATGGCAAAGGAGCCTGCCAGAAGCTCCAGAGAGTTGATGTGGAGCCCGGTTTTGTCCTCTGACCAGCGTCCACCCTTGGTCAGTCCGTCGCAGTGTTCACCCCATCCCTGGAGACTGGCGTCCGAATCCACAGTGAAGTCTGGTCTCGAACCACAAATTGCCTTGCCATTCCATGCCGAGAGATGAATCCTTCATGCCTATATGTGAATCCACCAGGTCAGCTCATCCCTGGTCTCTGAATCCAAGGATATGAGATCCGCATATGAAGCTCCGGTATGGAGATGGGCCATCTTCAGACGTTGTAGTGCCGATAATGCGGGGCCGGAAAAACCGCTTGTATCGAAGACGACAGAAGTCCGATGATCCGGGCCAGGTGACAAAGCGAGATCTGCGGCCTTGTTAACGTTCTGCGTAGCTCCTTGCGGATCGCTCGTACCTTCGCTGGAGGAAGGCTCAAAGTCTCTGCCACACGAGTCCACTGTAAAACCTAGGAATTCCATGGATTGCGATGGAACCAGGACCGACTTCTCTCGATTGAGGAGGAAACCTAGATGGGATAGGAGATTCATTGTCCACCCCAGATGTTTCCGGAGGAAAGATGGGTCTTGAGCGAGAATGAGAATATCGTCCAGGTAGATCACAAAGCGTACTCCTCGGCAGCGGAGCCACGCCATGGCTGGACGCATCAGCTTGGTGAAGCACCAAGGGGCGGATGAAAGCCTGAAGGGAATGCAAGTGAAACGCCAGATCTCCCCTTTCCATAGGAAACGTGGCAGGTCTCTGGATGTTTCCGCGACTGGAACCGTAAGGTATGCATCTTTGAGGTCCAGCTTCACCATCTAGTCCCCTGGAAGCAGAAAATCCCTGAGGAGGAAGATTGAGAACGGGGTGCATCTGACCCCCTTTCTTCTCTACTAGAAAGATATTGCTGAGAACTCCAGAGTGCGAGTCCGGAGCTCGCTCGACCGCCTGCTTCCGGCATAGGTCTGCCAATTCCTTGTCCACTGAAAGTTGAGAGGGCCCCGACAGAACCAGAGGTTGGGTAAAGGAAAATGACAAGGGTAGTCTACCAGTTCTATGTGAAAACCTTGAATTGTGGAGAGGACCCACTGGTCTGAGGTGATGCACGACCAGGCACGAGAAAAATGATGGAGTCTGCCCCCTACACAAACAATCGAAGAAGGTTGAGGTAGGAAACTTACCGTATGGTCGTCTTGCACTGGCGGATCCTCTGTAACCCCTAGCGCAACTTGGTCCGCCTCTGGTAGGAAAGAATCCCGATGGCTGCTTCGCATCCTGATACGAAGGTCTTGAGGCAAAAGAGGATCTCTGCGAGTAGGAGCCTCGACCCGTACCACGGGTCTGGTATGAGGAGCGGCCGGACAGATGGCCCCTGGAACTGCCGGCCCTGGTGGAAACCCTACTATTAAAGACCCTCTTCATAGAGGACTGTTCCTTGTCAAGGGCCGTAAAGGCGCCGGGTAACTGGCTTAGATCCTTTATAAGGATAAAGGATCTTATCCTTCTCCAAAGAGCAAACCTTGCGCATCTTTACCTTCTCTGTAAGAGCAAGGTTAGCTAGTTTAGGCTCAATTTTGAACAAGATGGCCTTGTGTCTTTCAATCGACAGGGAAGTATTGACATTTCCCGCTATGCAAATAGCTCTTTGAATCCAACCCCGGAGTTCCTCCAGGTCGACTTTTTTATTATCCGCTCTGGCGGATTCTGCCAGCTCAAATATTCTGGCTAAGGGACCAAAGATGTCCAGTAGCTTATCCTGGCAGGCTTTAAGAGCCGACTCCAGGCCCTTGCAGGGATTCCAGCCCGACTTAGACAAGAACTGCGCCATTTTAGGGTCGTCGCAGACTTTGTTGGGTACTAGCGGCCTTGGACATTCTGCCCTTAACTTGCTGCATGCCACCTTGCTAAGGGGGCAGCGCACACCGGCCTCCAAATATTTGGCAACATGGTCCGCCGGGAGCCATTGTGCTGACTTCGGATGGTGGAGAACATCCGGATGAAAGAGTGGTTCTCCCAGAGGGTCAAACAAGGAACCTGAGGCGTCAGTAACGGCTTCATAAGTAGAACTGCTACCGGCAACCCGGGAGGTCGTCTTCAGAGTCATAAACAATGTCTGCCTTAGACTCCTCATCAGATCCTAAGTTGGATTCAGAATCTGTATCAGTTTGTGCTCTAGCACATTTCCAATGCAGCGCTTTTTCTGCCTGGCACGGATAGGCTCTTTTGGGCGACGTAGGCGCGCTATCATGGGTGGTGAATGACACACCATTCGTATCACTTCTGGAGGCAGAGAGGTCAGGATTCTGTGGTTGGGCAATGCCTACCCTGGGAGGGTCCTGACAGCGGGAAGAAGATGGCTGGGTCCGCAAGGCCTCTGAAATGGACCCCAAAATAGCGTTAGATACTGAATGCTGAATGGCGGCCGCCTCCGACTCATCCAATAAAGGAATGTCATCCACAGTGGGTGGATGGGTAGCTAAATTATGGGAGATATTTTCTCTCCAGAATCCTCAGGTAGTTGAGGGCTAAGCGGTATACTCTGCTTGGACATAATAAGGTCCAGTAAACTAAGCTGAGTCTGAGAGCTTATGGGGAAAAAGAGGGCAATAGTATATGGCTACCAGCTAAGGCTAGTGGGAGTAGGTCACTTTCCACTGGCCCAAGGAATAAGTAGCAACGTAACAGGGCACTAAGCTAACTATAAGGGAGCAAAATGGCAGGCTAAACTAACCTAATCGAACTCCTGGGTGAGGCACACGCTCCTACTGCCTGGAAGATAGCTGCCGGAATGAGCGCGGCAACGTCCGAAGCAAAGGAGGGCGTGGCCTCAGAACGGGAGGAGTAAGCATGGCGCAGGGCCACTGTAGCGTGGGGACGGCGAACCAGATCGCAGAGCAGCACGCAAAGCGGAAGCGCAGAGCAGGAGGAGGAGTGGTCTGGAGAGGAGAGGGAAACCAAGATGGCCGCCGAAGTATCGCGATACCTCGGACGCGGCCGGTGTTCTGTGAAAATCTGCTGCCCATAAAAATCTGCTGCCCGCGTCACTTCCGGTCAGCACGTCACGCTTCAGAGGGAGGTGTGTCTCCCTGCTCCGCTCCTGATTGGCTGGAAACAGGGTTTGGCTTCACAGCAGCTTTCATTCACAGCGCTGTGAACGCGCAGCACCAGGGCTGAGGGCAGCAGATTTTCACAGGCTCTGATTGGCGGGCAGCAGATTTTCACAGGCTCTGATTGGCGGGCAGCAGATTTTCACGGGCTCTGATTGGCGGGCAGCAGATTTTCACGGGCTCTGATTGGCGGGCAGCAGATTTTCACGGGCTCAGGGCAGCTCCTTTTAACGGCAACTGTATGGGGATCGCTCAGGGCGGTTTATTTCAACAAGGGCTGTGAATGCAAACGCCCAGCGTCAGCTTATATTACCATCGGCTGTATGAGCCTGTTTGATCCCAGTTAAATGAGCTGCCCCTGCGATCCTCATACAGCCGATGGTAATATAAGCTGACGCTGCGCGTTCGCATTCACAGCCCTTGTTGAAATAAACAGCCCTGAGCGATCCCCATACAGTTGCCGTTAAAAGGAGCTGCCCTGAGCCCGTGAAAATCTGCTGCCCGCCAATCAGAGCCCGTGAAAATCTGCTGCCCGCCAATCAGAGCCCGTGAAAATCTGCTGCCCGCCAATCAGAGCCCGTGAAAATCTGCTGCCCGCCAATCAGAGCCTGTGAAAATCTGCTGCCCGCCAATCAGAGCCTGTGAAAATCTGCTGCCCTCAGCCCTGGTGCTGCGCGTTCACAGCGCTGTGAATGAAAGCTGCTGTGAAGCCAAACCCTGTTTCCAGCCAATCAGGAGCGGAGCAGGGAGACACACCTCCCTCTGAAGCGTGACGTCCTGACCGGAAGTGACGCGGGCAGCAGATTTTTATGGGCAGCAGATTTTCACAGAACACCGAAACAAGGAATGATGGACTCCGCTTGCGCGGCATGAGCAGGAAAGTGAAGAAGACAAAGTCCAACACCGGTAAGAGGGGAAAGAAGCCAGACATGGTAACGAATGCCACACCAAGCAGGGGAAAAGGAAGAAAATAAAGAGGGGAAAGGGTGAGAAAAAAGGAGAAAAAGAGGGGCCCAATGGGGGCAGCAACAGGGGGAAGAATAAAACTGTGAAAGAACCCCCCCCCCCCCCAAAGGGGGAAACCAGGAATAATATATATATAGAAATATATAAGGAAAAAAAGCACTTCAGAATATATAACAGCAATAAAACAAGAAAGAAGCTGTAGTTCTAGAAGTATACTTATTTGGTGGCAGCAGAAAAGAAAGAGGAGGATTATGGGGCTGCATGGACTATATATACAACACGTTACCTCATGGAGGGGAGGGGCCAGTTACCATGGTTTATGCTAATGACTTGTTATCTTTTATCTTTGCTTCTATGGTGGACAGTAAAGAGAGCAATACAATACGAGTCTCCGTGTCTTAAAATAAAATCTGCTTGTACATTGCCCCGTGTATTACTCTCTCCAGAACACATACTCTCATTGTCCCTTTAAGAAAACGTTAAGCATGCTAGACTCGCCTCATATGAGTCACTCTGACACTAATTCAGCAATTCCCTGGCTGCATCTTAACACTGTATTTACCTGAATAGAAGAATATTATTTCCTAATACGTTGCGGAGAAATTAAAAAGCAACACAGCAGAGATGATTTTCCACTATTTTCTAAAAATAGTAATATGGAAAATTTTACTTGATGTGTGATTTTTGTACTAGGTGAAATTCACTGTTAATGCAATTATTAACTTTGCCGTTTTAAAAGTAAAGGATATTTAATAAAAATAAAAATAAATTGGGGAAACGAATAACACTATTAATAATGCTGTAGTAATATGTAGCAATGCAGCAATACCTGCTGTACACAGGGCAAGTTCAGCGTATTTAAACCATGAGATGAGCGCTAGGGCAGATAACTAATCCTATAGATGGCGTAAACGTAGAAGTAAACTATAGTGCCCCCAGTAGAATGTACCCAGCCAGTGGCAATAAGGAGGGCTCAGGTGGCCCTGTGGGCATCAGTCCACCAGGAAAATTCCCTGTAGCGTCTATAGCCAAGCAAATCCTGCTTAGGCCCTGTTCACACAAACATGGGACCGCCATTCCCCTGTTGCAGACCATAAACTGCGGGTCTACAAAACACAGGCACCAGCCATGTGCACTCCCCATCGCGGTGCTGACCATTGGCATCAATGGGTCCACGATCCACAAGTTGCAGCAAAAGATAGGACATGTTGAATCATTTGTGATGCAGAGTCATGGAACCAGAAGCACACTGACGGGCTTCCGTGTGTTTCTGGGTCCATGCCTCTGTGGCGCAAAAGATAGAACATGTCCTATCTTTCGCATCTTGCAGATCACGGACCCATTAAACTTAATGGGTCCTCCCTGCAATGCAGAGTGCACATGGCCAGTGCCCGCAACACAGTCCCATGGTTGTGTGAATAGGGCCTTAGTTTAAGACAGAATTTTATGCCAGAACTGTGTTGCAATTCTGAATATTTGGCCATGCCCCTTTCCCTTGAAGCCACGCCTCTTGTCAGACTAGACACAGATAATTTCTTTAACCCTAGATGTGCCAATTTGCACCACAAATCTAGCATTACTAAAAATAGTAAATATGGGTTGCTGTCTCTTACCCCATATGCTAGACGTAGTGGAGTGTGCACAAAATGGCAGGCGCCTGTTGTATCAATTTGCTAGGATCCTGCTTGTTGCCAATAAAAGAAAAGAGATTTTTTTACCGGATGTGAATGCCACATATTCAATCATCTATCACAGCTTTTGATTTTGTTCTTTACGTTGAGCACTACAAGATGCCGGTTTGATGAACCTCCTATGTGCACATGTGCGGAGATATTCGTGGACATTGCTAATTGAGTTGCGGGGGTGCCAGCCTGATCTTTATAGTGCTGTTAACCCATATGCACCTGGCACCATACAGGTATAACAGTGAGGGCAATGATATGCACAACTACAAATACCAGCTTAAAGGAGAAGGCAGCACATTTCCTAAGAAACTGTGCAGGAGAGGCCGCTCCATGATCTGCAGTCTTCTGACCACCAGCACCATGAAATTCCAAGTAGGCAACCTGTGCAACTGGGTCCTGTAGGAATGGAGTCTGCCACCAACATAAAGAATAGACAACAGAGCTCCCTACTATCTGGCAGGTAAGTGACTGTGCTAATTACCCATTACAAATACTTGGCACAGCGAAGGAGTGATTTGTCAAGAACCCTAAGGAATGATATTCTATACGATAAGCACCTCAAATTAAGAAGAAACTCAAAGGTTGTTCTTCCACAAGAGCGCTCTGCTGTCCATGTCTATGTAAAGTCACGATGATTCTCAACCTGAAACCCTTGATATAGGGTAACAGAGATCATGGATCGCTTGACATCCATATAACAATCCTTTATCCACTATAACAAAATAATAAAAGAGGAGACTTTACATTTGTGCACTGGCAAACAATGGAGGATTAGTCATGTTTTTACTTGTCCTTTTTGTCATACATACTCAAGTGTCCTTATGCCCTGGCCTACCAAATCTAGCACGATTAAGGCTCTGTTCTGTTGCCTTAGATTAGCAACCTGTCGGGGCTTTAGCACTGCTCCTAATGAAAAAAAAACTATTCAAACTGCACGGCCAAGGATTACAAGGAGAAATATTACACGAGATATTGCAGGAAGCTGGTCCTGAGAGGTGAAGACCACAACTCCAACCTTCTGTGGAGAATAGAGAGAGCTGCTGGATGACAAGCAATGCCACTAAACTAAACCGGAACATTTCGTAAGACCTGCGCAAACATTGCAGACAAAACATGATTTCCTTTGGGCCACCAGGGGAATTATACCAGGGTATTATTCCCATTAGGCCACCAGGGACATCATAGAGGCAGCATTAAAGGGAACCTGTAATGAGGCTGCATGTTGCAGAGCAGGAGTTACTAAATAGACAGGAATATAGTTTTGTAGGAAAGGATTCAATAGAATTTCTAATCTATGAATTGAAATCCCTGCTTTTTCTAGGTTTAGGCGTCCAGTGGGCAGTCACTGGCTAGGACCACACATTGGACTCATAAGCATAGGAAGAGCAGGGATTTACATTAATAAATTACAAGTTATATTGAATCTTTTGCTAGAAATCTACCTACTAATCTGCTCGTGTATGGCGGCACTGAACCACATATCCAGGATATCTTTCACTGAAGTTTATTTGCATCATTATATATGTGACAGGTATTCAATAATATTCATTTTCTCACTGATTTTGTCTTTGCTGTAATGGAAAAAAGCTCCCTTTTCCATTCTTCTTAAGACTTTGGAGGGTTAATGCACATACACTGTAGCCACTCTGAACAAGCAGAAATGACATATAAAGCATGCCCTATTTGAGAAGCTTTGGGATCCTTGGATCGATGCCTTTGGATTGGCGTCCCGGGAACTTCAGAGATATGGTGTTATTGGTATTGCAGATGGCACTTTGTACTTATACTAAGGTTGAGCTTGTGGTTGGCTCGGTGGTTGGAGGTCCTCTAGGTCAGCAGACCCCAACCGCCGGGCCGCGGCCCAGGACCAAAGATTGTTTGCCGGGCCGCGGCAATCAGGGCCGTCTTTAACGCGGTACTAATAAAGGAGGACCAGGAAGCGGTGAGTACAGATCCTTCACCTCGGCTGTGAGGGCGCACTGTAACCTCACACTGTGCACCGCGCCCGCGATACACTGCTAACAGCAGGATGAAGAGGATCGCGATGGTGAGGAGCGGTGGCGTCCAGGAGCAGGAGAGGTAAGTGAGTTTTTATTTTATTTTATTTGCGCCGATGGCTGACATGGGGGGCTGATGCCTGGCTGACATGGGGGGCTGATGCCTGGCTGACATGGGGTGCTGATGCCTGGCTGACATGGGGGTACTGATGCCTGGCTGACATAGAGGCTGATGGCTGGCTGACATGGGGGACTGATGCCTGGCTGACATGGGGGTACTGATGCCTGGCTGACATAGGGGCTGATGGCTGGCTGACATGGGGGACTGATGCCTGGCTGACATGGGGGACGGATGCCTGGCTGACATGGGGGTACTGATGCCTGGCTGACATAGGGGCTGATGGCTGGCTGACATGGGGGCTGATGGCTGGCTGACATGGGGGTACTGATGCCTGGCTGACATGGGGGACTGATGGCTGGCTGACATGGGGGACTGATGGCTGGCTGACATGGGGGCTGATGGCTGACTGACATGGGGGCTGATGGCTAGCTGACATGGGGGGCTGATGGCTGGCTGACATGGGGGGCTGATGCCTGGCTGACATGGGGGTACTGATGCCTGGCTGACATGGGGGGCTGATGCCTGGCTGACATAGGGGACTGATGGCTGGCTGACATGGGGGCTGATGGCTAGTTGACATGGGGGCTGATGGCTGGCTGACATGGGAGCTGATGGCTGGCTGACATGGGGGGCTGATGCCTGGCTGACATGGGGGGCTGATGCCTGGCTGACATGGGGGGCTGATGCCTGGCTGACATGGGGGGCTGATAGCTGGCTGACATGGGGGGCTGATAGCTGGCTGACATGGGGGGCTGATGGCTAACATGGGGGCTCATGGCTGGCTGACATGGGGGCTGATGGCTAGCTGACATGGGGGCTGTTTTGTTAATTTATCAACATGTTGATAAAAAGACGTAATGTTAAAAAAAAAAGATAGTAGACAATGCAGCTAAGACCAACACTATCAGGTAAGTGGCTGTTTACAGTGTTCACATCAGTGTCCACGATGACACCCATGACAAGATGGCCAGTGGTTCAACTGTGAAGATGTTTGTGAAGGATCTGCGTTTGGTCTGCGTCTATTTTTTGCTCTCCATGTGTCATCCTTGTTCTACACTGCACAGCTGAAAATTAGTTTTCAAAGCATCCCCTACCAGTAGTCTGTGAAACACGGACCCATAGACTTCAATGGCCATGTTTGGTCCGCAGCATGGATCAAAACGGTGTATGTCTCCATGGTTTTCACGGATGTGTGAATACACACGTTAATATCAATGGGTACATGTGCTGTTTGTGGAGAATACACTGACGTCTGAATGAGGCCTAACTGGTATATCAAGAAACAAATTGGGTTTTCAAGCCGGCTTCTATATGTCCTCAAACAACCCTTGATTTCTATGAATTTTATTTTTTGCTCTTTTTTCCTTTAGAAATAGGCACCTAATTATTAAGCTGGTGACAGATGTCATTACTAAATTATTAACACAGGGAAAAAAAAGTATTCTTTCAGGGAACACTTGAATACATTTGCAATGAAATACCGTTCACTCTCAGCGGATTCCAGTCTATTTTGCTTTCCTTATCTGCACACATTTATGCATACTTCTTATAAAGTGCAAGATTCTGTGTTTTATCATTTTTGATTGCACAGGATGAGCTCATCCTGGATTTATTTTGTGTCTGTAAATTTCCCTTGTGATGTACCAGCTTACAAAGCAAACACCTGCCACTGCTAGGCTGAAAAGTCAGCTGCGAGGTTTACATACAGTTCATCTGGAACCATTACGTAGCCGCTAGATACAGCTCCCTCCTCTTTGTCTATGCAAATCCTTGAGCACAATGTAAAGTACAGCAGATGAAACTGAGTAAAGTCTGTGTTTCTCTTTAGTTCAAAGTATTATGGGGGTCATTTATTTTTAGATATATACCAAGTTTTGGCATGTATCTGTCGCAGATTCGGTCGTAAAGCGGATCTGCAACCGAATTTGCGAGTTTTCCCTGCTCATGCCAGTTCTATAAAAGGGGCCATGGCATGGGCAGGAAAGGGGCGGCCAGCCTGTCTCATTTATCATTTTCTAGAAAATGATGCAAATGTACACGAGCAAGGGAACTGGCATAGATTTAGGTTTGTGGTGGATGCGCCTAAGATATGTAGAGGCTGACGCCTCTACATAACTTAGGCACATTGTGCGTCAGTGCAAGGAGTATTAAAGGGGTTGTCCCACGAAAAATATTCTACGGTCTTCGAACCAGCACCTGGATCTGACTTTTATAATTGCATGTAAGTAAAAATTTAGCATAGCCACTGAGTTATTAAATAAAATGTTTCTGTATAGCGCCACCTACTGTTTGTTTTTTTCTTATTTCTTTGTCCTGCTCACTGATCTGGCCGCACATGCTCAGTTTCATCCTTCAACTGCCTCCTGAACTGTGATAGGGCATGGACACGCCCCCTGAGCTACAGTAGAAAGACACTCCCCTTGAGCTTGCAGCTTGATATAAATGTAGCAGAGCAATGATTGGGGAGATCTCTGGATCCATATGTGGTACAGCACTGGTTCTCGTTTTTTTGAAAGATGTTGTCATGTAAAATATATTATCTGTTTTTCATTTTTTACATTAGTCATGGGATATCCCCTTTAAGACCGGTGTCAAAAAGGCCGCTCTTAATAAATAACCCCCATATATGTTAAAGCTTTATGTTTCTTCAATAAATGTTATAAGGGCACATTCAGTAAGACTGGAGTCTCCTACACCACCAGTCTTCTTGAAAAGCCCATTGGAGTAAGATGCACCAAAGTTATTAAGAAGTACCTCTGAACAAATTTGCCACTTTTTCTGGCAGTCCATGCATCAGAAAATGAAATATATGTCAGCTATGTGCTGGCATATTCATTACCTTGCAAATGTACCCCTCCCCCCGCATGTTTTTTTGTCTTTTGTAAGATTACAACCTGGAATTAAAATGGATTTATATTTAGATTTTATGTAACTGAACTGGAATAGTCCAGTGCAATGAAAAAAATATCTTAAAAAAATAAAAACTGAAAAGATGTGAATGCATATGTTTTTGCCTCCTTTGTTATGAAACTAGAGCTACACCTAGAGGGAGATTTATCATTCGTGTGTTTCTGACTTTTTATATTCGATTTTTTTAAAAATAGTCACAAAGTGGAGCTGCCCTCATCACATTTTCAAAAGGGCCGTTGCTAACAGCTGCGACAAATGAAGCCAGAAATCTACGGCAGCTCCGAGCTGCCGTAGATTTCTGTTTAGGTGCACGGACTGTTGGAGGATGTGCCTAATTTATGAGGAAATCTTGTCATAAATTAGGCGCATCCTCCAGAAGCACAGAGGATATTAAGACCAGCAAAGAAAGTTTTAATGGCACCATTTAATATTGCAAACGATGAAGTGGGCAGCTGGAAAAAAAATTCCAAATGGGGTGGAATGGGAAAAAATGCAGTTGCGGTATAGTTTATGGGTTTTGTTTTTACAGTGTTCCCAATGCAATAAAACTGACCTATTCCCTTCATTCTCCGGGTCAGTATGATTACAGCGATACTACATTTATATACAGAGGTGTTCAAAAAACAGCATTGAGTTTAGGAAAGTAAATAAATTACAAAATCATTATAAAAACTTTTATTTACATAAATGCAAATAAACTGGAAATACTAAACATTAAATTCCAAGTCAAAACAATAATCAGGTTAATGATGTTGGACTGATATTTTTTGAACGCTACTGTAGTTTTTCTTGTTTTTTAATACTGAAAAAAATAAACTTTGGGGAAAAAAATGATTTTTTTTCTTTGCACTGCCATATTCTGATCCCCCATAATTTTTTTTAAAGTTATGTCTCTGGAGCTCAGACCCGAGACCTCTGATCCGACCCTCAGTGTTAATCAGACCTCATATCAGACCTCAGATCAGACTCCCAATGTTAATCAGACCTCAGATCAGGCCCCCAATGTTAATCAGACCTTAAATCAGACCCCCAATGTTACTCAGACCTTTAGATCAGACCCTCAATGTTAATCAAACCTCATATGAGACCTCAGATCAGACTCCCAATGTTAATTCAGACCTCATATGAGACCTCAGATCAGACTCCCAATGTTAATCAGACCTCATATGAGACCTCAGATCACACTCCCAATGTTAATCAGACCTCATATGAGACCTCAGATCAGACTCCCAATGTTAATCAGACCTCATATGAGACCTCAGCTCAGACTCCCAATGTTAATCAGACCTCAGATCAGGCCCCCAATGTTAATCATACCTTAAATCAGACCCCCAATGTTAATCAGACCTCATATGAGACCTCAGATTAGACTCCCAATGTTAATCAGACCTCATATGAGACCTCAGCTCAGACTCCCAATGTTAATCAGACCTCAGATCAGGCCCCCAATGTTAATCATACCTTAAATCAGACCCCCAATGTTAATCAGACCCCATTCTCATGTGACCCCACGAACCTTCATTAGACCTTCAGACCAGACTAAAAAACATAAAATAAAAACAACTTAACTGTC
The DNA here is from genome assembly GCA_033119425.1 of Bufotes viridis. Classification (NCBI taxonomy): domain Eukaryota; kingdom Metazoa; phylum Chordata; class Amphibia; order Anura; family Bufonidae; genus Bufotes; species Bufotes viridis. The sequence continues at coordinate 140,926,938 of CM065591.1, read as the reverse complement.
CTGCTCTGGACGACGTCACCACTTGGGAAATCCAGCACACTGTTCCTGCAGTGCTGTACTATGACCTGACCTTGCACAGCGTCAAGTCATAGTGCACACTACGTGCTGATGCTGTACGCTTACAGGACACAGCAGCGGCAGAAAACAAGGGAGACATGAGTAATGCTAGCACTAGCAGCGCTACACTCACAGCTCCCCGAACCTCCTGTGTATGAATGAGCGCTTACATAATAAAAGAGATCGTTAGTATTGGTTTTATAAGACACACTGCCAATTTCCTCCCACTTTTGCGGGACCAAAAAGTGTGTTTTATAGAGTGAAAAATACGGTATTTTTTATTACATTTTTTGGGAGGAAGGTGAAGCGATGAAAAAACAGCGATATCAGCCATTTCCATAACAGCGCTCACCGCACAGGATAAATTCTAATAGCATGGGCATTTTGTGAAGCGACCATTCCTATGATCTTTATTTTTTTATTGTTTTTGGAAAGGGATGACTTGAATTTCTACACTTCAACATATGATCGTTAGATCGCTTGTGCCATAGACTGGAGCCCCCTGCTGTCCATGTCTAAGCAATATGCAGTATTACTTCAATCCTTATCTAACTTCTAAGGTTTTCTAACTGAAGCCCTTGGATCAGCAAATGATTCCATATATACAGACTGGAACAACTGGCCAGCTGCGTCTACCTAAAACCAATAAAATATGGGAACCTTGCAGTAAATATAGAAATTTCAAAGAGACTCTCATCCAACCATCCCTAACTATTAAATGTGTTAATTAAATATTTGCACAACATACAAATTATGACGGTAGTAGATGAAAATGCATTATTTTCAGTGCTCCTCCACTGGACCCACAGTTTGGTCTAGTATTTTACTTTGAGGGGATAGATGTCAGTGTTCTCCTTTTTAAGCTCCCCATTCTCCACCCAATTTCTCAGATTTTTTACTTGTAATTTTTGGCATGCTTATTCAAGTGTCCTTATGCCCTGGCCTACTAGCTTTAGGGCTCATGCACACAACCATATGTATTTTGCGGTCCGCCAAAAAAATGATCTGCAAAAAATACGGATGATGTTCGTGTGCATTCCGTATTTACGGAACGGAACAGCTGGCCTCTAATACAGGGCTTGACAAATTTCCTTGGAATCTAGGAGCCAGCTAAAAAAGTTAGGAGCCAGGCGGAGCCGCGTCATAAAGCCCCCAATAGATGCCCCCATAGTGCTCCTCCCCCCCACTTCTCCATAGAGCCCCCCAATAATGCATGCCAGTACATAGGGCCCCCAGTAGATGCCCCCATAGTGCTCCTTCCCCTCTTCTCCATAGTGCCCCCCATAATAAGCGAGTATATAGGGCCCCCATAATGTGTGAGTATATAGGGCCCCCCATAATGCTTCCCCTCTTCAATAGGTTATACTGCCAGCGTGGAAACCCTTACAAGAATTACAGGGTCTGGAGGGGAGGGAAGAAGGGTCCGGAGGGGAGGACAGAGGGGTCCGGAGGCGAGGACAGAGGGGTCCTGAGGCGAGGACAGAGGGGTCCGGAGGCGAGGACAGAGGGGTCCGGAGGCGAGAACAGAGGGGTCCGGAGGGCACAAACACAGCGGGCACCATGACATTTTACTGAGCACTACAACCCCCAGCTGGCGCTCAGCCTCTGCAGTCCCCGCATCACTACAACGCCCAGCTCTTTCCCCTCTTGTCATTCTCTCCTCCCCCCCCTTGTCATTCTCTTCCCCCCTCTTGTCATTCACTTTCTCAACCCCCTCTTGTCATTCTCTTTTCCCCCCTTGTCATTCTCTTCCCTCTCTTGTCATTCACTTTCCCCCCCTTGTCATTCACTTCCTCCATCCCACCCCTTGTCATTCTCCCCCCCCCCCCTGTCATTATCTTTCCCCCTCTTGTCATTCACTTACCCCCCCCTTGTCATTCTCTTCCCCTCCCTTGTCATTCACTTTCCCCCCCTTGTCATTCTCTCCCCCCCCCCTTGTCATTATCTTTCCCCTTCTTGTCATTCACTTTCTCTCCCAACCCCCCACCCATGTCACTCTCTTTCTCCCCCCTCCCTCCTCCGCCTCTAGTGTAGCGTTGCCGAGCTCTGTATGGTCCACGGGTACAGGAGCTTTAGTTTCCTGTACCCGGGCGGACTGACAGGAAGTGCACACTGTGTGCGCACTTCCTGTCAGTCCGGCCGGGTACAGGAGACAGATGCTCCCTGTACCCGCGGACCATACAGGGCTCAGCCACGCTACAATGAGGGAGTGACAGGAAGGAGCGCTGAGCGCTTCCCTCCTGTCAGTTCCTCTCTTCATGCTGCGCCCTCATGGATGCGCCAGCCCGGGCAGTGCTGCAGCCACTTTTGCAAACAGGCTGACAAATACCCAGGCGCCAGGACCAAATTCCTGGTCGCCATGGCGACCTGGGATTTGTCGAGTCCTGCTCTAATAGAACAGTTATATCCTTGTCCGTAATGCGGACAATAATAGGACATGTTCTATTTTTGTTGTGGAACGGACATGTGGAAATACGGAAACGGAATTTCTGTTTTTTTGTGGACCCATTGAAATTAATGGTTCTGCATACAGTCCGCCAAAAAAAAAAGGAATGAACATGGAAAGAAAATACGTTCGTGTGCATGAGCCCTTAGCAAGATTTAGGCTCTGTTTTTTTGGCCTTAGATTAACAACCTGTCTGGGCTTTGGCACTACTCCTAAAGGGAACCTGTCCTCAACTTTATGCTGCCCTCACTCAGAGCAACATAAAGTAGTGGCAGATGCACTGATTTCAGCGGTATGTCACTCATGAGCAGAAAGTAAGTGGTTGCCGAAAACCAGCATTATAATCATTGCAGCCCAGGCCTTAAAAAGAGTCAAATCTACCTGAGAAGAGTCATGGGTATTCATAATCTCCTGCTCTCCTGTCGATCTGCTGATGATTGACAGTCATCTCCTTACTTTTCTCCCTAGAAGAGAATTGGCAATCATCAGCAGATGGACGGGAGAGCAGGAGATTATGAATACTTTGACTCTTCTCAGGTAGATTTCACTCTTTTCAAGGTCTGGGCTGCAATGATTATGATGCTGGTTAGAGGCAACCACTTTTAGCTCATGAGTGACACACCGCTGAAATCAGCGCGTCTGTCACTAATTTATGCTGTCCTTGGTGAGTTCAGCATAAAATTTAAAGAAAAGCAACGCAAGCTGCCAATTCACGAAGTTAGTCACAAGAGGTCATGGTCACAGCAAAACTTAGGTAATGGGGAATAAAGTTAGCCATAAGCTTTTAGTAGCTGTTGGCTGAAGTGAAAACTCATTCATCCGACTACTCATACACATGCATGCATGGGGTTTGAGCATGCATGATTTCAGTGGGAAAATTAGAATAAGGCATTGACAGATACCATCTTAAAGGCTATATACACCTTTGCGGCCAATTTTTTGTTTTTTCCGTCATCTGGGGAGCAGACGGACTCCTTATCTCTGCTCCCTGACCTCCTAAACACTCAATATAGCTCAGTTCTTATCTTACTGATAAGAATGTGGCTTAAATAATTGTTTAGAGATAACAATTATTAGTTTAGAGAGAAGGGTTATTAGATGACCAGCACAAAGTGAAAGTACCAATCACACAGTTAGAAAAACAGTTAACCCTTTGTGACAGAATGGCTCAATATTTTTATAAAAGGCCCATTAAAAATATAATTTTAGCCAAAAATGAGTAAGATGCAATCATAAACAAAAATTGCCTCAAAAGGTGTACATAGTCTTTAATTCTCTTGAGAACAGAGGCTCAGGCATATAGAAACTTAACATCCCCCAATAATTTTCCCACAACATGCCAAACGTAGAGTATTTTATGCATATTGTGACGTGTTCACTTCAAAATATGAAACAAAATAGCTGACAGACTCCAATACAGTCAATGGGTTCCATTGGGTGCTATTTGCATCCAACATGTGACGGATCCAGCACACCCCCTATTTTCATTGTTTTGCTCCAATATCAGAGCAGATTTGAAATAAAGAATGTCGATACAAGCACAATATTAGATGGCTGTCCAGTTCTTCCAAAATCGGTAGATTTTGTCTAATGTATATGCTCACCTTTAGGCAGAGCCAGTTAATGACAAGTAATGAACAAACTGAACAAACAAAAACATTTCAGTAACCAATAAAAAAATAAAAAAACTGTGCCATACAGCATGCAAATATCTGTGCAAAATAATGTCCAAATAATAATGCCAATAGTACACAAATGATATTGACTCACAATGTGCAATTAACAGTGCCATATAGTATGCAAATAATGTATGCAGTCATATAAACGGCACAAAATAACAAACCCAAATAGTGTTCAAATAGTAATATCATAAAAATATATACAAAAAAAAAAAGCTAAACAATGCCTAAATAATAGTAACAATAGTATATAAATCTTGGTTGCCACTGAGCCTTTCAGTGGACAAATACATTTGCAAGATGTGGCACTACTACACCACTACATAGAAAGCAGTATTTGTAGGGCGTTCTATAAACTCCCATTGGGCACCATGTAACATCTGGCTGGTGTGTTTTTTGCTCAAAGGCTGACAAAAAAACGATCTGAAAAAAGTCATCGTATGAGATCACCCATACGATCTCAATTGGTGAGGTGAGCAAATGGATCTGGGTGATTTCAAAAGTTCCAGGGTCCAAAAATGAACACAGACATTTCATATTTGTTGGGTGATGGCAGCCCCAGCCTAACCATGTGCTCTTTCTGGTTTCAATTTCTAAGCTCAGGCGAAAATAATTTTTACTTGACATGGGCCACACAGCAATTAATATAATTAGGTGCATTCACACTTAACATGGTACTTATTTTTGTAGACTAAAAGAAATTACACCGAGTTTGCATTTTCAGGTTTTCTGATGCAGTTCTTGAAGCCAAAACCAGGTGTGGATCCCTAAGGCCAGACACACACGAGCGAGTTCAATGTGAGGAACTTGCAGCGTGTCAGTGTGAGCTCCTTTTCTGGCCTCCGCTCCTCTGACAGGACTTCACAGCATTATAATGATGTGTGATCCTGAGTTCTGCAATCTATTGAATTACACTGCCATAATGCTGTCAGTGTAATACAAGAGATCCTAGGACTCTCAGGGTCACACAGCATTATAAATCCTTATAATGCTGCGCAATCATGTCAGAGGAGCAAGGTCGGAACGGGACCTCACACTGACACGCTGCGAGTTCCTCACACTGGACGCACTCATGTGTGTCTGACCTAAGAGGGGGTGAGTACAGAAATTGTGCCCAGAGCGGCTTTGGTCTGCCCCTGGTGCACTTAACTGCTAATTTGCATATGGACTAGACTTCTTAAATTGCGAGTGTGGGCTGTTCATGTTCTCCATGGACAGAACACATATTCCTTGCTCTGGAAATTCCTTTTCAGTCTAGTAGAGCATGTGGAATACAAATGACACACGCAGGGCAAAAAACAGATACACAGACCAACAACAGACCCTTCATGAATGAAACACTGGGCATCTTTTGAGTGATGTCATTACTGATAGGAATATGTGAAAGTGACCTTAAAAGAACATTTTCTCCAGAATTAAGCAATGGATCACTAAGGCCAGTCTCAAGCGAGCGATTTCCCGTTCTGACCTCTGCTCCTCTGGCATGGTTATAAAATGATTTAAAATGCTGTGTTTCCCTGCCAGATCTAGAATCTACTGAATTGTCCTGAATGATACCGTCAGTGAAATTCAGTAGACAGAGGTCTGGCAAGGACATACCATTTCCATCAGTAATTGTGAGCCAAACCCAGGAGTGGACGCTACACAGAAAAAATGTATAACAAGTAGAGTTGAGCGAACTTCTGTTTTAAGTTCGGCGTCCAAAGTTCGGGTTTGGGTTATCCAAGCATCCCATTATGGATTCCGCTACCACGGACCATAACGGCATTTGGAATCCATAAGGGGATTCTTCAATGAACCCGAACCTTGGACAACACGGAGGACCTGGGGTGGCGTCACCATCATGTGATCAGTGCAGGGGGCGTGGCTCAGTACTGGATTGGATATAAGGTGGTAGCCTACAACCTCTTATCCAATCCAGTAATGAGCCACGCCCCCTGCACTGATCACATGACGGTGACGTCACCCCAGGTCCTTCACCCCGGATTCCAAATGCCGTTATGGTCCGTGGTAGCGGAATCCATAACAGGATGCTTGGATAACCCGAACCCGAACTTTGGACGCCGAACTTAAAACAGAAGTTCGCTCAACTCTAATAACAAGGGTACAACCACACAGTCAGGTTTCTGCATGTAGCTTTGGAAGCCAAAACCAGGAGTGAATTCAAAAAAGAGGAGACTTCATATCAGTCCTTTATACTTTCTCTCCTTTCATGATCCACTCCTGATTTAGGCTTCCCTAAATCTTTACCCTAAGATTTGCTCCTATTCTGGGTTTTTGACTCATATCTGGTTTTGGCTTGCAATCACTGATGCAAATATACAGCGTTAGGCCTCATGAACATGACAGTATTTTTGGTCCGTGTCTGTTCCGTATTGTTTGCGGATCACATGCTGACCTTTCATTCATGTGCTGTCTGCATCCATGGAGCTATTCTTCAAATTATAGAACATGTCCTATTGTCCATTTTCCTGTAATCTTTCTACAACAGGGACCGAAGAAAGTGTGGAATGCACACTTTTCTCAACTATTTTCTGAATGCATTCTACTAGCTGGGTAGTCAGACGAAATGTCACTTAAAGGTGTTGTCAGACTTCAGCAAGTTTTATTTATTATGTAGAGAAATGTAATACAAGGCACTTACTAATGTACTGTTACATAATTCAGCATCGGTGGCCGTGCTTGTACACTATAGTTAAAAAGAACTGGCCTCTGGCCAGGACCATAGGAGCGCACATAGGCCAGCACTATAGTGTCAAGCACGGCCACCGATGCTGGATTGCAGGGTGGTCATAACCATGGAAACGAGAAGTGTATAATGTGATGGAAAAATTTGTCTAGCCACAAAAGTAGTTAATATGGATAATAACAATACATAGTAAGTGCCTTGTATTAACTTTATCTACATGATAAATTCCTTTAAGGCAATCGTGCTATACAGAGCTCTTTTCACCATGAATATTTGACCTTTAATATTTATGTAAATCCTATACAGCCTTATGTTATCACATAAACAGTAAAAACAAACACAATACAACCTTTGCAATCACTAGATATCTAGATTAGGCTTCACATATATTATATAGTGAACAGATTAAAGTTTACAATCGGATTCCCTGACGAAGAGCGACGCAATTCGCTCGAAATGCGTTGGAAGGTATTGTGGGACTAGCGGCAATCCGTAGCTCTGAAGTGGTGACGTCCCCCGCTCATCAGTGAGCACGAGCGAAGAAACATTGGAAGTTCTGCCACCGGCCGGGGCGAACTCCAAGACAAACAGCTTACCATAGACAAAGATCCCCTGCGCGGAAAGAACTCCAAACATTAGCGCCTACAATCGCGTGAGAAACACGCTGCACTACTAGGATTACAAGTACAGCAATGACATTGCCCAGATCAAGGTAGGCTTGAATGGTATATGACACATCACGGTATCTTGTATTTGTGGTTAGTAATAAGTTTTTTTTTTTAGCTGAGCGCGGTGTTTATGGTTTTTTCCAAAGTTTACAATCTACATATTCTATGTTACATTGTGTTTGGCTTTGTATTTTCAGCCACGGTGATGTGCTGACTAGCTTTGAGTTTTGTTTTTGCAGTATACATTTGGAAGTGTGACTGCCTCTATTTTGGCCAAGCACACCCGAGGGTGCTGCCACATGTCGTGCCTGTCCTGCATTTGTTTTTCTGTTGAAGCAGAATAAGCAGTGTATAATGTGATGCAAAAAATGGATCCAGCCAGCAAAGAAGGCAATATGCATAATAACAATACATTAGTAAGTGGCTTGTATTAACTTATTTTACATAATAAATGCTATTTGAAGAAATGAGACAACCCCTTTAATTACAAAATATAGTTACATTAATGTAATTGAAAGGGAATGTGTCATCAGAAAAGGACCTATTGTTTATATCATGTTTTTATGTTTAACACGTTTTTAACCCCTTCCCGACCAGCGCCGGCCGGGTCTTCAAAGATCCGTACACATAATTACAAAAAAGTTAAAATATGGCGTCGAAAAAATAAAACTGATTTTTCCAACGCAAGAAAAACTATACATATAATGTATCATCAAATTCATACTGACCTGTAGAATGAAAGTAACTGGTCAGTTTTATCACACATCAAACGTCGTATATAAAAAAAACCTGTAAAACTGTGGTGGAATTGCTTTATTTTCCCAATTTATGGCTCTGGGAAGGCAGGGAGTGCAAAAAGAAAATGCAAAAACAAAAAAAACTCTGGTGTAGAAGAGGATAAAGAATTTTTGAATGAGTTATTCTTAATTTTCCATGTCCGGAGGGGAAGTGTGGGCATGCAGGGCCCGGACTCCAGCCCCAGCTAATTTACTAACATTTATGACTGGAAACAGGCACACATGTTATGCCAGGAGCAAGGACTGCCACAGATGCAGCTAATTTATCACGAGGCGCACAAACTCATCATAAATTAGACATATCTTACAGCAACGCAGGTGAAAAACTAAGACCAGCATAAAAAGCTGGTCTTAGTAATTGTGCCCCAATAGTCAGCTAAAGACCACTGTGTCTATGTGCCATGTGCTTTCGAAATGCTCAGACAAGATGGTAGCCCCCATAATCAGGGTGGCCATAGACCATATAGGGAAACCAATGCCCATGGGGATGGGTGACCCCACTTATGGCCCCTAGCCAAGTAAGTCATTATCTGACACTCTGAGTGAATTAAAGCTTGGGGCGTCAAGTACTGATGAAACTGGCCAGCAGCCGCAGATGCCCTCCTGACTACTGAAATCAACTGTATTGCCATCCTGAGGGGCAGCTTCTGGGGAGGTATTTTGTGCGGTTGGGGCATTATTTTGTGCTGCCCTGTGGTATTCGGCTCTGCTGGGACAGTATTGTGTTTGGTTTTACTTTTTCTGCCATATGTGATAACATTAAGCTGTATAGGATTTACGGTACATAATGGTCGAATATTTATTTGTATGTCATAGTGAAAAGAGTTCTGTATAGTAAGATTGCCTCAAGTGGGAAGTTATGTGAGTATCCACAAGCAGCAAATACAAGATGAGAAAAGGCACTGAATGAGGCCTACCTAGTTGTCTAAAGTGTCTGTCAAGCTTAAGCTTAGGTAACTTGTAAATTAGAGTAGCGTAAATTTAGTAGTATGTATATAAAAGTGTATAAGAATCAGAGGCGTCCGGGGAGCTGGCAGAGCCTCTCACCCTAACTGCTACAATGGAGAGACATGATATAATCTTTGTCATTCATTATGGTTTTCCTATTTGTCCGTAAAAAATGTTGGCTGTCCGTGACTTCGGGATAAGTTGACCAGAAAAAAAAAATTCTGGTTGGCAACCCTGCCCAGGTGGAGGCTCAGGGGACAGTGGAACAGATTCACTAATACCGTTTAAAGTACAAACCGGCAGCCGTAAAATGGATTTACACTGCGCAATTGTCAGTCAGCTTATGGGGAATTAATAAGGCTCCCTCCCAATAATCTGCCTGTGTAAATCTGCTGCCAGTCACCGAATGAACGAGCAAAACCATCATTTCTGAGCAGCGATCTGCTGCCCAGGAATAATAAATCTGTAGTAGTGCAGTTGCCATCGCTCGTCCTCATAGAGTGAAGGCGATCGCTGCATGCATATGAAGCTCTTTGCCTCCACTGATAAGCAGGCAGTTATCAAGAAGGAACAGTCCCGATAATTGCCTGCTTGCATGGCGTATCTCCATGCGCAAATAGGGTCCTATTATCCAATCAGTGCTGCCAGTGTCAGACTGTGCAGGGTCACACCCCTAACTGGTAACACCCATCTAGATCTTTACTGTAAAAAGCTAGAAATGAATTAATTGCTTCAAGCAGGAATTAAAAATTAATAGCACAACATAGAGTAATAAAAAAAGATGCTCTAGAAATGTTATTTCATGGGAAATGCATGTAGTTACTAAAACAGAGTGTCATGAGATGTAACAGGTCCTCTTTAAGCCTTTCAAGACATGGCCATTTTCCATTTTTGCCTTTTTGTTTTCTACTCCCTTCCTTGCCAGAGCCATAATTTGCTTTATTTTTCCGTTCACACAGCCGTATGAGGGCTTGTCTTTTGCTGAATAAGTTGTACTTTCTAATGTTCCCATTTAATATTGCATACAATGTAGTAGGTCATTGGAAGAAAATTCCAAATGGGGTGGAATTGAAAGAAAAAGCTCAATTGCGCCACAATCTTATGGGTTTCATTTTTACAATATTTTCTCTAGGCCCGTGATGGTGAACCTTTTAGTGACTGAGTGCCCAAACTACAACCCAAAACCCACATATTTATCGCAAGGTGCCAATGCGGCAATTTAAATCTGAATACTACAGTCCAATGTAGTATATCTTCCATGTACTTTATCATTTAGCTTTAATAGCCTGCCTACGTTCAATGTGCTGTCTGCGCTGTTCATAGTGCATCCTGCACTGATGAATGGCAAGAAAAGTCTAAGGCATATTGGTAGACCGGGTTCGCCACCACTGCTATAGGCACTAAAACTGACCTGTACCCTTTATTCTCCAGGTCAGTAGGATTACACATTTATATAGTTTTTCTTGTGTTTTAAGACAAAAAAAAAATTGGGGAAAAAATATTTTTTCTTTGCATCGCCATATTCTGATCCCAAAACTTTTTTTATCTTTTTACCAACGGAGCTGTGATACTGCTAATTTTTTGCAGAGTGAACTGTAGTTTTTATTTATACAATTTTTGAGTGTGTATGACTTTTTGATCACTTTTTATTCTTCAATTTTATTAGGAGCTGAAGCGATAAAACTGTAAATTGGTCATTGATTTTTATTTTTTATCCCATTTTTCATTTCACTGTATGGAATAAATATGTTTACTAGTTTTTGGGGCATTTTGGGATGCAGCAGTGCATATAATCTTAATTTTTTATTGTTTATTTTTATTATGGAGAAAGGGGACGATTTCAATTTTTATATATATATATTTTTTAGCACCCCTTGGGGACCTGAACGTGCAATCATTAGGTTTCTTTTCCCACACACTAATGTGATTTAATGCATTAGCGTATGAGAAATTCAGTATATTCCAATGCGGTACTGGCACCTGCATGCCAACATTAGCATATAGCTGTGATAGCCCTGGTAGCCTCGTACAGATTACAGCCTATAACCAACAACAAACGGCTTCCCAGATCTTGGCAAATGGAAGCCGTTCGAGCCCCAGAAGCATAACGCTTCTGGGGAATGCTGCCTCAGATGCTGTGGTCACAATTGAGGTCATTATCGCCGATCACAGACATTAACCCCGAGTGTCTGCTGTGTAACAGGCACCTGTCAGTTAGGGTGCCCATCCCATTTCAGAGCGGGCGCCATCATTAAAGAGATGACATCCATTGTACTTGTACAGTAAATGTTGTCAACAGGATAAAGAGAACTTGTCACCACGAAATGCTAGCAATGTGCAGGCGGCATGCTATAGAGCAGGAGGGCATAAGACTCAGTAATTTATATATTTGAACATATCCATTTTCTGAACTTAAAGGGGTGCTCCAGGAATTAAAAAAATGAAAATACTTAAATATTATTTTATAATAAATATATTCCCAAGTACATTTCATTGCTTACAATGGCTTGTTTTGTGTAGGGAGCAATCATTAGGAGAAATAAAATGGCCGCCGTCCTATCAGTACACACAAAACCTGTCCTAATCACACAGGAGGACAAGTTACTTCACTACAATGAGCCATAGTGCTGCCTCCTCCTCCTCTCTGCTCTGCTTGTCAGGAATCATGATCCTGAATACAGGTGAATCTCTGTGGGAATTTAGAAGATGAGGAGACATGAGAGGAGGGTGAGGTGTGGCTAATGAGCAGCAGCACTTGTATGTAGTCTCCATTACCACAGCAACACATTACAACAGCCTGTCCTGTCTGTCCTCTCTGTACTTCATGTCTCCTCATAGATTAAATTCCCCAGAGATTCAGCTAAAGTTCTTATCATCTGTATTCAGGATCATAATCCCTGACAAGTAGAGAGGAGGAAGAGGCAGCTCTTTACCTCAGTGTTGTAAAGTAACTTGTCCTCATGTTTGATCAGGACAGGTTTTGTGTGAGCTAATAGGACAGCGGCCATTTTGTTTTCCCTGATGACTGCACCCCAGACAAAACGAGCTATTATAAATAATGAAAGGTATTTGAGAATAAATTTATACTAAAGTAATATTTAAGTATTTTCATTTTCTTAATTCCTAGAGAGCCCCTTTAAGACCAGCCCTGTGCACAACTATCAATGATAGACAGCTATTTTTGTAATTCTAAAGAGGGGCCCCAAATGAAATATTGTAACACACCCATATTCAGTCAGTTTAAATGGCGGTATGCCAGAGTACTGCTAAGGTCTCAAGAGATCAGGAGCAAAAGCCTCAAGGTATATGCCCCCTTCCAAAATAAATGTATACATAGTTGTGAAATATCACCACTAAACAAGGACCAAATATTATCATCATACAGTAATTAAATAATTACATAAAAAAGACAGACAAAAGAAAAAAAGACATGGTTCCATCCAGGAGCGTAGCTAACGGCTCATGGGCCCTGGTGCAAGAGTTCAGCTTGGGCCCCCTTCCCTCAGTGCTTTGTGTGTCTTCTTATGTGGCACAAGGGTCTTTGGGCCCCCTCAGGGTCCTGGGCCCGGTAGCGACTGCTACCTCTGCACCCCCTATAGCTACGCCCATGGTTCCATCTAGTCCAACCTCCGTACTGAAATTAAACATAATGCACTGTATAAAGGACAATATTACCAATAATACCCCTAAATGCCCTTGGTCTCTGCAGTAAGCACTTCACAGACTCTTCCCTCTGCTCCTGGGTGAAGGCTGTAGCAGGCTCCTGGATGAATACTAGAGCAGCATGCAGAGGTTGTGAAGCATGATCTAGGTTCTCTACTGACCAAGGCAAAAATGGATATGAATTGAAAGAAATATTTGGATGGACATAACATTCCACGCTATCAAACATATAGGAGAACACAGCACTACATAACTCTTACCCTGGGTTTACACCTGAGCATTTTACTGCGCGTTCCTACACGCTGTAAAATGCTCAATAGGCGAAAACCCATGTTTCCCTATGTGCATGGTTTTCACCTGAGTGTTTTACAGTGCGTACGAAAGCGCTGTAAAACGCCCTACGCCCAAAGAAGTACAGGAGCTTCTTTGGGGCTTATTGTCGTGCGTATTGTGATTGACGCCACAGTGGTCAATCGCGCGAACACGCGTACGACGCGCGTTCCCTATTTACAAAAACGCGCTGTAATACGTGCGACAAAAACGCACGTAAAACGCGCGTATCAAGTACGCTCATGTGTGAACCCAGCGTTAAATCCAGTGATGTACTTTTTTGATGTAGATGCTCTCTTTCCTTATCTTCTCTACTAACAGCAGACCACCATGAGTAGTTCTTTCAGCCTTGTCTCGTTTCTGCTGAGTCTGTCACACAAAAATCTCAGGTTCTTTATTTTACCATCATCCCCCCCATCTCCTCAACACAAACTCCCCATGCTGGTGCCCGAACAGCATCATCCTGTTGCTTCCCTAATATTGTGGCCACTGTTCTCCCCAATGCCCCCAGATATACTACAGAAAAAATAGTGCCATATAGACAGTCGCCCCATAGTAATGGTGCTCCTCAAAGTCCTAACAATAGTAATAGTCTTCCAGAATGCTGTCATTAGAAATAGTGCCCCAATAGTGATAATGCTCCCCAACAGTGCCCGCTATATTGTGCAAAATAATAATCCCCCTCCCCATGTTCCCCAAGTATTTATAATGTTCCTCTGCAGTGTTTTCAGAAATGTATTACCCCCCCCCCTGCACTGTCCCTGTATTATAATGACCTCTATAGGCCAGTAAATATAATGCTCACACCATATTTTTGGTATGTATAATGCACCCCCCAGAAAAGCCAGTATGTATAATGCTCCCCATCCACCTTGTAGTGTCTGTATAATGCTCCTCCGTCTCTGCTTTTAGTGCCTACATATTATGCTCCTCCTGTAGTGCCAGTATATAATGCTCCTCCGTGCGCCCCATAGTGGCAATATATAATGCTCCCCCTGTAGGGCCCATATATATATATATATATATATAATGCCCCTCCATAGTGCCAGTTATAATGCTCCTCCTCCCCTCTGTAGTGCTCCTCCGTCTCTGCTTTTAGTGCCTACATATTATTCTCCTCCCTTAGTGCCAGTATAAAATGCTCCTCCGCGCCCCATAGTGGCAATATATAATGCTCCCCGTGTAAGGCCCATATATATATATATATATATATATATAATGCCCCTCCATAGTGCCAGTTATAATGCTCTTCCTCCCCTCTGTAGTGCCAGTATATATAATGCTCCTCTGCTCCCCCTACAGTATTGGCGATGTATGGTATTAAAACAAAAAACCCACTTAACTGACTCCTGTTCCCCGCTGACATCTGAGTTGCTGCATCCTGGCGCAGAGGGTCGCGATGACATCAGCATGATCTCCTGCGCCGGGTCTCAGGTGAAGCGATGACACAGGTGTTCGTAATAATGTTATCACACTGCCTGAGACCCAGCACAAGAGGTCGTGATGATGTCATCATGACCTTCTGCACTCTTCTACTGCTTCAGGCCTAATAAACCGCTGTCCCATGCAGCCCTGAAAAAGCCACTTGCCATCCCCACCAACACTGGTCCTGACACAGAGAATGCTATCAATCACTAAGACCCCCCACGTGTTACACCATCTACAGCTATCAGTGACTGACAGCTACTGTATACACACTTATGCTGCATTTGCATGCAATGATTAAGCACACCATTGTCGGCAAGGAAGCATTCCTCCCCGACAATTGTCTGCTCGTTAGTGGAGGTGAAGCGATACATTAACATGAATGCTATCAATCCTGGACAAAGGCGCATTTAGATGCTGCGAGGAGCAGCCAATTGTCAGGAAGGAAGCGTTCCCTCCCAACAATCGGCTGCTTGATGCATTACTAGATTTTGCCTGTGGAAAACCAAATACTACAGTGCAGCACAAAATACTGCCGCCCGCACCACAGTATGAAACGGAATCATGAAATGACCGTCACCTCTGCTTGGCATCTTGCACTTCAAAGCCAATGTATTTTATGGATTTATAAAGAAAGGATTTTATGGTGACTGCCGAATTTTTCATCTTTTGAAGATGAAACTGAATCATTATCCTGAGGATAGCAACACAGCTGAATTCAGGAGGGCACCTGCAGCCATAAGTGCCTGATGCTCCTACATGAATTAGTGCTGACAGGAGGGCTTGGGTGGCCCACTGGGCATCGGCCCACTGGGAAATGTCCCTGTAGGGTTTATGGCCAGTCTGCCCCATCATGAAAGGGCATCCGTTAACAGATTTGTACCTATGAATAATATATCAAATAATCATTTTTCTCAGCAATGCGGGGACATATGAACATGGAACCAACACAGATGTCTTCAGCTGCCAAGTGCACATGGAACAGGTCGGCCAGTTTAATGGGTACAAATCTGCTGACTGATGCCCTTTAAGCGGCGGTAAAGTGCTGCATTTACACGCAGCACTCACCTCCACAATATGAGGACGAGTGATGACTGCTGCTATCATTGTCCCTAGGCAGCAGAGCTCTGTTTAGACGTGATCTGCTGCTCAGGAACGATGACTGAGGTGTCTGTACCTCAGATCATTTGACCCAGTAAAACAAGTGTTTCGCTTGTTCATCGGGAGTTCTGAGCCCCTTTAGATGGGCACATTATCAGGACCGTTTTCTGTTCTTCTGATCTGTCAGAAGAACAGCAAAAATAAAGAAAAAAAACGGATCCTGTGCATCAATTACAAACATTTGGCATCCATTTGAGGCATTTCATGAGATCTGTTTTTTCAGATGGAAAGGAAATGGCTGCAATGGATGCCAAATGTGCACAACTGATACACAGGATCCGTTTTTTACTTTATTTTTCTGTTCTTCTGACGGATCAGAAGAACGAAAAAATAACTGTGTTGTGAACTCTCCCTTAGGCCTCATGCACACTAACATTTATTTTATCAGTTTACAGGCCGTTTTTTGCATTCCGTATACGGAACCATTCATTTCAATACTCGGTATACCTTCCGTTTCCGTATTTCCATTTTTCATTTCCGTTCAAAGATAGAACATGTCCTATTATTGTCCACATAACGGACAAGGATAGTACTGTTCTATCAGGGGCCAGCTGTTCCGTTCCGCCAAAAACGGAATGCACACGGATGTCATCTGTATTTTTTGAGGATCCGTTTTTTGCGGACCGCAAAACACTGAAAAAGCCATACGGTTGTGTGCAATTGTTCGTAAGCACATTAGAATACAGGCTACCAATTACTAATATGTCCCAGTAGCAAGTCAGCATCAAATTGTGGAATTATTATTCATGCCTCCTAACAGTGATACTAAAGTGGTTTTGAAGATGAATCTTTATTTTAAAATGGCACCTTTAGGGCTCATTCAGACGACCATATGAATGGGTCTGCATCCGTTCCGTAATTTAGTGGGACAGGTGTGGACCCATTCATTTCAAAGGGGCCGGAAAAGTAGTCCCGTAGCCCCGCAAGAAAGATAGAGCAAGTCCTATTCTTGTCTGTTATCATGGAACAAGAATAGTCAATTCTATCGTAGTGCTGGCCATGTGCGGTCCGCAAAATGCCATCTACTATCATTTCATTGATGCTAATGTAAAGCGCTGCAGAATATAGTATCGCTATATAAGCGAATATAATAAATAAATCTGACATTAAAATACTCTGCATGTTCCCCGTTGGTATGAGTCTGTGAGGCAAAAAGCTCAAGACGAGTTCACACTCTCACAATGTACAGTGCACTTCTATCATTTGCATTGCACTTACCGTGCTCCATATTATCCGTTTTTTTAAAGTAGTATAATAACTTCAGTTACATTACTTTCTCACAAGCATGCCATTACTAATACTGTAACTATTAGGCGTGGTTACAATGTGTATTGCATCATATGGCTGTGGCTTTACAATCCAATGTGACTTTCAATTCAACTTTGGAGCAAAACATGTAATGTGACTAGTCTGGGTAGCCCCATGAAAATGGCCCTTCCTTTCAAATGGATGCCTTTGAAATGGCCAAGTAAACAAAGTAACACTCTGATAAGCGTTCATACAATGGGCTGTGATGTTCTGAACAAACGAGGAGTGGGAATGCATACAATAGAGTAATGGGATATACATTACAGGTAAAGCCCCCATTTGTCTTAGTCTAAAAGACTATATTATTGATCTCCTGTTCTGCAGGATCATTTACAGCCACGAAAACAATCAGTTAAATTAAAGCTTAGAACTGCCATTTACTGGTTATTTCCGGGTGCAATACACATCATCTTATTCCAGTCAAGACTAAAGGCTGTATCAGGCTACTTTCACACTACTTTTGTGCGGATCCGTTCAAATAATACAACCGTCTGCATCCGTTCAGAACGGATCCGTTTGTATTATCTTTAACATAGCCAAGACGGGTCCATCTTAAACACCACTGAAAGTCAATGGAGGATGGATCCGTTTTCTATTGTGCCAGTGAAAACGGATCCGTCCCCATTGACTTAGATTGTGTGCCAGGATGGATCCGTTTGGCTCAGTTTCATCAGACGGATACCAAAACGCTCCAAGCAGCGAGGACGGAACTCTATGCCGGAAAAGAAAAACGCCAGTGTGAAAGGACCCTAAGGCCCCTTTCACACGAGCGAGTTTTCCGTGCGGGTGCAATGCGTGACGTGAACGCATAGCACCCGCACTGAATCCTGACCCATTCATTTCAATGGGTCTGTGTACATGAGCGTTGTTTTTCACGCAGCACTTGTGCGTTGCGTGAAAATCGCAGCATGTTCTAGATTCTGCTTTTTTCACACAGCCTTGGCCCCATAGAAGTGAATAGGGCTTCGGTGAAAAACGCATTGCATCCGCAAGCAAGTGTGGGTGCGTTGCGTTTTTCACTGATTGTTGCTAAGAGATGTTGTTTGTAAACCTTCAGTTTTTTATCATGCGCAGCAAAAAAGCATCAAAACGCATTGCACCCGCGCGGAAAAAACAGAACAACTGAACGCAATAGCAGACAAAACTTACTGAACTTGCTTGCAAAATGGTTCGAGTTTCCCTGAACTCACCCTGAACGCATCCGGAGCCAATCCAGAATGGAGACTGAACTGATGCAAACTGATGCACTCTAAGCAGATCCTTTTCCATTCAGAATGCATTAGAATGCAAAATGAACCGTTTTGGACCGCTTGTGAGAGCCCTGAACGGATCCCGCAAACGGAAAGCCAAAACGCGAGTGTGAAAGTAGACTAATTCCAGTCAACACTAAAGGAAAGGCCGTATTAGATTAAACGATTCTGCAGGCCATCGCCTCCATAGTATGGAAAGGAGCGATCGCTAATGCCATTGCTCATCCCCCCCATGATTAGACAGTACGATCTGCCATTGGCGAACAAAAGTTTTTAAACCTGTTGAAAGATTCTAACTGCCCGATGAATCAGTGTTTGCTCGTTCATCGGGGAACCGGCAGCAGTATTAGGCCTCCTGCACACGGCCGTTGCCTGGTCGTGGCCATATTGCGGCCCGCAAACAGCTTGAAGGCACGGAACGCCATGGAAGCACTAAGGAGTGCTCCCGTGGTGTTTCTGTCTGTGCCTCCACACCGCAAGAAAATAGAACATGTTATTTTTTTGCGGTGCGGACGGATCACAGAACCATTCAAGTTGAATGGGTCTCGGTCCGTCCCGGCCGCCGCACGGACATTGCCCGTGCATTGGGGACCGCATATTGTGGTCCTCAATGCGCAGAACAGCCGCGTGCATGAGGCCTTACACTGCCAGATCATCGCTAACGATGAACTGGCTGACCCTTTGTAATACAGCCTTTAAGCTGGCCATACACTTTCAATAACTGTCCAACAGATCGAAGGATCGTTCAGCTGACAGCTATCTCTCCCGACTCCCAATACACATACATGTTCGCTTCAGCAGAGACTGTATCTATGGGGTTGTCTCACCTGGAACATTGGTGGCACATCCCTAGGATATGCTACCAATGTCAGATAGGTGCAGGTCCCACCGCCTGGGCTTACACATATGTCAAGAATGAAGTTCCCAAAGAGAATGAGAGCACATCACACATGTGCGGCCGCCCTTCATTTATCTCTATGGGAGCGCTGAAAATAGCAGAGCAGGGGCTCGGCTATTTCCTGTGTGGTTTGCTCTACATTCATTTCTATGGAATTTCAGAAAATAGCCAAAAGCGCCGCATCTGCCCCTATCTAAAATTGGTGGCATATCCTATCAATAGGCCACCAATGTTCCAGGTGAGACAACCACTTTAACATTTCCAGGTACGAGAGGTCGGTGATGGTATCCTTGGCAAAAGAGAAGGGACTGTAGACTTTGCGCCGGCTCATTGTACAGAACATGTTTACTTTGGGAGAGTCCATCATGTGACTCATAAGGGCACGTGGATTTTCTGAGTCCCATATTCTAATGTTGTGGCGATTGACCTTCCCATTGAGGCAAAAAGTAGCCTCATCGCTGTACACTAGCCTGTCAATGAATTCCTCCTCCTCCAATCTTCCCTGCAAGTGAATGCCAAAGTCACAGTGTTTCGCTTTGTTGTCCGGTTTCAGCTCCTGAAGAATTTGTAATCTGAATGGCTTACAACGCAGACTTCTTCGCCACATACGCCATATCGTGGGCTGTGGCACTTGTAGTTCCACACTAGTCAGTCTGGTATAGGACTTTTCTTGTACATGGCGCTAATCCTGTTCACTGCCTCTAGTTTTCCCATAAGATAAACAGTCATTAGTTTCGTATTGCTCCACCCAATGGAAAATGCCGTTTCTATGCATAGCACATTTATCAAATTTATTCTGAAAATTTTGCTGTACTGTCACAACAGAACTCATTCTTGCAAATTCCAACATGCAAAAAGCTTTTTCTTGGGATGCTGCCATTTTAAACCTGCCCCCTTGTGTACAGGTTTAAACTAACTCAGGGATGGGCAAACTGCAGCTCTTCAGCTGTTGTAAAACTACAACTCCCAGCATGCAAAGACTGCTTACAGCTATCAGCCTACAGCAGGGCAAGGTGGGAATTGTAGTTTTACAACAGCTGGAGAGCCGCAGTTTGCCCATCCCTGAACTAACTGAAATGGGCAGATTCAAGAAAACTATGTTGCTCATAGCAACCAATCACAGCACAGCTTTCATTTTTCAAGAGCAGAATTTGCATATTTTAACTACAGGCCTTTACTTTTGCACCAACCTTTTTGAATCACCCCTTATGTGTATATATATATTGTATATATAGGAATTGCATTGACTTGATTATACTTACGTTAATAGACTAATGCTCATGCACACAGTTGTATTAAAGATTCAAGGTGGAGCTATATATTTATGTTTAATCTTATTTTATTAAATTTTATCGAAGGTTTATGAAAACAATGTACAAAAAGCACATATACAGTGTTATCTGTCAACATCAAGCCATAGACACGTAGAAAAACAATGTCACATAAATGAGCATGCCAATAAACAGGCAATAATAATCACACCTATCATGGCCCCTTCTATTTGATGAGGGCATAAAAAATACTAATCCAGATAAGGATCTGGTAAAGTAATTATCAGTTGTGAAAAAATAAAAAAGTAAGAAGATAGGGGGAGGTAAAAAAACAAAACAAAAAGGGGTAGGAAGGGTGTCAGACATCTCACAGATAAGCTTGATAAGAACTTGATATTCGCTCTACATAGACTCTAGTCTAGAGGAACTATACAGGATTCTCAGATCCATCAGCAGTGAGAGGTTCAAACTCCGCAGAGGCCATCCATGGGTTTCAGAGGGCTGAAAAAGCGGATGTGCGGTCGGGAGCTTCAGCTTCTAATTCCTCCATTCTATGAATGAATCAAACCTCTTCTGACCATTTAAGGAGAGAGGACACTACCGTTGATCTCCATTGTCTTGGTGTAACCATGCTAGCTGCAGTGAGCAGGTGGCGTAGAATATTCTTTTTGACTTGAGCCAATGTTCCCGGTATTAGGGATAATAATGTGTATTGAGGGGTGTTAGGAAGATGCTTCCCTGAGAACTGTAGAATGCAATCCCAGAACATTTAGATGCTAGGGCAGGCCCACCATATGTGTAGCATGGTGCCTTGTTCTGATACACCCCTCCAACAAGTCTCTGAAACTGACGGGTGCATACGATGAATAAGTACCGGGTAACAGTACCAGCGCAACAGTATTGTAAAGTTCTTTTCCTTCGTCTGAGATGCCAATGAAATGCCATGTGTAAATATGCACGTCTTCAAGTCCTCATATCCAGAGAAGGTGACCTCCAAATCTCTTTCCCACAATCGGAATTACTCAGGTCAAGGAGCAATTGATGCGTGAGAGACATCTAGGCACTCCAGGCGAAATAGATCAAACATAGAAAGCAATGGAACCGCTTCTCGATGTTTAAATGTGTTGCATAAGAATGGATGCAGTGGAGCTTTATATTTAAAGGGTTGTCTCATTAAGAAATCCCCCTTCCATATGCCCAGGTCCTGTCAGGGCACATATGCATCATAGGTGGAAGTGCTTGGACTCAGTGTTCTCTCTAAGCTATGCAGCCGTGCAGCTTCTTTAGTGCCCCCCCACAGCCGCAGGCCCAGCCTTGGACTAGCATGCTACCCACAGTGCTCATAACGTCCTGACACCAGCATAGCATCAGGAGGTTCTGTGAGGGGCTCAAAGCTGGCGCCACATCTCCCTCTTGCCGCACGGCTGCTGCTGTGCCCTTCTTCTATTCCGGCTGGAAGATTAGGAAGTCACAGCAGAACAGCAAGAAGGAGGCGGCGCCAGCTTTGAGCCCCTCACAGAACGTCCTCCTCCTGACGATCCAACATCTACTACATTTTCTGCACTGGGGGAGTTAACACAGTGTTATCTGTGGTGTTAAATAGGCCTGCGGGTAACATCTTCTACATGATCTATACTCAGAGAGCCATCACTGTGTTATATGTGGTACTACATAGGGTTTGTAGCTAACATCTACTCAGAAAGCTATCAGTGTTATATGTGGTATTACATAGGACTGCAGGTGCCATCTACTCCATTATGTGTACTCCGAGAACTATCACTGTGTTATATGTGGTGTTACATAGGACTGCAGGTGCCATCTACTACATTATCTTTACTCAGAGAGCTATCACTGTGTTACATGTGGTGTTACATAGGACTGCAGGTGCCATCTACTACATTATTTTTACTCAGAGAGCTATTGCTGTGTTATATGTGGTGTTACATAGGACTGCAGGTGCCATCTACTACATTATCTTTACTCAGAGAGCTATCACTGTGTTACATGTGGTGTTACATAGGACTGCAGGTGCCATCTACTACATTATTTTTACTCAGAGAGCTATCGCTGTGTTATATGTGGTGTTACATAGGACTGCAGGTGCCATCTACTACATTATCTTTACTCAGAGAGCTATCGTTGTGTTACATAGGACTGCAGGTGCCATCTACTACATTATCTTTACTCAGAGAGCTATCGCTGTGTTATTTGTGGTGTTACATAGGACTGCAGGTGCCATCTACTACATTATCTTTACTCAGAGAGCTATCGCTGTGTTATATGTGGTGTTACATAGGACTGCAGGTGCCATCTACTACGTTATCTTTACTCAGAGCGCTATCGCTGTGTTATATGTGGTGTTACATAGGACTGCAGGTGCCATCTACTACATTATCTGTACTCCGAGAACTATCACTGTGTTATGTGGTGTTACATAGGACTGCAGGTGCCATCTACTACATTATCTGTACTCAAAGAGCTATCGCTGTGTTACATAGGACTGCAGTTGCCATCTACTACATTATCTTTACTCAGAGAGCTATCGCTGTGTTATCTGTGGTGTTACATAGGACTGCAGGTGCCATCTACTACATTATCTTTAGTCAGAGAGCTATCGCTGCGTTATCTGTGGTGTTACATAGGACTGCAGGTGCCATCTACTACATTATCTTTACTCAGAGAGCTATCGCTGTGTTATTTGTGGTGTTACATAGGACTGCAGGTGCCATCTACTACGTTATCTTTACTCAGAGCGCTATCGCTGTGTTATATGTGGTGTTACATAGGACTGCAGGTGCCATCTACAACATTATCTTTACTCAGAGAGCTATCGCTGTGTTATTTGTGGTGTTACATAGGACTGCAGGTGCCATCTACTACGTTATCTTTACTCAGAGCGCTATCGCTGTGTTATATGTGGTGTTACATAGGACTGCAGCTCACAATGGGGCCAATCCACATGCAAATTGCTGGCACATCTACAGCAGAAATCCATGTTTCAGCACTGGATTTCTGCTGTGGAGTTTTTGAAAAATTCTGAAGGTGCCCTAATGGTTAAGATGGTATAGGCATACAGTGGCATTCATCGCCCCTCGGTATACCTTTTTTGCAGGATGCCTCTGGGTAGTATGGTCTAGTTGACTACCCCATTCTATCAAGCTGAAAAAAGGTAGACTGATATATACCAACCTTTTGGAGGCCAGAAGGACACTGTTCTTGCCTCAGAGGTCAGAATACAGTTAACTACACTGGACGTATACGTTAAACGTACATTTCTAGCATGGTGTGAATGCGCTCACATCAGCTATACGTCACATCATTTCTGCCCACCTTTTCAAATACATGCGTTCTTATAGGAGATATGGGAAATATGGAGAGGGCCCATAGATATACACAGAGGTGAGAGCATCAGTGATTTCGTCTTAGGCCTCATGCACAAGACCATATTTTGCCTTCGTGTCCGATCAACATTTTTTATGGATCGCATACAGACCTATTAATTTCTATGGGTCTCTGATGCAGATAGTCTTTTTTTTAGTCTGTCCTTTTCCCAAATTATAGAACATGTCCATAATACAGAATAGGGTAGTCATTTCTAGTAATAGAAGTGAGAAAAATGCAGAATGTAAACGGATCTGTGGTTTGCGGACCACAATACGGACAGGCCGTGTGCATAATAATCTTTATTTATATAGCGCCAACATAGTCCGCAGCGCAGTTCAGGGGTTCATGTACAAACAGTCATAAATAACATTGCAACAGTCAATAACTACAACTAGAGGAATGAGGAACCTGCTCGCAAGAGCTTACAATCTATGAGGAGATAGGGGTGACATAAAAGGTAAAACTGCTTGTTTTTTTTTACAATGGTCTAGACATCTTGGGAAAATAGGGCAGCAGATATAAAGCTGTATGAACCGGTCACCAGCCAATATATGAAATACTTCTGGGTGCAGTAGAGAGTTTGGTGGAGGATCAGGTGCAGAAAGATGATGAATGGGCTGTATATGGAGAGGAGTGAGATCAGGGGACACGATAGGCCACCCTAAAAAGATGTGTTTTTAGGGAGCGCCTAAAACTATGTATACTGTGAGTTAACCTAACTTCTTGGGGTAGGGCATTCCAGAGAACTGGTGCAGCTTGGGAGAAGTCCTGGAGCGCGGAGTGAGAGGTTCAGATTATGGCGGCTGTCAGTCGTAAATCATTTACAGAGCGAAGGGCACGGCAAGGGTGGTAGATAGAGATGAGGGAAGAGATGCATCACTGTGGAGAGCTTTGTGGGTGAGGACAAGCAGTTTAAATTAGATTCAATACTGTATGGGTAACCAGTGCACTGACTGGCACAGGGCGGAGGCATCGGAGTAGCGGTTGGGCAGATAGGTGACCCTGGCTGCTGCATTAAGGATAGATTGAAGAGGGGGGTAGGCCAATTATGTAGAATGAGACCTTATGCTATGTGACAGCAGCATGGACCTCTTTCACCACAATTCACATTTCCTTTTTTCACTCCCAGAACAGGAGCTAGCTGTTTTCCTACATCTTCGGCTACATTCACACGTCAGTGTGTGTTTTGCAGAATCCACAAAACACGGACACCGGCAATGTGCGTTCCGCATTTTGCGGACCGCACATCGCCGGCACTCTCATAGAAAATGCCTTTTCTTGTCCGCAATTGTGGACAAGAATAGGACATGTTCTATATTTTTCGGGAACGCGATTGCGGACCCGGAAGTGCGGATCCGCAATTGCGGACCCGGGCGGGACATCGTCTGTCCCCATTGAAATGAATGGGTCCGCAATTCCGTTCCGCAAAATGCGGAACAGAATTGCGGACTTGTGAATGGAGCCTTCCAGTGTGTGGCTAGATGGCAGCTTCTGACCTTGCTGAGCGTATATGCATAGGCACACTCTGCGCTGTGGGAATGCCCTTGCACATAAGTAGACTACATGGAAGATAACATTTACATTTAATGCCTTATAAATGCTTGCTCGTTTACCTGTGCCTTCAGTCCTACAGGTTTTCACCGCTGTATCATGTAAAATCATTTACTGTCCTGCTAGGCAACCAAGAAGAACAATCTGTACTTTTATCACAATTGCAATGGAAGTGAACCCCTTACCTGGCAATAAACGGCATAAATAAGCCACCTAGGGCAATAGAAGAAATGCACTGAAACCGAGCTGATTGTGGTTTTGACCTTGTGTAAAGTAGTTAATGATAAATCTCTCTTTCTTATTCTCCTCCTCAAACTGCTTTACTCCGGGGACCATGGCCAACCAACCTGAGAGAAAAAAAAAACTTTCAACCTTGTATTACTGGAGCCCCTCTACTCACACAATGCTGCAAATAAAACTGCAATGTGACCTCTAAATATCTTCTGCCAATCACCGTCCTGTGGGATGTAAAGATAAGGAATTAAGTCATTGGTTATGTGGCCCTGAAATAATTGCATGCCGCAGACGTTATTGGTCTGAATTCCAGGGCTAAGGTTTATGACCTTGTCAGGTCACTTGATCTTTCCTTTGTCTAATGCCAGATTCTCTATGTCCGCGAGGAACTTTGTGCCCGCCGGAAAACAAACCTGCGCCAAATCTTATCAAGACGGTGCACAATCCGTAATGCATGACTCTGTTGCACACACTTCTTTTTCTCAAAGAAAGAACCAAGACTGGCGCATAAATTGTGTTTCGCCACGCTTTTTGATATATCTTTCTTAAAATCTGTTGCAGAACAAGTTTAAAAATAGAAGTGACGGTTTTCATAACTATGGCACGTCACACTATTTCACATTAATGATCTGAGGCCTAAGGCCCCTTTCACACGGGTGTGATTTCCGCACGGGTGCAATGCGTGAGGAGGACGCATTGCACCCGCACTGAATCCGGACCCATTCATTTCTATGGGGCTGTGCACATGAGCGGTGATTTTCCCGAATCACTTTTGCGTTGCGTGAAAATCGCAGCATGCTCTATATTCTGCGTTTTTCACGCAACGCAGGCCCCATAGAAGTGAATGGGGCTGCGGGAAAATCGCAAGCATCTGCAAGCAAGTGCGGATGCGGTGCGATTTTCCCGCATGGTTGCTAGGAGACAGATGTGGACCCGATCTTTATTATTTTCCCTTATAACATGGTTAATAAAGGAAAATAATAGCATTCTCAATAGAGAATGCAAAGTAAAAAGGGCAATAGAGGGTTAAAAATAATAAAAAAACTCACCTCCTCCATTTGATCGCGTAGCTGTCGGTCTCCTGTTCTGTCTTCAGCTGGGCGGGGGGTGAAAGACCTTCAGTGACGTCACTCGGTCACATGGTCCAATTACCTGCTTCCTCTTAACTATGTTATAAGGGAAAATAATAAAATATACACTTCAGTGATGAAGTCCGGCTTCGGGTCTGGGTACCAAACATGCCGATTTTTCCCATGCGCGTGCAAAACGCATTGCACTCGCACAGAAAAATCACGCATTTTCCCGCAACGCACCCGCCTCTTATCCGGGCATCAAACGTGACGCCCGTGTGAAAGAGGCCTAAAAGGCACCAAAATTTGACGCCTTCAAGGGTTTTTCTTGGCGTTTAATACTGAGACCTATACTCGGGGTAGGTCATTGATACCTGATTGATGGGGGGGTTAGACACCACCGTCAATCAGCTGTTTGAAAAGGCCGCAGCCTCATTGCGGCTTACCAAGCTCAGCACCCTCCATTTAATAGCGGCGGTGCTTGGCATTACAGTTTAGCCCCATTCACTTGAACGCCTCGGCCATTACACTGGTGAACATGACATCACTGGCCTAGGTAGAGAGTAGAGACTGCACTCAAGATTGCACTGCGGCCTCTTCAACTAGCTGATCGGCGGGGTGGGGGAGGGGGCCTAAAGTCGGATTCCCACCAATCAGATACAGCGCTGCTTGAAGAACAGGGATCTATCAAAATCTAATCTTCACAAATGGCACAAACAAAGGATATTTCCAAGGACCTCTAAGGAGTTGGGAGAAGAGTTGTTGATGCTAGAAAAAGGTCACAAAACCACCTGTAAAGAGATTGGACTCCAGCAATCCATAAGACCATCATTACACACCCAAGATTGGCTGACCAACAAAGATCACACCAACAGCATGGCATGTAATAGTCTGCAGGGTCACAAAGGAACCCAACATAAACTCTAAGCAACTAAAGGCCTTTCTCACATTAGCCAAAAGGGTTTTCGGAGGTTCATTTTTTTTTTACTGATGACCTATCCTCTGGATAGTTTATCAGTATCTGATCGGTAGGAGTCCAACAACCTAGACACCGCCGATGAGCTGTTCTGAGAAGGCAGCCACGCTCCTTTGAGCGCCGTGGCCTTCTCGCAGCTTAACAACCACAGTGGCCCACATAGTATGGCAGCTGTGCATGGTATAGCACAGGCATGCTCAACCTGCGGCCCTCCAGCTGTTGTAAAACTACAACTCCCACAATGCCCTGCTGTAGGCTGATAGCTGTAGACTGTCTGGGCATGCTGGGAGTTGTAGTTTTGCAACAGCTGGAGGGCTGCAGGTTGAGCATGCCTGGTATAGCAGCTCAGCCCCATTTGAATGGGGCTGAGCTGCTCCTAGGCCACGTGGACAGGAAAAGCAGAGAGAGGGCCACGGCATTCACAGGAGAGACAGTGCCTTCTCGAAGAGATGATCCCGACCCTTCCGATCAGATACTGATGACCTATCCTTAGGATATGACGAGTAAAAAAAAGACAAAAAAACTCAGAAAACCTCTTTAAAGAGGACCTTTCATGTTTTTTTTTTTTTTAGTTTAGATAAATACCTTTCCTTGTGGGCTGATGCTGCCGCCCTGCCTGTCTTTTTCAAATATCGCTCCTACGCCCCGCTGTTCACCCCTGCAGTTTTCCCGCTCAGTATGTTAATACTGAGCGTCGATACAGGGAGGAGGAGACGCCAGGGTATCTCAATGGGCGTCTCCTCCTCCCTAGCTGTGCCACGATCCAATCACAGCGGAGAGCGTCACAGCCAGGGAGAAAAAAAAGGCTCACCTTCTCCCTGGCTGTGACGCTCTCCGCTGTGATTGGATCGCGGCACAGCCAGGGAGGAGGAGACGCCCATTGAGAAACCCTGGCGTCTCCTCCTCCCTGTATCGATGCTCAGGATTAACATACTGAGCGGGAAAACTGCAGGGGGGCACAACGGGGCGTAGGAGCAATATTTGAAAAAAAACAGGCAGGGTGGCAGCATCAGCCCACAAGTCGTTCTACCGAAGAATGGGTAAAGAAGAATAAAAAAAACGTTTTGGAAGGACCAAGTCAAAGACCTAAATTCAATAGAAATGTTGAAAAATCACCAGAAGCGTGGAGTTCCTGGGAGGGCACACACATTGAAGACCTATCCCGAGGAACGTTCCTCCCCGATCGTCGATCTGTTTATTGGGACAGGATTAGCAAATCTGAACCGTTTTTATCCCCACTTTAAGGCACCCTTTTAAAAAATGAGCGACAGATCATTGATTAAGTAGTAGAAATAAGGGTACTTTCTCACTTGCGTCGTTCGATTCCGTTAGGCAGTTACGTTTCCTGAACTGCCTGCCTGATCAGTCTGAAAAATGCATTGCACTACCGGATCCGTTTTTCTGGTGTCATCTGGAAAAACAGATCCGGTATTTATTATTTTCACATTTTTAAAGGTCCGGATCAGTCAATTCGGTAATTTTAATGCCGGATCCGGCACTAATACATTTCAATGCATGTGTTCCGGAATTTTAGACTGAGAATATACCATGCTGCGGTATTTTCTCCCTTAAAAAACGTAAGAGGGACCGAACTGATGCATCCTGAACGGATTTCTCTCCATTCAGAATGCATTAGGATAAAACTGATTAGTTGTTTTCTGGTACTGAGCCCCTAGGACGGAACTCCATGCCGGAAAAGCTTAATGCTAGTGTAGGTATATTGTGTGTGACTTTCCGGAGACCTTTGCAGTACTTTTTACAGCCATATCACAGCTTGGAGACTTTTCGGAGACTTGCTGCCACATGACATGTTGCTGTGTAGCCCAGTAGGCTGCGTGTCACTGATCAGAACAGGATTGCCACTTTTTCAATTGTTTGCGAGCGTCGTCTTTATTTTTTTCATCCCTTTGCACTGTATGGACTGACTGTTGACATTTACAATAGACCGTGGACTGACTGGCAGCAGTGTACACAATAGACCGTGGAGTGACTGGTGACATTTACACTAGACCGTGGACTGACTAGGTGACATTTACAATAGACCGTGGACTGACTGGCGACAGCGTATACAATAGACCGTGGACTGACTGGTGACATTTACAATACACCGTGGACTGACTGGTGACATTTACAATACACTGTGGACTGACTGGTGACATTTACAATAGACTGTGGACTGCCTAGCGGCAGTGTATACAATAGACTGTGGACTGACTGGTAACATTTACAATACACCGTGGACTGCCTGGCGGCAGTGTATACAATACACCGTGGACTGCCTGGCGGCAGTGTATACAATACACCGTGGACTGCCTGGCGGCAGTGTATACAATACACCGTGGACTGCCTGGCGGCAGTGTATACAATACACCGTGGACGCAGTGTATACAATACACCGTGGACGCAGTGTATACAATACACCGTGGACGCAGTGTATACAATACACCGTGGACTGACTGGCGGCAGCGTACACAATACACCGTGGACTGACTGGCGGCAGCGTACACAATAGACCGTGGACTGACTGGCAGCAGCGTACACAATACACCGTGGACTGACTGGCGGCAGCGTACACAATAGACCGTGGACTGACTGGCGGCACCGTATACCCAATGACATGTGGCCCGTTACACACCTCTTCTTTGAAGTCATCTAAAACAACTGATAAATTTGCCTCACATTAGGCCCATGGCTGCCAGCGCTGGTGGGTGTTGGAGGAGGGTGGCAGCGGCCCCCCACAGCTAGGACTGCTGGGAAAAACCAGATGGATGGCCTAAGCAGAGTTTATGGCCCCAAACCTCCACCAGCCCTGATGGCCTCACCTTCAGCGACAGGATGGCAGGGCTGTGTTCACACTGCAGGCACCTGTTGGGGTTAACTAAGGGAAGCATTTACAAGTCTTCCTTCGGATACCACAGAGCTGACTGCAGCTCCAGATGTGGCATCAGTCTCTGTGCCCCCCTCCCGCCACGCCTGGCCGGGTCTACACCCAGCGGCCCATTAACCCCTTGCGGCCGTCTCTGCACTGCGGCGGCTCAGTGGGCGGGCTCCGTGGATTATTAAAGTTTAACGCTTGAGCGCTCGAGTCACGTGGTGCGGGCGGAGGAAAGAGAAAAAAAAAAAAAACTTCTTGAAGGGCAAATAGGTGAAGGGAAGAGCGGGTTATACCGGGCCCGAGCAGTTATGGGGGTGCACCCCCCCTCACAGCAGGTCACCTGCAGAGGACCGGGTGATGGAACCCGCCGAGTCCTGTGAAAATGTACCTGGGAGGCAGGTGTCTGATTCTCCTCACGACCTTCACCAGCTGCGGCCTCAGACACAGCATCCTAGTGCCAGCCACTCCCAGCGCTGGTGCCTACCTTTATGCCAAGGGCACGGTAACACTGCACTACAGTCACCCTGGGCATCTTCTTCTTAGTGCACGCCACTAACGGCCTATTAACCCTCTATGAACAGCTCACGTTATTAACCTATTGTCTGCCAGTGTAGTGTAGAGGGACGTTCCTGCACCTTGTAGTACAGGGGGTATCTCCCTCTCTCTTCCCCCCCTTCTCTCTCCTCACGAGGAGGGGCAGTCCCTCCCACAGCGCTCGGCGCCACTACCACGGCTCTGCGGCTGCACAGCGCCTCCCCCCCCTTACAATGGCATTGGTCGCGACCAGAGGAGAGCCCGCCTCTCCACACAGGAAGGTAGATATAACAGGAGGTGTGGAGAACACAAGACCTCGCCGGGTCCAAGTTCCTCCCGTGCTCTCACCGGCAGCCATTGTCATTGAAACACCCCCCTTCCCCCCTCATAGCAGCCTTACCCTCCCCAGTGCCAGCCGTGCCACCTCCGCCTCGTACCACGCAAGCCTTAAACCGAACCCGGGAGCAGCACAACCTTTTCCTATTGTCTCCAGCATCGGGAGTGTATCTAACCGCGCGTATCTAAGCTAGAGACAACCTCAAAAAAAAGAAGGAAAGCAGAAGCCATGGCCAGAGATAAAAACAAGGAGAACGATGGCAGCTGGAAGAAATTTTTCTGGGACCCTGAGAAGAAGGAGTTCATGGGCAGGACAGGTAGCAGCTGGTGTAAGTATCACTGCGGTGGTGTCCCCCGGGTATGCGGCAAGGTTAGGTGTCCCCGGAGGAAGCCGTCATGGCCGCTGGGTAATGCTGTCCCTTTGTCCTCCTCTTCTCTGCCATCACACTTGTTCTGAGGGTTTTTTTGGGGGAAAAGGTCATTTTGAAGGACAGTGATGGAGGCAATCTATAAGAGGAGAGGGAGGGGAAACCCTGTGTCATCGTCACCCACTACACCAGCACCAGGGGGGGGGCTCATTGCAGTTGTTGCCTTGCAATGGAAAATACGCAGAAGGCAGATAGTAGATGGGGAGGGGGAGGGGAGGCGATGAGTGGAAGGACACCAGCTATTGAACCTCTGTGGGGTGCTGCATCTCTCAGGAAGGGGTTAATTCTGCATCAGCGCTCAAGGTTAGTCAAGGTGACAGGTTGGCGGCGGAGGGGGGATGCCCATTGGTATATGGAGCCTGGGCATCTCTGGTGACACGGGATCTCTAGAGCCGGGGAAGGGAGAAGAATGGGTCAGGAGTAAACAGGTCCTGGGAAGGTCGTCTCCTAGCAACCGGCGGTAACCGGAGTCAGGCCTCACCGTAGAGCAGCCATTTCTTGGATCCTCTGTAGCGGATTGATTGCCCGGGACTGGTCTTAGTCAAAGGACTGGATTAACATACCAGCGGGATGGCGCCCGTTCTTTGGGAATAATATTGTTCATGTTTATATCACAGATGATGATGATTATTATATCGTTACTGTCGCCTTTACGTGTTATAAAGCGCAGAGCGGGTGACGCTGGATGATAAGTCACGTGATGGATGCGGCAGGGACTAAGAGACCACCACAGGTCCTTCAGTCGCCCTCTTCTTTCCCAAATCTATCTCTTACTGGGAAAGCTGGGTACCCATCACTATGGTCCCTGAATAGCAGGTCTTCAGTGATTGGCCCCTGGAAAAGCTGAGTACATGTTGGCTGTCACCCAGCTTTACCAGAAATGTGCCATCCTAGCAGAAGAGGACGTCTCAAGGACTTCTTGGAAGGAGCATACCGGGGGTGTCCCCGGGCAGACTGTGGGGACACGTCCCACTGATTGATGGCCTCTGTCTATAGGCGGTGACATTGCTGGAATATTCACATCAGCTGTCACGGTGTCAACAAACATGGCCGCCATTACAACGCCTGCAGGCGTCACCCAGCTTTCCTGAACGTTGGCTCCTGGTGCATCTTTGGCTGGGTGAGGCTAGCGATGGGTCCTGGTGTGGCATGTGAGGGCACCGTGGCCCCGTGCAGGAACGTGACTTAGAGCTGTTGTATTGGATATGTGTGTGCTATATGTTTACATAGACAAAGCGTGTAGACGCGGAGCCCGACGCCCGGCCGCAGTCACAGGCAGCGTGTTTGCATAGCCGCAGTGGGTTTTTTTTTTTCTTCTCCTCTTCTATGGCTGAGCTGTGGAAAAAATTTCCAAATCTCCCTGACGTCACCGACACTTGCTCAATGCTGCCTGGAAACGGCTGTTAACCATGAAGGTGCCTGACGCTGGCTGGGCCCCACTGGATCCGGGCTTAGGGCTGCACACTGAGCTTTTAATTAACGGTGCAGAGCGGCCTCCACGTAAAGCTGAGGCTGGCCGCCTTTCAAGTGCCAGATTGCCCTCCGCTTGGTGCCACAAATTGGCTTGCTTCAGCTGGAATTGCCCTGGATCGCCTGGAAGGCGACCTAATCCGGTCCATTGCGTTGACCACTTCTATCACCCTTTTATATTAAAATATATATATAATATATAGGATTTTATTAGATTTTTTTATTTTTTTAATATATAATTGTCTTTACCGTTTGTTTTTCAGTTAAAATCCTCCTTTTCTACCTGGTCTTCTACGGCTGTCTAGCTGGTATATTTATTGGGACCATCCAAGTGCTTCTGTTGACCCTCAGTGTATACGAGCCAAAGTATCAGGATCGCGTCGCACCCCCAGGTAATGTGTTCTGTCAAGACAAAGGCCGATTTCCCCCTTTTATTCCTCCTATCAATGCACCAGTACACCAGATGAGTGCTGGAGGTGGCGTCTACATTGCCATATTGAGCAGAGCCGAGCCCGTCATGTTGTATAGATGTGGGTTTTACCCAAGACCCCTCCGAACTCAATCCGTTATGATGATAAATAATCCAGGATATGTTCTTTTAAAATGAAATGCAAAAATTTTTCCGCCGACCTTTTTATGAAGTGTGGGAGGCGTTCTGGGAGCGCGGTCTCACGTGAAGCGCCATATACACCCTCCGCGCGATTGATATCACTTGCAGCATTGTCATCCAGTTAAACTGAAATGTTATCCAGCTGTAAATAATAGCAATTTCTGTTAATCTCTAATGGGATTAGGCAGGGATATTGAGTTACAGGCTCGTCTCCATTATACAGCTAGCTAATTCTTACAGCAATTAGAGGGGATCCCGAAGAACGGCCGTGTGTAGCACAACCTACGCTGAGACTTGTAGTCCTGCAGCAGCTAAACGGCTGCCGCCCTCTCATGCCATCCCGTATTTTCCTATGATTTACGATGAAATGGGAATATGTATGGGAATAGGATTAGGATTCCCTTCCCTCACAATAGGCAGCATCACATATGCAAATACTAAATAATTCAGCCGCCAGGCCCGATGACACGCGTTTCCCCCGACCTTGTAGTGTCTAGTGTGCGCCAGCCTGACGGATCCGGGGTCTCCTGATGACAGGAATATGGTCAATTGCCTGGAAACACTGTGTAAGCAGTTACTCGCCTTATCTAAAGTGAACACGCTGCACAATGTGCGGCCTCCTTACCCAAAAAGGGAAGTGCATTTCTGCTTTTTTTCTGTACACCATGTGCTTGCTATGCTGACGCCTGTGTTACATAGGAGGAGGGCGACTTCCCCTGCAGAGATGACCTTGACTTTCTGTCGTGGTTAATGATTCATGCTTAAGGGTGTATTTTCTTTTTTTTTTTGTCTTTTTCGTCCATGTGTTCACTTTAAAAGCGGCCTGTAACAGACTGAGCTCCTCTAATATCCGTTAAAGCGTCTACGCTTTCTAGATCCCTCACAAAAATGGGCAACTAGACCAAGGTTAGGATTAAATGTCCCTAGAGAAAAAGAGGGATTTGCCATATATTTACGTTAGGTGGAGATTTATGGATTAGGGCTTTAGGTAACCCTGTGGCTTTTAACAACCTGGCATTGGTGGGTATCTGAGCTGGGATCCACAGTGCTTGCAAAAAGGGGACCCACCCCCTGCATCCTTTTGAGTGGAGCGTTCATTCAGCTTGTACTACAAGGATCTCAGGACTGTCACGCAAGTCTCGTAGAGCTGCCATACAAAACGATAGGACCGTTGTGAGACTGACTAGTCGCCGTGCCTGTGTTGCGGACCGCAGATTGCGGGGGCGGATCCATCAACCTGAATGGGTCTGCAAAAGATAGGACATATCCTTTTAACTTTGTGCCCCCACACTGCAATAGAGAGGCCCACGGAAGTGCTTCCAAAGGCTTCTGATCCAGGTCTCTGTTTTGCAAAATATAGGACGTGTCCTATTTTTTGCTGTATTTTACAATCGCAGACCCATTCAAGTCAATGGGTCCGCAGCACGAAGTTCACATGGCTGGTGCCCTTGTATTGTGGACCACAACACTGGCATGAGGCCCATACGGTTGTGTGAATGAGCACTTATTTGGAGCATCAGTTATGATTCGCTTGCATTAGTTTCAGGCCGCCTTCCCCCTTGTCAAAAATAAGGCTACCTTCACATCTGTGCTAGCGGTGTCAGGTAGGCAAGCAGAGGATGATCGTCCAGACACAAACTGCAGCGGTTTGTTTCAGACCGGTTCTCCGCTTGTCAGCCGGATGCGAACTGAATGTCTGCCGGACACTTAATGGGGCCAGCGGACAGTCCGTTGACATCCGGCAGCACCGGAGCCGGTTACTTCCGACAGACGGAACAGCCCGCCAGAATGAAATGCGCAGATGTGAAGCTAGCCTAATTGATCTCTGATGGAACGGACATAACTGATCATAACTAATGCTCAAAAAAACTGATCTGCGTTTTTTTGAAGTGGAAACTGAATCTAAAGGTACTTTCACACTTGCAGCATGGCTATCCGGCAGGCTGTTCCGGCGGGTGAACAGCCCGCTGGATCCGCCATGCCGCTCCTTCCCTATTGACTATAATGGGGGCGGAGCTACGGCAGTGCACGGCTAGAGATCGCCGGACTAAAAGTACTGCATGTCTGACCTTTTTAGTCCGGTGATCTCTGCCGTGCTGCGCTGCAGCTCCGCCCCCATTATAGTCAATAGGGATGGAGCGGCAGCACACGGGTGGAACAGCCTGCCGGATAGCCATGCCGCAAGTGTGAAAGTGCCCTAACTGAGCATAACTGATGGTCAAAATAAGGATCTTTTTTTTTTTTTTGTGTTTTTCTGTTCTCCTGATGGATCAGAAGAATGGGAAGCTAAACGGTGAGGTGAAGTTTGCCTACGATGCATCTCCTCCATGGATGGTTGTTGGGAATTCCCTATAACCTTCTGCTGACATAGATTGTTCTTAACCAGCCTGTATCTGAGCTTTAGGCAGAATATAGGCGGCTTCCTTGCCTGTATTTGCAGGAGATTGGTAAGAAATTATATTTACGGCATTGCTCTTCTCTATCAGTAGATCGCTTCTGCTCATATAGACTGATCGTATGATGAATGGGTGACATATTACTGGGCTGCAGGTTTATCTGATTCAGCAGAAGTGAACCTGCACTAATGTTGGTTCAGCCAGATCCGGTGCTTTTTGTCAGGTCACCAGTTTGAGCTCAGACACCAATAGAAGACTTGCTGATTAAGGTGCAACTTGTGGGGGTAGCTTCCTTGTCCAGCTACAATTTGCTTATATGCAAGTAAAATTCTTGATTTTTGGGAACCTACACCCTTTGTGTTCAGCTGTTCCTGCTTCCCTGTAGTAATGTAAATAAATTATGGAGGCGCGTAAGGTGCCAAGGGCACAAGCTGAAACAAAGCGAGCAAAAGCAGGTGGTGCTTGAGGTTCTGATATTCTGTACAGGAGGAGACACTCTGTAGGAACAACAGCATTAGGCCACATGCGCCTGTGTCAGCCACTTCTTCCAGACCGATAGTGGCTCCTCTGACCCAAACCGACTATTAGTGATATATGATGCCGTGAGTTTGGGAGATGCCGCCGACACACTTCCCATGTTTCTCGAACTGCGCTTGGTTGTGGGCATGTGGCCTTATAATCTGTATTAGCCTTTGTTCAGTATAAATTTGCTTGGAAACATTGGCACAAACGCACAATATACAGTACTGCCAACAGTGATGCCTTACAACTGTTTAGAGGATCTTTGATTAGTTTCTTGAGACCTACAAGAAACGGGAAGGGTTGTCAATGCAACCATCTAATCAGCTAGTCCTGTAACTTAATACTAGAAGAGTGCAAACCATCACACCTTAGGGTACTTTCACATTTGCGGCATAGCTATCCGGCAGGCCGCAAGTACCTGTGCACTGCCGTGCTGCCACTCCGTCCCCATTGACTATAATGGGACGGGGGCGGAGCTACGGCAGTGCATGGCCGGAGATCGCCGGACTAAAAGTACTGCAGGTCCGACTTTTTAGTCCGGCGATCTCTGCCGTGATAGTCGATGGGGACGGAGCGGCAGCACGGCAGTGCACGGTACTTGCTTTCTGCCGGATAGCTATGCCGCAAATGTGAAAGTACCCTCAGATCTCTAAAATAAGGAAGAAAAGTGATCTAAAGATGGCATGAGGGGCCCCGTCAGTTCGGAGAGAGAGTTGGCTCACCAAATCTAACCAGCTGGAGATTGTAGATGTTACCTAGTCTGGTGAATACAGGTTTTGTATTCCCATTATGACAGTCAATGTAATGTTACATACTTTTGTGACAAAAATAAAAACGCGTTATAGGTGTAAAGAAAAGGGAAATCCGATGAAGGCCTTGAGGAACTGTGTCCTATCGGGTTTGAGAAGGTGACCCCCAAAGGGTATTGTGGCACGTTCTGCAGTGTAATTTGGATTAGGGATGTCTATACAGCAATGCAGCATGGTCTGAATAGAGTTTCTTTGATATTCCAGGATTGACCCAAGTACCCAGAGCTGTGAAGGCAGAAATCTCCTTTACAGTGGGCGATCCATCTACATATGCAGAATATGTGACTAGCATTTCTAACTTCTTAAACCAGTATAACTTCAGCAAACAAGAAAACTTGGCGGATTTTGAAGACTGCGGTGGTGAGTATTAAGAACTCTGACTCCAGTTATAGAACCAATTGTATGATATTAAACTATTGCCGCCAGCCTATCGTCTCCATCACCCGTCATCAGCTTGGATAAAGGTAGCTGGAGGCATTCGGGCTTTTAATAATTCCAAGAAAAGCAAGACAGTTTGGAATGTTAAAGGGGCATTCCTGTTTGGGTTACTTATGGCATATCGATAGGATATGCCAGAAATGCTAGTTGGGTGCGTGTTCCACCTCTGGCACCCGCTATTATCTCCAGAACGGGGTCCAGCAATGAGTGGAGAGCAAGCTGCACATACACGGGCCCCTGACATTCATTGCTGTAGCACTTCTGAAAATAGCTGAGTGCTGGTTCAGCCCCAAAGTGCTGAATGGAGAGGACCCGAAGCATAGACAATGTGCTCTCCGTTCACTTTGGAGCCCTGTTATAGAGATATTAGTGGGTCCCAGAGGTTAACTCATACCTAACACTTTGGCGTATCCTATTGATGTGGCAGAAACGTTCCAGGTAGGACTACCCCTTTAAGCTGTCACATCTGCTACTTAAGGTGGTCACACACCTACCTAGCTGTCCACTGAACTAAGTCCGCCGACGGCTTATTCCGCAGACTCCCCTACGTACTGGTATGATTAGTTTGGCCAGATGTGTTAATAGGGATGAGGGCAGGTGGCCACTGCTGGGTAGCTTATCCCGCACAGGAACAAAGGATCCGCCAGCTTCCATCTCTTATGAATTACCCATGTTAAGTATGTATTCTTGTATGAATTATCTCAGGCCATTCAGTGCGAGCAGTTAAAACTAAGCGGCATGATGTTTGTATCTCTAGTTCCAACCTTTTTCTAATCTAGTTTCACACATTTCAGATAAACCTGGAGGCTACGTTGACCGTGGGGCATACAGTCCAGATAATGGCAAAAAGAGATCCTGTCAATTTAGGAGGGAATGGCTTGGAAAATGCTCTGGTTTGAATGATACAACCTTTGGCTTTAGCGAAGGCAAGCCCTGTCTGATTGTGAAACTGAACAGGATCGTAGGATTTAAACCAAGGGTAAGAGTCCTACAGGTTAGAAACCTTCACATTTAAGAATTTGACCCAGGCAAAAATTTACCAAAACTTTCATTTTGTTGTCACAGCCTACAAATGTAGATGTTCCTGCTGCCATTGCCAATCTGACCGAAAACATCATTCCTCTGTACTGTTCAGGAAAGGTAAGATCCGCTGACATTTTCCTAGTATACTAATACATGCAGATGGTTATCATCTGTATCGTAAAACATGGACTGAAAGTATTCAGACGGACACTGGGAGAACGTGCAGTCTACAAGCAGATGTTGCCCTGGTCAGATGTAAACTTGTGGCATTAGGGTGTAAAAGCAGTACTGCTAACAGACTACTCCAGTAAGGTTTAGCATGGTACAAAGATTTGGATTAAAGGGTTTTCCATCCTCTGTATAGGTCATCAGTATCTGATCCAATACCTGCGCCCCCCCACCGATCACTCCTATGAGTGCCACTGCCTTCTTCAGCTTACCAAGCAGGGCGCCGTACTCTGCTTGGTATTCACTTGAATGGGGCTTAGCTGCTCCTAGGCAGCCACGTGACCAACGAACGTGATGTCACTGGCCTAGGAAAAGCTACCAAGCAGCTGATCGGCAGGGGTCCTTGGTGTTGGACCCCCACCGATCAGATACTGGTAAGTATAAAACTCCCGGAAAACCCCTTTAACATATATTACCTATCCACAGCCTAGGAGATGAATGTATAATTATTGGGATCCCCCCCCCCCCCCCATGCCCTGTGTGAATGGACTAGGGCTGAGCATGCATGTTCTCCACTCACCTCTTTGGGACTACAGAGTTCAGCACTTGGCTATCTCTTGCAGTCGCATAGAAGCGAACGGAGTGTTGGTCACGCATGCAGAACACTTCTATGTATTGTGAGAGGAGAAGTAACAGTTTATAAGGCTGAAAAAAGAAATCTGTTCATCCAGTTCGGCCTGTTTTCTACAAGTTGATCCAGAGAAAGGCTAAAACCCCCTGTGAGGCAGAAGCCAATTTTCCCCACTTTAGGGGGAAAAAAATTCCTTCCTGACTCCAATCAAGCAATCAGAATAACTCCCTGGAGCAACGACCCCCCTCTAGTAGCTGTAGCTTGTAATCTAGCAACCAAAAAAAACTCAAATCTGCCTTTTTTTTTTTTTTCTTTTTCTTCTTCCTCCCCATTTCACCATTGGGATAAATATTTGAATATTTTAATAGTATGGGTGTTTGGGGGAGGAAAAAAAAAAAATATATACACACACATATACGTTTCATTGCCACCGGCCGGGGATGTTGGCTGCAGATGTCTGCTATATGAATTTTTTAGATGCCAATGTATTTTTCCGTGGGGCAATCGAGAAGGGAGGGGGTTGTCCGGGTTCAGCTCTGAACCCGGACATAACCTCTTCTTCACCCATTCAGCCCCTATAAGTGGAGCGTCTGAGCATTTTATGCTCCACTTTGCCCTGCGCTGTATAGTGCAGGGCAAGGGCTGTTTGTTTATATTGTCTCACTGCTAGGTGGCAGCGCTAAAGGCTGCCTATTGGTGCTGGTGGAAACCTAGCAGAGCCCATCACGTCACTGGATCCGAAGAAAAAGCCCTTGTCCCATGCTGTATAGATAAGTCATCAGTATCTGATCAGTGTGGATCCAACACCCAGGACCCCTGCCGATCAGCTGTTTGAGAAGGCACCAGCACTCTTGTGAGGACTGCGGCCTTCTCCCTGCTAACCAAGCACAGCGCCGTACTTGGCAACTGTTCTTGGTATTGTGCTCAGCCCCATTGACGTCTATGGGGCTGAGCTGTGCCTAGGCCGTGGCGCTACTGCGAGCTCTGCTGCCTTAGCAAACAGCTGATTGGAAAACCCTTTGAACAGATTTTGCAGTATCGGAGTCATCTGTCATTTATGCAGCATGAATTCTGTCAATGCAATATCGAGACAGCCTGTCACAATACCAGTCAGTAGAGAGTGACAGCCTGGTAATTGCATAGCCAGAACATAGATCACTATTTTATTGAGGATCACGTTGGGGGGGGGTCCACATTGGGATAATATGCACCAAATCTATCACACAACGCATGTTTGATAAATTTGTCACAGCTTCAAACTTTTGTCTAGAAATCTTAGGGGTACAGTCACGTGCTGTGGTTGTACGCCACACTTAATTTATGAAGATTTTTATGTATTTTTTATTTTATTTTTTTAACATAAAACATAAAAAACATTGCTAACCACACCCTTTTTTGAAAAGTGGCAGGAGCAGTGTTAAAAATAACAGGTTGCAAAATCATGCCAGTTTTTTTGGTGCAAATGGAAAGAAATTCCCTCAGAATCCTCACTAGACTGGGGGATACAGTGCGTCAGTTTCATTCAGTGTGATGATGCAACTTTATTTACAGAGACCCGAGGATAAAGAAAACATTTTTGACATTCAGTATTACGGCATGGGCGGATACCCTGGATTCCCCTTGAACTACTATCCTTACTATGGAAAGATGCTACAACCCAAATATCTCCAACCCCTTATTGCTGTGCAATTGACAAACATTAGCGCGAACGCGGATGTTCGTATCGAGTGCAAGGCATACGGCGAGAACCTACTGGAGAGCGAGAAAGACCGTTTTCGGGGACGCTTCGATATAAGGGTCGACATGAAGAGAAGCTGATCGCAGGCGCCGACTGTGTAATACCATAATCTAAAATTAAAAAGAAAAAAAACTTTTAGTCTTGAACAAACTGTCATGTATGGGACCTTCACTAAATATATATGCTTTACACTAGCTTTCTGCA
The DNA here is from genome assembly GCA_033119425.1 of Bufotes viridis. NCBI lineage: Eukaryota > Metazoa > Chordata > Amphibia > Anura > Bufonidae > Bufotes > Bufotes viridis. The sequence goes on along the minus strand of CM065591.1, from coordinate 140,884,951 downwards.
TTTACTAGGGTTAGAATGTAAAATCAAGGTGTAGCAATAGCAACAAGTATTTATTTTACTGTAAATGAGAGAAACTAATAAATGACTTGAACCTTGGGAGATGCCAGTTATGCTGTAAAATATGATTCCATAATCAAAATGTAGTGAGCAATGTTTTTGGCCCCAGAATGTTGCTACATTGTGTATTTTATCTTTTCTTTGTGTGTATTATACCGTAGCAGATGTGCAGACGCTACACTTTCCGCCAAGCCATGTCTTTTTTTTTTTTTTTTTTTTTTTTTTTGTGAGCAAGCTTTTAGTCCAAGGTGTAAATACTCTGTATTGGGAATAAAACTGGCATGGTAGTGGGATGGCCAACCATTGAGAATATTTCATAGCACTCCATAAAGCCTTTCATGTGTCATTGATTTAATTTTCTTTGTAAGAGGGGGTTTGGGCTTTTTCCTTTTTTTTTTTTTTTTTTTTTTTTTTGTCTTTCTTTAGCTTCACTTTACGCAACAGGTGATGGGTTGTGCTGTGCTTTGTATTTAATGCTTTTGTATGAAGCCCTCCCCCTTATTTCTTATGTATGTTATGAAGGTGTGTTGAAGCCTGGGTCTTGACTGTCAATTTTGCCAGGAATAGGGCTAATTGTTTTGCATTATATATATTTTATTTCATTTATTTTTTTTTTCAGGAAGCATCACATTTTGGTGCTGTTTCTTTACAAATGTTTTAACCATTTTCATGGTGGAAGAATTTTATATTTATGCAGTTGTACAATTTTATTTTTCTTCAAGAAAAAGTAATGTATGAAATAAACCAAAGTCACGTGTTGAAAAATAAAGATTTATTTTAAAAGAAGTTTAAAAAAAATGCAATGCAGTATCCCATAGGATGTATTATTACATGTCTACTGTGCGCACATTTGTTGGAACATCTGTAATATTTGCAAGGAGTACAGTGCTCTTTCAGTCAAAACATCAGACAATAAAGTGAATAATCCAATTCCTGCTTCTGTCTTTCTTTTGGTGGCACTTCAGCTGTCGAGAATCTTGAAGAAATATTGCACCTAAAAAATAAATTTAAAAAAATCTACAATTAGTACTGCAGCTCCTCCAACTATGAGGTGGACAGGTTTCTGGACGGCCCCCGGGGCAGTCCAGCGAAGGTTGCTGAAGCATCCAGCCAAAACGTAATACTGCACAGCATACACTGAATTCAACATAACAAACCCATCCAGCTAATGGATATGGTCCTGAGAAGACCATCGTCTGTGATGTTTAGATACAATTAAAGGGCATCTGTCAGCAGATTTGTACCTATGACACTGGCTGACCTGGCACCTGAAGACATCTGTGTTGGTCCCATGTTCATATGTGCCCACATGGCTGAGATAAAGGAAGTTTTAATATATGCAAATGAGCCTCTAGGAGCAACGGGGGCGTTGCTGTTACACCTAGAGTCTCCGCAACTAAGGCTCATCTGCATGTATTAAAACACTGTTCTCAGCAATGTGGGGCACATATGAACATGGGACCAACACAGATGTCTTCAGCTGCCAAGTGCACATGTAACAGCTCAGCCAGTGTCATAGGTACAAATCTGCTGACAGATACCCTTTAATGTGAGATATGCACAAAGGTGGTCTTGAAGGCACAATCAACGTTTCTGATACGTCTTAGTAAGTACTTGGATCCTGGTTTTCACTGTCAACATATTGGACAGTAAATCTCCCCACTGTGATCCCATTTCTGTGAATACTTAGGAGAAAATAAGGTAAAATTGCTATATTCTACTCCAGCTTTTACAACTCCGTCCCTTTTAGGGTCATGATGTTGCTGAAAATCTGTAGATTTTCTTCTGCACATTTGCAGTAAAGCTCATAGGTGACTTTTTAGTGCAGAATTTGAGGAAATGTTGAACATGCTATGGATTATAACATCTGCATTTCAACCCTTATTTTAAATAGATTTTTCGGAGTATGTAAATAGGGAATAGCAGAGCCTCATTTAGATTTCACAACCTGTTACCATGTCTTTAGTTTGGATAAATCAAATAAGCAATGTAACTTCTGCTGCATTTACATGCAATGATGGAGCATATAATTGCCGGGAAGGGAGTGTTACTTTCCAACAACTCCCTGCTTGGTAGTGGAGGTGTGGAAAATGATCCGATACCATTTCTGTGAGTGGTAAAAATGTGAACCTTTAGGCCTCTTTCACACGAGCGTGTCCGGATTAGGTCCGGATGCGTTCAGTGAAAACTGTGCGATTTCGCAGGCAAAACCATTCAGTTTTGCCTGCAATTGCGTTCAGTTGTTCAGTTTTTTCCGCGCGGGTGCAATGCGTTTTGATGGGTTTTTCACGCGCGTGATAAAAAACGGAAGGTTTACAAACAACATCTCCTAGCAACCATCAGTGAAAAACGCAACACACCCGCACTTGCTTGCGGATGCAATGCGTTTTTCACGCAGCCCCATTCACTTCTATGGGGCTAGGGCTGCGTGAAAAACGCAGAATATAGAACATGCTGCGATTTTCACGCAACGCACAAGTGATGCGTGAAAAAAAACGCTTATCTACACAGCCCCATTGAAATGAATGGGTCAGGATTCAGTGCGGGTGCTATGCGTTCACGTCACGCATTGCACCCGCGTGGAAAACTCGCTCGTGTGAAAGGGGCCTTAGGCTTAGCAGATGATTGGAAGGTGGAATTAGTCAGGTGTTTTCAGGTGACAATCGGGTATGAGTAGTTGATCTATTCTATTTAAAGAACCGGAAACTTTCAAAGTCTAAGCTCCATAATACATGTTTGTGGAAGTTTATCATAATATAAACAAAAGAGCTTTCTGATGACCTCAAAAGAAGAGTCGTTGATGCTCGAAAAAGTTACAAAATCATCTCTAAAGAGTTTGGACTTCACTAATCCACAGTCAGAAAGACTGTACAAATGGAGAATTGAAGACCATCAGTACCCTCCCCAGGAGGGTCGACTAACAAAGGTTACGCCAAGAGCAAGGCGTGTAATAGTCCACAAGGTAACCTCTAAGCAACTAAAGGCCTTTCTCACATTAGCTAATGTTAACTTTTACCACTCACAGACATATGATTTTGCTCAATAAATAAATGACTTGACTTATTTGGTTATCTTTATCTACTTTTTAGAACTTTTTTGAAAATCTGATGTAATTTTAGGTCAAATTTATGCAGAAAAAAAAAATACAGAAGGGGGTCAAAAAATTTTAAGCATCAACTGTACTTTCATATGAGTAGAAAAAAAGTAGGTGTATGTTAACTCTAAGTACAACCACACAATGTGGCCACAGCAGGCTCAAATTAAACTAATTAGGAGTGCACTATTTATCTGTATTGCTAATGGCCACACAGCCCAATTAATTTAATTAGAGACCACTGCAGCCTGTGTGGCCACATTGTGACCATGACACAACAGCTCCATGTGTTTGCACTCCAAAGATTTGTAGGGCTGCTACAGTTTCCCCTCCCTACCTATTAGCTATTCTCAAAGTACCTGTAGCCTCATGGTGCTTTCTCACAAGGAGTTGTGAAGCCAATGTCAGGAGTCGTCAGTGAAGAGACGGAAACTATATAGATAAGATTTTAATTCTCCCTTTTTATAATCCACTCCTTGTTTGGGCTTTAAAAAATGCATGAAAAATGGCATGTGAGAAAGGGCTGCTTGCAGATGCTCTATATTTAGTGCAGTGGAAAGGAATCGATCTGATACCATCTTTGACACTAAATATATGGCCATGCGCACAGAGCCTAAAGCTGGCCATAGAGATTCAATGGCTGTCGGCAGAACGATAGTTGGCCTACAGCTAGCTCTACCGACTACCCCCATTAACAGTATCTCACGAAAGTGTGTACACCCCTTTCATTTTTGTAAATATTTTATTATATATTTTCATGGGACAACACAAGATATGACACTTTGATACAACGTAAAGTAGTCAGTGTACACCTTGTATATCAGGTGTGCCCTCAAAATAACTCACACACAGCCATTAACCCCTTAAGGACCGGGGGTTTTGGGATTTTTGCGTTTTTGTTTTGCGCTCCCTGCCTTCCAAAAGCCATAACATTTTTATATTTCCGCTCACATAGCCATATGACGGCTTATTTTTTGCGGGACAAGTTGTACTTTTTAACGCTACCATTTATTTTTGCATGTGATGTAGTAGGAAACGGGAAAAAAATTCCAAATGGGGTGAAATTGCAAAAAAAAAGCAATTTCACCACAGTTTTACGGGTTTTTAAATTACAACGTTCGATTTGCGATAAAACTGACTGGTTAATTTTATTCTTCAGGTCAGTACGAACCCGGCAATACCTAATATGTATAGTTTTTCTTACGTTTTGATAGTGAAAAAAAATTAAAAGTGGGAATTTTTTTATTTTATTTTTTGTCGCCATGTTTTGACCCCTATAACTTTTTGTAATTATGCGTACGGAGCAGTGTAGGGGCTCATTTTTTGCGGGGCAATCTGAACTTTTAATTGATACCATTATGGGGTGCGTATGATGTTTTGATCACTTTTTATTCATTTTTTTAGGAAATGAAGCGTCCAAAAATGGCGAATTAGCCATTTGGACGCTTTCTTCCGTTTTTATGTTTACCGTATGGTGAATATTTTTAATATTATTATAGTATGGGCGTTTTCGCACATTGCGACACCCATTATGTGTAATTTTTTATTTTTTATTTTTTTTATTTTCATTTTGGGGAAAGGGGGTGATTTGAATTTTTATATTTTTTTATTTAATTTTTATTTTTAAACTTTTTTTTTTTTTTTTACCACTTTCTTATAGTTCCCATAGGGAACTATAAGATGCAATCATCAGATTGCTATTCTCATATATTCCAATGCAATAGCATTGGAATATATGAGAAAATCACATATTTCCTATGGAGCCTATTACAGTCATAGGCTCCATAGGAATACTGTGTAGTACCCTAGGTTTCATTCACAGAAACCTAGGGTACTAAATACATGCTCCGGCTCCCCCTGTGGCCATCAGGGGCCGGAGCAAACCGAGTGAAACTTTCGGTTTTTGCGCGATCAGATGCCGTGGTCAGGATTGACCACGGCATCTGAGGGGTTAAATGTCCGCGATCGGCATCGCTGCCGGTCGCGGACATGAGCTGCGGGTGTCAGCTTGATGAATCAAGCTTTTACCCGCAGCTCGGGCGCCCGCTCCGTGCGGGAGCGGGCGCCATCTTTAAAGTGCGGACGAAGGGCGTACATGTACGCCCTTCGTCCTTAAGGGGTTAATGTCTAAACCGCTGGCAACAAGAGTGACTACACCCCTAAATGAAAATGGCCAAATTGTGCCCAATTAGCCATTTTTCCTCTGTCCCTGTCACGTGACTCGTTAGGTTTAGAAGGTCTCAGGTGTGAATGGGGAGCAGATGTGTTAAATTTGGTGTGATCACTCTCACACTCTATCATACTGGTCACCAGAAGTTCAACATGGCACCTCATGGCAAATAACACTCTGAGTATCTGAAAAAAATAAATAAAATTTGTTGCTCTACATAAAGATGGTCTAGGCTAGAAAAAGATTGCCAACACCATGAAACTTAGCTGCAGCACGGTGGCCAAGACCATACAGCGGTTTAACAGGACAGGTTGCACTCAGAACAGGCCTTGCCATGGTCGACCATAGAAGCTGAGTGCACATGCTCAGCATCATATCCAGAGGTTGTCTTCTCAAAATAGACGTATGAGTGCTGCCAGCATTGCTGCAGAGGCGAAAGGGGTGGGGGATCAGCCTGTCAGTGCTCAGACCATACGCCGCACACACTGCATCAAATTGGTCTGCATGTCTGTCATCCCAGAAGGAAGCACATGCTCTATTTTTTTTGTGGGGCCATGGAACGGAGCAACGGATGCGGACAGCACACGGAGTGCTGTCCGCATCTTTTGCAGCCCCATTGAAGTGAATGGGTCTGCGCCTGAGCCGCAAAATACGCGGCTCGGACGCGGACCAAACATACAGTCGTGTGCATAAGGCCTAAGGATGATGCACAAGAAAGCCCGCAGTTTGCTGAAGACCAGCAGACTAAGGACATGGATTACTGGAACCATGTCCTGTGGTCTGGTGAAAGCAAGAAAAACTTATTTGGTTCATATGGTGTCAAGCTAGTGTGGCTTCAACCAGGTGGGGAGTACAAAGACAAGTGTGCCCTGCCTTCAGTCAAGCATGGTATTGGAGTGTCATGGTTTGGGGCTGCATGAGTACTGCCGGCTGTGGGGAGCTACAGTTCATAGAGGGAACCGTGAGTGCCGACATGTACAATGACATACTGAGCAAGACAATGATCTGCTCCTTTTCACTTCACTTAAGGGTGTACTCACTTTTGTTGCCAGAGGTTTAGATATTAATGGCTATTTGTTGTTGAGTTATTTTGAGGGCACACCAAATTTACACTGTTATACAAGCCGTACACTGACTGCTGTACCGTATGTCAAAGTGTCATATCTTCAGTGTTGTCCCATGAAAAGATATAATAAAATAATTGCAAAAATGTGAGGGTTGTACTCACTTTTGTGAGATACTGTACATACACGTTTGGTTCAGGCACTTCTGGCAGTATCTCATCTCCTAGGAGAACAAAAGGACAAGGGGAAAATAATCACTTCGCCCGGTCCTTCTCTCCTCTGACATCATCTGTTGAAGGAGAGCCAGGAGCTTCACAAACACATTAGACTGTTGGCCAAAACCATCGTTCTTGGCAGGTTCAGACAACAATACACTAAAGTGTATGGGGGCCTTAAGGCTCTTTCTCAATTGAACTGAATTTAGATCACCACACAACCCTAAGGTGATTTAAGTTCAGTAGGACTGTGGACAGTCTGGGTGCTGCAGCTATTATGGGGACCTAAAACTATGGCCTAAAATGTGGATGTCAAAATCAGACAACCCCTTCATACAACATGAGACACACCAATACACAAATGAGTATTATATACTAAAGGAGTTGTCCGGGTTCAGAGCTGAACCTGGACATATCCCCATTTTAACCCAGATATGAGCACTTCATGCTCCGATGCTCTCTCTTGCCCTGCACGATAACACAGGGCAAGGGCTGTTGGTTTATATTTTCACACTGCTAGGTGGAGGCTTCCACCTAGCAGTGTTCCTGGTGACATCACCGACACTGATGGGCAGGCTTTAGCGCTGCCCTAGCTCTTTTACAGGCTAGGGCAGAGCTTAAGCCCACCCAATAGTGCTGGTGACATCACTGGATTCACTGCTAGGCGGAAGCCTCCACCTAGCTTTACCCATGGAGAGCCTGGCAAGTCACTGACTCTCCAGAAAAAGAGGCTGTCTGTGTGAAAACGGGGATAACCCCTTTAATGCAGTTCTGTATCAGATTTATTTGAGTGTATATTAGGATGAGCTCTTGCTTTCAATTCAGCTCTTTATTACTTGCTTATGTGCTTCTCGTTCTTTTAATAGTTTTAAAGGGTATGTACACCTTTAGGGGCAATTTTTAAAATTATTTCACTGTACTCATTTTGAGCTAAAAATAATTATTTCAATTGGTCTTTATAAAAATAAATTTGAACCACTGTCTTTGTGCAGCCTTGAATTTATCTAATAGCAGGATCTGAATTTTCACTCAGCTGATAGGCTCCTTACCTCTGACCTTATCACCACTTATTATAGCTCAAAACTTAGGCCCCTTGCAGACGAGCGAGTATTCCGCGCGGGTGCAATGCTTGATGTGAACGCTTTGCGCCCGCACGGAATCATGAGCGGTGCTGTTCACACATCACTTTTGTGTTGCATGAAAATCGCAGCATGTTCTTTATTCTGCGATTTTCACGCAACGCAGGCCCCATAGAAGTGAATGAGGCTGCGTGATAATTGCATCCGCAAACAAGTTCGAATGCCATGAGATTTTCATGGATGGTTGCTAAGAGATGTTGTTTGTAAACATTCCGTTTTTTAGCACGTGCGTGCAAAACGCAGTAAATCGCATTGCACCTGTATGATAAAAACTAAACGCGATCTCAAACAAAACTGAATGGACTTGCTTGCGAAATTGCGTTGTTTTCACTGAACGCATCCGAACCTAATCCGCTCATGATAGTCTGCAAGGGGCTTTACTGATAAGAATGTGGTTTAAATTATTGTTTAAGACCTTTTAGTATTTTGGAGATAAGATTTATTAGATGAACGGTAAAAGTGAAAGTAAAAAGTAGATTCACACAACTAGAAAGACTGTTAATCCTTTGTGACAGAATGGCTCAATATTTTTAATAAACCCAATGCAAAATACAATCATAAAGTAAACTGACCCAAATGTGTACATAGCCTCTAAGTCCACCTCGAAGATGCTGTACGTTATTAACCTGTCTTTAGCCCTACTGTTTATTTAATCCAAATGTTTTCCAAAAGTAAACATGGGATCATCTTGCACAACTCTTTCATCCCTGTATTTGACCACATAGTGACGCTTTTTGTGAACAAGGCACGTGGTTTCTGGTCACTCTATTTTGAGATACTAATTCTATAACAAGATATAGGATGCTTTTTATTATTTTTGTAATGCAGATCTTTAAGGGAAGGGCTACACAGCAACATTCATTGATAGGAACACATTCACTATTATTAGGTGTGATGTAGTAGCGCGACACTGTGATCTTATTTTACGCGATTACCACCATGTCGCCAAGTAGAACTAGACTCGTGTCCATTGTTCACAATGAATAAATGATTTTTTGTAAATATAAAATAATCCTCAAATGACTGCTTGTAGTAAAGGTCTGAAAGGTAGAACTATCCAATCCACTCCTCCTGTATATATGCATGCTCAGCTCATCCAAGCATGCATGTGAACGAGAAATGAGAAAGTAGATGTCAAACACCTCTCCGAGAATATAGATTTATTTGCGTATGCTGAAATCCAATCTGCCATCAAGGGAAGAGTCGGGAGGCTTCCATACACATCAGATAGTAGGTCAATCCCGCCGAAATGACATCTAATGTCATAGGCGTGCGCACGGGGTGTGCCGGGTGTGCCTGGGCACACCCTAATCAAGCTGTCAGTGCCGTGCCGATGTTCCATGAATAAACCTTAAATCATTAGCAAACCTAACGAATTAAGGTTTATTCATGGAACACCGGTAAGCGCTGAAAGCATTATACTTACCTCTTCCTTCCTGGTCCTCGGCGCTCCACTGTGAAGGCTACGCACAGTGTGAGGCCATGCTGTGACCTCACACTGTAAACGCCCACACAGCAGACTGTACAAGAAGATTACCGAGTGTGGGCGGTGTTTTTTTTTTTGGGGAAATCGATGATGATGGAGGCGCTGGGGGCTGATTTGAGGCGCTGGGGGCTGATTTGAGGCGACGGGGGGCTAAAGAGTGGCACTGGGGGCTAAAGAGTGGCACTGGGGGCTAAAGAGAGGCTGCTGGGGGCTAAAGAGGGGCATTGGGGGCTGTTATGAGGCACTGGAGGCTGAAGAGAGGCTGCTGGGGGGCTGTTGTGAGGCACTGGAGGCTGAAGAGAGGCTGCTGGGGGGCTGATGTGTGGCGCTGGGGGGCTGATGTGAGGCACTGGGGGGGCTGATGTGAGGCACTGGGGGGGCTGATGTGAGGCACTGGGAGGGGGCTGATGTGAGGCACTGGGGGGCTGATGTGAGGCACTGAAGGACTGAAGAGGGGCCCTGGGGGTAATATGAGGCACTGGGGGGCTGAAGAGAGGCTGCTGGGGGCTGAAGAGGGGCACTGGGGTCTCATATGAGGCTGCTGGGGGGCTGAAGAGAGGCTGCTGGGGCTGATATGAGGCACTGGGGGCTGAAGAGAGGCTGCTGAGGGGCACTGGGGGGCTTAAGAGAGGCTGCTACACTGCTCGTTTCCATGGTTACAACCACCCTGAAATCCATCAGCAGTGGTCGTACTTGCACAATATAGCTAAAAGTGACGGCCTCCCTGGTGGCGGTATGTGGGAGCGCACATAGGCTGGTGCTTTTTTCTATATTGTGCAAGAGCGGCCACCGCTGCTGGATTGCAGGGCGGTCTGTAACCATGGAAACGAGCAGTGTATAATGGGATGGAAAAATGAATCCAGCCAGTAAAGGAATCAATATGGATAATAACAATACATTAGTAAGTGCCTTGTATTAACTCTCTCTACATGATAAATGCCACTTGCTGAAATTCTCTGATTTGAGACAAACTAGGCTGAAATGTGAGAATCCAGAGGAAATCCATACAGACATGAGGAGAACATATAAACTTTGAGCAGATTATGCCCTTGCCCATACGTTTCAAGACACCTTTCCTTTTCATTATACCTTCGTTTCTTATAGATAGTATTCACAATAATGAAGGAAGTAGGTGGAAACTCTTCTAAAAAAAAATCTCTTGTGTATGTATTATTCACCCTTTTAGAGGATATTTATAGCATATAGCAATTTACTATGCTGATCACATAACGCCTACTCCGGTTTACGCTGTGCTCAACTACAATAACTGCAGTTAACATATGAGCATTAGTTGGCCTGTAGGAGTTTTACCACAATTATGCCCACCAGGCTCTGCAATGTCTATATATAGGCCTTCTAATCAGAATTGTTCTGTTCTTCTATATTGCCGTGAGCTACTTAAAAGCACAGTTAATCACAACCACAATATTGAAAATCTGCCACAAGGGTGAGGTATCCTTTAAATCAATGGAGACCAAAAGGATTCTGGTATTTTTAGAAATGGCATCCCCTATCTGAGTAATGCCGGCCTATGGCACAATAACCTCGTGGGGGTTCAGCTAGTTCAAGTAATGTTTTTGGTTCACAGCTCAGAGTAAAAATCATCAACTGCCATATAAGTGTACCTTCACACTGGCGTTTTTGTTTTCCGGCACAGAGTTCCGTCGTCGGGGCTCTATGCCGGAAAGAAACGCTTCAGTTAAGATAATACAACCGCATGCATCCGTTTGAAGGGATCCGCTTGTATTAACTTTAACTATTTTTTAACATTTTCAAATGGATCCGTTTTGAACTCCATTGAAAGTCAATGGAGGACGGATCCGTTTTCTATTGTGACAGAGAAAATGCCGTCCCCATTGACTTATATTGGGGATCATCCGTTTTGCTCCGCATCCCAGGACAGAAAGAAAACCGCAGCATGCTGCGGTATTTTCTCTGTCCAAAAAACGTTCACATACTGATGCATCCTGAACGGATTTCTCTCCATTCAGAATGCATTAGGATAAGGCCTCATGCACACAAACGTATTTTCTTTCCGTGTCCGTTCCGTTTTTTTTGCAGACCACATGCAGAACCTATTATTCTAATGGGTCCGCAAAAGAAACAGAAGGTACTCCGTGTGCAATCCGTTTCCGTATGTCCGTTTTTCCGTTCCGCAAAAAATTAGAGCATGTCCTATTTTTTTCTAGTTTGTGGTCAAGGATAGGCATTATTACAATGGATCCGCAAATAAAAACGGATGCCATATGGAACGTCATCCTTTTTTTTGGCGGATCCGCAATTTGCGGACCTCAAAACACATACGGTCGTGTGCATGAGGCCTAATCCTGATCAGTTTTTTTACGGCATAGGAGCCCCGACGACGGAACTCTATGCTGAAAGAGAAAAACGCCAGTGTGACGCTACCCTAAGCAAAAACCCTTCAAAAAGCAACAAGTAAATTTACGTCTAAATTTGGCCACACAGATAAGATAGGTCGACATCTACATCTTCCCTACTCCCCCATTTACATACACACAGGCGGCTGGGAAGGCATGTTTACTGGCGTGAGGAGGGGCGGATACGTTACTTCCAGGCACCTCTGATGACGCTTATCTACTGGGAAATAGGACTGGGATTATTCAGGGGACTGCACTTGTATGGCTACGTTCACACGACGACAATTTCGCGCGACAAATCGGGAACCACTACACTGCAACATTTGTAGTGCGACATTGATGTCACATTAATGTCGCGCGACAATTTTTATAATGGGAGTCTATGGTGGTGTTGCACGTGCAACATGCGACATGTTGCGACTGCGACAGAACAGTCGCCAAAAATCCATCCCGGATGGATTTTTTCTGACTGTCGTGTCGCAGTCGCAGCATGTCGCAATGCAACAGCCATAGACTCCCATTATAAAAATTGTCGCGCGACAGTAGTGCGACTTTTTGTCACGCGACAATTGTCGTTGTGTGAACGTAGCCTATAAGTTAGAATGGGGTCAGCAGGATGCACCGACACTTATGTGTATAGTCTTAAAACTTCATATCAGTCTAGAGTGGGGGGTGGGGGAGTAGATGGTTAGCGGGAGTGTAGTTATTTGGATGTCACTGTTGCAATTTTTGTAAAACTGGTAATAAACTAATGCTTTGGGAAACATCAGGATTACGGCCCTCCTTTATGAGTCTATGACGGTTTTAAGATGATGTTTTAATATATGCAAATAAGCTTCTAGGAGCAAAGGGGGGCATTGTTGTCACACCTAGAGGCACTGCTGTCTCTGCAACTGCGGTGACCTCTGCACTTTTTGAAAACATAATCAAGCCTGCCTGGCCCTGTCAATCAAAGCAGAGAGGGCGCAGCAGTAGCAGAAAGAGCCGTACCCCTAGGTGTAACGGCAACGCCCCCGTTGCTCCTAGAGGTTAATTTGCATATATTCAACAGGACCTGTGCTGACGTCAACGCGATGTCATCAAAGGTCCTTTTGCAGGTCCTCAAAGAAGAAGAAAGAAGACGATGCCTGACTGCGCGATCAATTGGATGAGGTGAGTTAATTTTTTTTAATTTTTTAACCCCTTAAGCCACATTTAATTAAGCATTCTGTATTAAGAATGCTATTATTTTCCTTTATAACCATGTTATAAGGGAAAATAATACAGTAAATTGACTTTTATCAATTTACTTAGATCTTCTCCTAGCAACCATGCATGAAAATCGCATTGCATCGGCACTTGTTTGTGGATGCTATGCGATTTTCACGCAGCCCCATTCATTTCTATGGGGCCTGCGTTGCGTGAAAAAAGCAGTATATAGAACATGCTGCGATTTTCACGCAACGCACAAGTGATGCGTGAAAAACACCGCTTATCTACACAGCCCCATTGAAGTGAAGGGGTCCGGATTCAGTGCGGGTGCAATGCGTTCCCGTCACGCATTGCACCAGTGCGGAATTTTTGCCAGTGCGACAGGGGCCTAAAGGTACTTTCACACTAGCGGCAAGGAACTCCGGCAGGCTGTTCCGGCAGGTGAACAGCCTGTCGGATCCATGCTGCCGCTAGTGCATGCGCGCCGCTAGTTTGAAACTAGCATAACTTGGCCTGCAAAAATAAAGCTCTCATTCATATGGCTATGACGGAAAAATTTATGGCCCTTGGAAGGCAAGGAGGAAAAATCGAAAACATAATTTCCAAAGTTTATACTGAAGGGGCTCATGATATATTTGGATATATATTTCATTGTATGAAAGTTTGTGGCAGAAATGTGTTTGTCCTTTCCTAGAAGTCTCCCATGTTGCTCCTGATGCCCACACATCCGCCACTGCATCTCCCCGTCGCGTGGATCAAAACATCTGCTGGAGGGGGAAGCCAATAGCAGGCAACAATAGGGAAAAGCCTATTTAGCGTCACCTGCGATGCTTGGAAGGCTCGTCCCCGCCGTGGCCTACTATTGCCTGCCCAACCCCCCCCCCCCCCCCCCTCACCGGATATTTTGATCCGACGGGGAGATGCAGAGGTGGCCGTGTGTGCATCAGGAGCGACACAGGTGCTGGGGAGCGGGATAACTATAATCTGTATGAGGTGCTCGGGCATTTTGGGTGGCATTATAGGGGTTGGATAACCCAGTTAACAATTTATGCTGAAGAGTCCTGAATATTTATGAGCTCCTTATTTTCTCAGCCCCTTTCTGCTAATTCAGTTGTAAAAAATGTCAATCAGTGGCAGGTGGCGGAGAAAGCTATGTCAATCAGTGGCAGGTGGCGGAGAAAGCTAGAGGCTGATCAATATCAGGACTCATTGGCATGAGCTGGGGCTGTTAGAACCTAGCAGCATAAAACTGCTGACAAATTCCCTTTGATTATCAATGGGGAGGGGGGGGTTCACCTTTAGGACCCCCTAATCACTGCAAGAAAGGGGCTACAAGGGGCTGTGGTTTTCACTAGGGATGAGCGAATTTCATATTTTGAAGTTCGTGTTCGGGTTGGGGTATATCCTGAATTGCGTTATGGATTCTGTTTCCACGGACCATAACGCAATTCCATGACGGAATGCCTTTAGAGGATTTCCGTCATCATAGAAGTCTATGGCCTGCAAAACGGATCCGTCTGCTTTCCGTTATGCAGGGGAGGACTAGACAGATCCGTGATGCAGGCCATAGACTTCTATTATGACGGAATGAATAACGGAATGCCTCTAAAGGCATTCCGTTATCATCCGTGGTAACGGACTCAATAATGCAATTCAGTAAATACCACAACACGAACCGAAAACAAATGAGAAAATATGAAATTCGCTCATCCCTAGCTTTCACAATAACTTCCAGTTCCACTTTAAGACTGTAATGAGAGTGAATGAGTCAGAGGGTTTGTGAGCCTCAAATGTCTAAAGTTTCTCCAGATAATCTCTAACCTTCTTGTATCTTTAAAAGCATAAATGGCGGAAAGCAGTATAATATGTAACTTGTTCAGTTATGATTAACATGGGTCAAAGCTACTTTTATTCTCTTTTTCACAAAGTGATAACTCAGCTGAGCATGCATGTCTATGGGGGACCCTGAAGGAAAAGGTGTTAGCCAGACGTGTTCAGCCATTTAAAGAGGGCCTGTCACGTCTGTTTAAATAACTACTGTAATATCCAGTCAGTAGCATCTTTTCTTATAACTATATGTTGCAATGCTCCTCTATTATTCCCACTATAAATTTACTATAATTACTGACTGCGTGTTACTATTCCTCTTTGTCAAAGGGCCTCGTCATTGCACAGTCTGACACTATCAGCACTGAATGAACAGTGCCCGATTATGCAAGGACATACCGCCAACTGATAACATCCAGTTGTCAATTTATTCAGAAATTCTAGTAGGAATAGCAGAGGAATGACAAAACATATAGTTATAAGAAAAGATACTCCAGAACTGTGATTTCATGTAGAACCCAACTGTTTACTCAAAGTGACATGTTGGGAGTGGTGACAGGTCCTCTTTAAGGCGTATGGCCACTTGTTTGAACAGATAACTTTCGATGAAGAAAACCTAGCAGATCCTTTTTCTTATGCCAAGCCCGGTAAATCACAATTTATTTTCTTTTTTAATACTCGATTTTTTTTTTTTCTGTTTTAATCTTGGTTTAAAGAATGAAGCACCTTAGCAGTGGTCTGAAATGAATACCCTGGCCTCATCATTAAAGGGGTTCTCCAGGAATTAACCCCTTCAGGACATAGCCATTTTTCACCTTTCTGACAGAGCCTATTTTTGCAAATCTGACGTGTCACTTAATGTGATAATAGCTTTGGAATGCTTTTACTTATCCAAGCCCTTCTGAGACTGTTTTCTCATGACACAATGTACTTTATGTTAAAGGTAAATTTAGCTGATAAGTTTTATCTTTATTTATTTAAAAAAATCCAAATTCACTGAAAGTTTTAAAAAATTAGCGATTTCTAATTTTCAATTTCTCTGCTTTTAAGACGGATAGTGATACCTCATGAGGTAGTTATTAATTAAAATTCACCATATGTCTACTTTATCTTGGCATCATTTTGTGGATGTCATTTTATTTTTTAGGACGTTAGAAGGTTTAGATTTTTAGAGCCAAATTTTTGAATTTTTAAGGAAATTTCCAAAATCCACTTTTTTAAGGACTAACTGAGTTTTGAAGTGACTTTGTAGGGCTTATGGGCATTTTAGAAACTACACCCCTCAAGTTATTCAAAACTGATTTTACAAATGTTGTTAACCCTTTACATGTTTCACAAGAAATAAAGGAAAACGGAGACGAAATTTAAAAATGTCACTTTTACATTTGAATCCATTTTTTCCTGTAAGGCAGAAAGGGTTAACAGCCCAAAAAAACTCAATATTTAATACCCTGATTCTGCAGTTTACAGAAACATCCCATATGTGGCCACACGGCACACTTTTTTTGACTTTTTTTTTTTCGTCGGTTTTTTTTTGGCGGTCCGATCCCCTCTACAATGCATTGCAATACATGTAATACACAGACAGCCTGCCTGCGAGACAAGTTGTACTTTCCAACACCATCATTTAATAATGTATACGGTGTAGTGGGAAGCGGGAAAAAAATTCCAAATGGGGTGAAATTGCAAAAAAAAAAGCAATTTCACCACAGTTTTACGGGTTTCTAAATTACGACGTTTGATTTGCGATAAAACTGACCATTTAGTTTTATTCTACAGGTCAGTACGAATCCGGCGATACCCAACATGTATAGCTTTTCTTGCGTTTTGATAGTGAAAAAAAATTCAAAAGTGGGAAATTTTTTTTTTTTTTGTCGCCATGTTTTGACCGCTATAACGTATTTGTAAATAAGTGTATGGCGTTGTATGGGGCTTATTTTTTGCGGGCGATCTTAACTTTTAGTTGATACCATTATGGGGTGTGTAGGACTTTTTGATCGCTTTTATTTAATTTTTTTGAGGAAATGAAGCGTCCAAAAGCGGCAATCGGCCATTTGGGCGCTTTTTCCGCTTTTCTGTTTACCGTATGGGAAATATATTTTTATATTTTTATACTATGGGCGTTTTCACACATTGCGACACCCATGATGTGTATTTTTTATTATTTTATTTTAATTTTGGGGAAGGGGGGTGATTTAAATTTTTAGGTTTTTTTTATTTATTTATTTATTTTTTTTTTAAAATTTTTTTTTTTACACTTTTATATAGATCCCATAGGGACCTATATAAATCAGTTACCTGATTGCTTCTATCATAAACTCCAATACACTTGTATTGGAGTTTATGAGCATTTTACTACTTTCCTATAAAGCCCTATTGCTAACAAGGGCTCCATAGGAAATAGTAAGTGATAGCCTTAAGCTGAATGAAAGGCTTAAAGGGAACCTGTCACCAGGAAATTCACTGATAAACCAGGCACACTGCCTTGTAGGGCTCACTCTGCTGAATATAATGACACCTTTTACTTGGTGATCTGTTGCTTTATTGTGGAGAAATAGTACTTTTAATCCATATGCTAATGAGCTGATTTGAGTCCAGTAGTTGATATGAGTCCAGCGTTTTTTCTATTTAGAGCTATAGCCCCTCCCCTATTCACTTCTTCAGTTGTAAAAGGGGCGTGGTTTATTACATCATTCATTCATTTTAATAACTGGAGGGAAAATGAATAACAGGGAATGCTTAGGTAAAAAAAGGGGGAGGAATATATTATTGAAGTTAGTAATTATAATAAGGGCTAGTTTATGGGGTGATAAACACATGATGGCTGATAAGGGACATGTCGCCGTGGATATGGCAGTTAGGCTTTAAAGTGAAAGGCAGCAAGGCTTGTATTGGCTATAATGCAGGTCATTTTATAAACCACGCCCTTTACAACTGAAGAAGTAAATAGGGAGGGGCTACAGCTCTGAATAGAAAAAATGCTGGACTCATATCAACTACTGGACTCATATCAGCTCATTAGCATATGGATTAAAAGTAATATTTCTCCACAATAAAGCAACAGATCACCAAGTAAAAGGTATAATTATATTCAGCAGGGTGAGTCCTACAAGGCAGCATGCCTGCTTTATCAGTGAATTTCCTGGTGACAGGTTCTCTTTAAGGCTATCCCTTACAGCGCTCCGATTCTCCCGATCACCACTAGGGGGAGCCGGAGAGCTGCCGAAAGTTTTACTTTCGGTTTTAGCGCGCGCAGATGCCGTGATCAGGTTTGATCACGGCATCTGCGGGGTTGAATGATCGCGATCGGCAGCGCTGCCGACCGCGATCATCAGCTGCGGGGGTCAGCTACAGGAATCAGCCGGACCCCCGCAGCGATGGTGCAGGAGCGGGCGCCATCTTCAGGGACTGGACACATGACGTACCCATACGTCATGTGTCCTTAAGGAGTTAGAGGGACGGCTTTTGGGGCAATATATTGTGTGGCACTGTGGTATTTTGCACTATGGTTTTGTTGACCTCCCTACTTCTGTTGCCCAACCTCATGTTAATTTAGACCCTCCTACAATATGGGGCCACTTTTAGGTATTATTTTTCCAGGACCACTTTAGCTTCCCAATCCGCCCCTGCAGGCTTCCGTAGGAGGCAAGCCCCCATGCCTGTGGAAGGCATCAGGCTGTCTTTCTAGCCATCGGGTCCCTGTCACTACAGCACGGGGACAGCGAGGGAGTCTCCTCTCTCCACACAGCGCTGACAGTGGCATACAAAGGATTAAAGCGCCATCATCAGTGTATTCACCGATGCGGCGTATACAGCAGGGGCTCCGCTGTCAGGAACAGCCATGCTGCACCGCCCTATCAGCACGTCGTACCTGTACAGCGGCACTTCCCGCTGAGCCTTAAATGTATGGCGGATGATAGGAAGGGATAAAGAAAATACTTAAATATTACTTTATCATAAATGTATTCCCAAATACCTTTAATTAGTTATAATGGCTCATTTTGTCTAGGGAGCAATCATTAGGAGAAATAAAATGGCCGCCGTCCTATTAGTACACACAAAACCTGTCCTAATCACACAGCAGGACAAGTTACTTCAGGACACTGAGATAAAGAGCTGCCTCATCCTCCTCTCTGCTCTGCTTGTCAGGGATTATGATCCTGAATACAGATGATAAGATCTTCAGCTGAATCTCTGTAGGAATGGAGGTCATGAGGAGACATGAGGTATAGAGAGGAGGGTGGGGATGTGGCTAATGATTAAAAATGATGCCGTCTGTCCAGGATTACTAGTATTCATCTTGTCATCTCACCTCGAAATGGTAGCTATGACACTAGTATCACTACAGCCTCATTTTAGGGTAGGTTCACACAGAGTTTTTTGGAGGAGGTTTTGAAGCTATTTTTCTTTCAGTTTTTTAAGCCAAAGCCAGAAGTGGATTAGAAAAGAATCACAAATATAAAAGGAAGGATTTATACTACTCTTTCCTGCTGGATCAGCTTCTGGCTTTGGCTGAAAAACCTGCAGAAAGATCTACCTCAAAACCTCCTCCATAAAACTCGTCTTGAACCTACCCTAACTGTTATAGATGCACTTGTTAATAATAGCTACCTGTCTTAGCCAGGGACGGTTTTAGACAAAACATGGCCCTAGGCAAAATCAAAAGTGGGGCCCTAAATCTTGTAATAATGTAGTAACAACACAGTTACATTCTGACGATTCCGTCCCTCCCTCACAGATTTACACCCCATAAAGCTCCTCACACAGTTCTCCACCCTCATGGCCCCAGAATATGCCACATGCCCCCTCCCCTCACAGCAATGAGTTCCCCTAACTCACGGCATCTGAGAGTGTTAAAAACCAGAAGCGCGAGATTCCTCTTTAAGCGTGCTTTCCCCCAGCGAAGATCGGGGAAAGCACCCTGTTATAAAAATGAGCTGCAGCCTGTACTAGGCTTCCAGGCTCATTGCTAGTATATCCCAGTTCAGGTCACTAGATGGCAGCACTGAACTGTCATATAGTGATTTCTATACAGAATAATGGAGCAATTAACATCTGATGATTTTAAGTTGTGGTCCACTTGGGGGACTTAACAAAAAGTAAAAAAAAAAAAAATTTTTTTTAATGAAAATATAAAAAAAACGTGAAAATTAAAATCACCCCTATTCCCCAAAATAAAAAGAAACAAAAAATAAATAGCATTATAGGCATGAAATGTTTCTGTGGGGATTTGAACTCACAATCTTCTACATTAACCCCTTCACGCCCGATGACGTACTTGTACGTCATTAGGCAGGGTCTTTAATGATGGCGCCCGCTCCTCAGCGATGCGGGCACTATAGCTGCGGGTGGCCGCCTGCTTCTTATAGCAGACACCCGCGGCTCATGTCCGCAACTGGCAGTAATGCTGATTGGGGACATTTAACCCCTCAGATGCCGTGGTCAATCCTGACCACAGCATCTGAGCGCGTGTAAAAACGCGATCGGAGGAGCCGGAGCGTGTGTGCAGCAGCCCCTGTTTTTGTGAATGACAGGAGGCTGCTGCATAGAATTTCCTATGGAGCCCTCGCCTGTAATAGAGCTCTATAGGAAAGTAGTAAAATCATTATAGATTCCAATGCAAGTGCATTGGAGTCCATGATAATAGCAATCAGATGATTGCATGTTATAGTTCCCTATGTGTAAAAAAACAAGCAAAAAAAAAAACATAAAAATTCTAATCACCCCTCTTTTCCCAAAATAAAAATAAAAGAACTAAATTTTTTTTTTTTCAAATATACATCATGGGTGTCGCGATGTGCGAAAACACCCATAGTATAAAAATATATTACCCATACGGCAAACAGCAAAATGGAAAAAAAACGTCCAAATGGCCAATTCGCCGTTTTTGGTCGCTTCATTTTCTACAAAAAAATTAAATAAAAAGTGATCAAAAAGTCATACACACCCCAGAATGGTATCAATGAAAAGTTCAGATCGCCCTGCAAAAAATGAGCCCCCATACAGCTCCGTACACATAGTTACAAAAAAGTTATAGGGGTCAAAACGCAAGAAAAACTATACATATAAGGTATCGCCGGATTCGTACTGACCTGTAGAATGAAAGTCACCGGTCAGTTTTATTGCACATCAAAGTAAATAAAAAACCCGTCAAAACTGTGGTGGAATTGATTTTTATTTTTTTTGCAATTTCACCCCATTTGGATTTTTTTCCCCGCTTCTCACTACATCATATGCAGTATTAAATGGTGGCGTTGGAAAGTACAACTTGTCCCGCAGAAATCAAGCCCTCATATGGCTATGTGAACAGACAAATAAAAAAAGTTATGGCTCTGCAAAGGCAGGGAGCACAAAACGTAAACGCAAAAAACCCGGGCCTGAAAGGGTTAAAGGCAAGAACCTTAACCACTGGACTATAGAGCTCAATGCTAAGTCATTGCTGAAAAACCTCATAGAAGTTTCTCTCGTGATAAAAACAGCATAGAAGTTTCTCTTATATAAACCCCACAGAAACATTTCAAAAATAATCTAAATTGGATTTATATACACAGGGTGTCCCCAAGCAAAAGGACCATGCTTGGGAATAGCCTTTTCATGTTCATAACACTGACTCTATATATGGACACATCCACATAAGGAGTCAGAGCAGGGACTCCTAAGCCAGGAAATTCCTCACTCTGGAGTCCGGACTGTTCAACCTTCTGCAATCTGCAGCACTGAAGCAGGGGGCCCCTTAGAGGATGGGCGCCCTGAGCAATGGCCCAGTTTGCCGACCCTGGTCTTAAGTTATGTGCACAATCCATTAAGCGAGTCCTTTTGCACATCCTAGGTCTGAAATGGTATAAAGTGAGATATAAAAAAAAGTAATTTTGAGTCACGAAGAACTGTAATATGTGCAGAAATAATTCTCTTCTCAAGGTTGAAAATGACTGACAGAGGTTCGGGGTGAGAGATCCTTTAAAGGTTATGGCCAGCTGGTGAGTCCATACTTGGATCGTTCACACGCATTAACGAACACACCTTTGCTGAAGCACATAATCTGGTTGATTCTTGCGAGAACTGGACTCAACTGCGCTAGAGAGGTTCATACACTTTCATGGACGCTGAGAATACAAGCCAAGCCTTGTAATATGTAAATATGTCTTTCAGCTTCGAGAGCCATGTGTGCAGGAGACTGATGCGATTATGTGATGAAGAAACCTTAATTAAACACAAGTGTCTGCCAATTCTTCCTCTAGGGCCACACTGGCACATACATACATTTATTCTTCTTCTAGTAAGCCCAAGTGCTTACTACTGTATCCAAGGTCTGGTTTAAGTGTGCCAACAACCTGGCAAACGTCACTGAATTTGTGACTTCTCTGTATTGTAAAAATATGGGTCTCAATTTTTTTTTAAATAAATGATGTGATAAATTCTTACGGAAATAATCGCATAGGTCACCAGAATACTAGATCTTACCTCTAGCACTGCATCTTCTGGAAGGTCAGTACAGTGGACAGCATTCTTCACTTTATTTTTCCCAAACTGTGCGCGGAGTGTTCTAGGTCGTAGATGGCGCGCTATTTCCTAAAGCAAAATACAAATATAATTGGAATCGTAGTCTGATGCATGAAAAAGTGCTGCTATGAGAAAGGAATATACATTTTCCGGAAACAGCTCACTTGACGGTTTTGTTGTGTGGCCTGGGAAAGGGTCAGTAGTAGTGTTGAGCGAACTTGTATTTTAAGTTCGGGTTCGAGTTATCGAAGCATCCTGCTATGAATTCCGCTACCACGGACCATAACGGCATTTGGAATCTATAAGGGGATTCTTCAATGAACCCGAACCTTGGACAACACTAAGGACCTGGGGTGACGTCACCGTCATGTGATCAGTGCAGGGGGCGTGGCTCAGTACTGGATTGGATAAGAGGTGGTAGCCTACGACCTCTTATCCAATCCAGTACTGAGCCACAACCTCTACACTGATCACATGACGAACCCGAACTTTGGACGCCGAACTTAAAATACAAGTTCGCTCAACACTAGTCAGTAGTCATTTCATTATCAGTAATTACCTTGGATGTGAACCTCCCTGATTACTAGACCAGGGGTTGTGCGCCTCATAATAAATTAGGCACATTTTGCTCCAATACAAATCCATTCAGAACTTATTCAATCTGTCCCAATGTGTTTCATATCAAATATTTCACTTACACTGGATAAGAAAAAACTGTACACAAAGTGCCACTTGCATCAGTTCACTTGTACGAGAAGACTCCTGGCCTCTTACCAAATTTCTAATTTGTATCTGCACCAGGAAATAGTTGAACTGTTTCTACAGAAGGTGTGGTGTACTCTGTCGTGATGTTGTAAGCTACATTGAGAAATAAATTACACACACACAAAAAAAAACCCTGGAGGGTATTATTCCACAAGGTTATCTGAAGGCACAAGAATCAGCATTTGCACGTTTGTGGGCTACAGACCACCAGGAGCTAAATCTTGGGAAGACGTTTGATCCATAAATTCAATCCTAATGTTCTCCCCACCCTCTTACCTCCTCATGTGGGGGCTCGGAGTTGAAAACTATGAGCCGAAAACCTAATTCAAATGGCTGCATTTTAGCATCTGCATTATGGCAGCACGAGGCACACCCTATACCTCCAGGACTGCAAAATGCAGGCCTACCGAATACTTAAGAAACATTGATAACCATCTTAAAGAGTTTGCCACAGTCTAACAACCATCTCTCATATATTCTAATGTGCCTAAAGGTTAATGTCATTTGTTGTCATGATCAAAGTAACTCTCCATTAACCCCTTAAGGACCAGAGTTTTTGTGTTGGTTTTTTTTGCGTTTTCGCTTTGCGCTCCCTGCCTTCCCAGAGCCATAACTTTTTTATTTGTCTGCTCACATAGCCATATGAGGGCTTGTTTTTTGCGGGACAAGTTGTACTTTCCAACGCCACCATTTAATATTGCATATGATGTAGTGGGAAGCAGCAAAAAAATTCCAAATGGGGCGTAGTTGCAAAAAAAAAAAAGCAATTCCACCACAGTTTTGCGGGTTTTCAAATTTCGACGTTCGATGTGCGATACAACTGACCAGTAAGTTTTATTCTACAGGTCGGTACGAATCCGGCAATACCCTATATGTATAGGTTTTCTTGCGTTTTGATAGTGAAAAAAAAATTCAAAAGTGGGAAAAAAATCAGTTTTAGGCTACGTGCACACGACAGTTGTTTTTTGCGGTCCGCAAAACGGGGTTCCGTTGTTCCGTGTCCGTTTTTGCTTCCGTTGTGTTTCCGTGTGTCTTCCGTTTTATTTGCGGACATGACACAAAAGATTTTACCAAAAGACAGGCTGACAATTTTTGCCAAGTGCCTGCCAAGGGATCCGCAAAAAAACGCGGACGCGGAACACGGATGACACACGGATGGCCATCCGCATTTTTTCACGGTCCCATTGACTTGAATGGGTCCGCGAACCGTTTTTCGCGGACAAGAATAGGACAGGTTATATTTTTTTGATGGACTGGAATCACTGACCACGGACGCGGAGGACAAACGGTGCATTTGCCGAGTTTTCCACGGACTTATTGAAAACCAATGGGTCCGCAGAAAATCACGAAAAACGGAGCAACGGACACGGAATCAAACAACGGTCGTGTGCATGAGGCCTTACTTTTTTGTCGCCATATTTTGACCTCTATAACTTTTTTTGTAATTATGTGTACGGAGCTGTATGGGGGCTCATTTTATGTGTCATAATCTGACCTTTTTATTTATACTATTCTGGGGTGTGTATGACTTTTTGATCACCTTTTATTTTTTTTGAGGAAATGAAGCGTCCAAAAATGGCAAATCGGCCATTTGGACGTTTTTTCCCATTTTTCTGTTTACCGTATGGGGAATATTCTTTTATATTTTTATAGTATGGGCGTTTTTGCAAGTTGCGACACCCTTTTTAAAAAAAAAAATTTGTATTTTCATTTTGGCAATTTATATTTTTTTTATTAATTTTTTTTAAACCTTTTTTTTTTTTTTTTACACTTTCCTATAGTTCCCATAGGGAACTATAACAATTAATCATCTGAGATTGCTATTCTCATACATTCCAATGCACTAGCATTGGAATATATGAGAAAATCGCATATTTCCTATGGAGCCTATTACAGGCTAGAGCTCCATAGGAAATACTATGCAGCAGCCTGGGTTTCATTCATAGAGACCCAGGCTGCTGCAGGCACGCTCCAGATCCTACAGTTTTCAGACCAGCACCTGAATCTGAATTCTTCTGCAATTGAATGTTTTTATCATAGCATAGCCACTGAGTTATTCAATAAAATGTATCTGTATAGCGCCACCTGCTGTTTAGTATTTTCTTATTTCTTTGACCTGCTCACTGAGAAGGCTGCACATGCTCAGTTTCATCCTTCATCTGCCTCCTGAGCTGTGATCGGTAGAGCATGGACACGCCCCTGAGCTGTGATAGGCAGAGCATGGACACGCCCCCTTGGCCACAGCAGAAAAGACACTCCCCTTGAGCTGACAGCTTGATATAAATCTAGCAGAGCAATGAATGTGGAGATCTCTGGATCCATGTGAGGTGCAGGGCTGGTTCTAGTTTTGTTAGAAAGAAACTGTCATGTGCTATATGATGTCTGATTTTAATTTTTTTACATTAAAGGGGTTCTGCAGTGTGTTTAAACTGATGATCTATCCTCTGGATAGATCATCAGCATCTGATCGGCGGGGGTCCGACACCAGGGACCCAGGCCAGTTGATACAAGTCGTGACTTCACTGGGCCTGCGGTAAACATTGAGAAGGCCGCGGCGCTCGGGGAAGGCCACTGCCTTCTCAAACAGCTGATCGGCGGGGGGGCCTGAGTGTCGGACTGCCACCGATCAGATGCTGATAATCTATCCAGAATATAGATCATCAGTTTAAACAAACTGCAGAACCCCTTTAATCATGGGAAAACACCTTTAAACTGACATAAGGCTACACGACCGTATGTGTTTTGCGGTCTGCAAATTGCCATCTGTTTTTTTTGCAGAACCATTGTAAGGCCTCATGCACACGACCGTTTTTTTTTTTCGTTTTTTGCGTTTCGTACACAGTCCGTATACGGAACCATTCATTTCAATGGATCCGCAAAAAAACTGAAGGTACTCCGTATGCCTTCCACTTCCGTATTTCCGTTCAAAGATAGAACATGTCCAATTATTGTCCACATAACGGACAAGGATAGTACTGTACTATCAGGGACCAGCTGTTCCGTTCCACAAAAAACAGAATGCACACGGACGTCATCCGTATTTTTTGCGAATCCTTTTTTTTGCGTACCACAAAATACTGAAAAAGCCATACTGTCGTGTGCAATAGGCCTAATAATGCCTAAAACGGGCTCAAATAGGATATGTTATTTTTTTTGTGGGGCTATGGAACGGACATATGGATGTGGATAGCACACGGTGTGCTGTCCACATTTTTTGCGGACCCATTCAAATGAATGGGTCTGCATCCTATCCGCAAAAGAAACGGACACGGAAATGGAAACAAAATACGTTTGTGTGCATGAGGCCTAAACAGGACAGAAGCAACTTACTAACACACAACCGTCAACCTGTCTAAAATCTTCCCCCTCATACCTCATCCAACCAGTGCTTTCATATTTTCAGAAATGCCTATATATGACAATTCCTGATGTGCTTATCTACCAATCCACTGCTAATTGTCCGCCCCACATGGTGGAAAGAAAGTAAAAACACTTGGGGTCATTTATCAAACTGGTGTAAAGTAGAACTGGCTTAGTTGCCCAGAGCAACCAATCAGATTCCTCCTTTCTTTTTTCACAGCTCCTTTGGAAAATGAAAGCTGGAATCTGATTGGTTGCTATGGGCAACTAAGCCAGTTCTACTTTACACCAGTTTGTTGCCTGATCCATCTTTTATGCAGGCCTTAAAACCGCTGTTTCGGCAGCACCATGATAGGACAAAATACTGTTAGGGGTAAACTGCTAAATAGGCAACACGAGCCATTTATTCTGCTTTACAAGGAAGCAAAAACCTTTCATTTTTGTCTAATGAAATGCTGTAATGGTAAACGGGTTTTACAGTATTCTTCTCCTCCTCAAATCTCAGCTCAGGATTCTATGATGTACATGAGACTATCCCAAGACGGAAGCTACTCATCCATGCTGAAGGAACAGAAGGGGTTACTGTGGACGGAGCAGGCACATTGTCTATGTCCAGTTACTCAGGAAGCGCCTCTATCTGTACCATGAGATCTGTATTTATTTCTGAGATAAGAAAAAGACAATGACGGAGATAGGATCGGGTAACGCCCGACAAGAAACAAAGTGAACTCCTTCCATTAGACTGAAGAGTGGCGACCGTAATTTTATGTTGTCAGTTGTAAAACATGGAGAAAATATGTTAAAAAAGAGGGAGAGGCTCTTGTTTTTCAATGACCACAGATGGTACAGTGGTGTGGTCACTGATATTAAGGTTTAAAAAAAAAGCTACTTACATATAACTAATATGAAGCTAACATGAACCTGCTGATCAGCGAATGGTTGAACGTTACTGGCCAAACCTAACGTTTTCGGCGGGACCGGCCAATAATCTAATGTGTATCAGGGCCTCCCTGCTCCCTTCTACAAATGATGTCGGAGGAGAGGATTGGGTGCTCTGAATTCCAGCCCCCGAGGAGCTGTCTGGCAATGGCTTGCTTCTCTTTTGCCATTAAAACCACACATATATGCTGAACTGAGCGTGTGTGTGTATGGAGCAGTGTGGAGATATGGCTGTTGACAGCTATAGAAGGTGTACAGGCACCTGTTAATGCTTAAAGGGGTTCTGCAGTTTGTTTAAACTGATGATCTATCCTCTGGATAGATCATCAGCATCTAATCGGCGGACGTCCGACACCCGGGACCCCCGTCGATCAGCTGTTTGAGAAGGCAGCGGCACTCCTGGAGCGCCTCGGCCTTCTCACTGTTTACCGCAGGCCCAGTGATGTCAGGACTTGTATCAAGTGGGTTGGGTGCGGCTAAGCTCCATTTAAGTGAGCAGGAGCGCCACTGCCTTCTCAAACAGCTGATCGGCGGGGGTCCCGGGTGTCGGACCCCCGCCGATTAGATGCTGATGATCTATCCAGAGGATAGATCATCAGTTGTAACAAACTGCAGAACCCTTTTTAAAGAGGACCTTTCACCACTCCTGACAGGCCTGTTTTAATAGCTACATGCATTCCCTGTGTAATAACAATTCTGGAACATCTGTTCTTATGGCTCTAGGTTGTGCCATTCTTTTATTATTACTACTAGAAGTTATAAATGAATTGCTAGCAGTCTGCAGTAAGGGTACAGAGGGGAGGTAACCAGTTGGGGGGTACCTCCATAGACTGACTCTATCCAATCAGTGCTGCCATTGTCAGACTGTGCACTGACACACCCCCAACTGGTTACCTCCCCTCCGTACCCTTACTGCAGACTGCTAGCAATTCATTCATAACTTCTAGTAGTAATAATAAAGGAATGGCACCACATAGAGCCATAATAAAATATGCTCCCGAATTGGTATTACGTGGGGGATGCATTAAAATAGCCATGTCAGGGGTGGTGACAGGTCCTCTTTAAATGCTCATGATAAGATAAATCATAAGGATAATGCATACATTTTCAGCAGTAGGTATACTATAAAATACAAAGATGTAGCTAGTATGTGCTTACTGAAGATTTAATTCCAAAATCATGGCTGTCAATATGGAGGTATCGAAGAGGAGACTGTCCAGCACTCGCTCCAAGTTGCACGCTGCACGGGAAAGGAGTGACCTCCAACGAACAATAGAACAACAAATTCCAGCAGCTGTGTTTTTGCAAGCAGGTTTCCTTTATTTTATTTCCAGAAAATGTACTATAACCAGGACGCGTTTCGGCATACAAGCCTTTCTCAACAGTTGTATGCCGAAACGCGTCCTGGTAATGAAATAAAGAAACCTACTTGCAAAGACACAGCTGCTGGGATTTGTTGTTCTGGGATTTGTCAATATGGAGTTGGCCCCCCATTTTGTTGCTCTAACAGTCTCCCTTCTTTTGGGTAGGCTTCTCACTGGATGTCGGTTTCTGTGCCTATTTTGCCATAAGGACATAAAAGAAGTTTGAGCACTTATGTTTCAGCTGATTTATTTTGCTTAATTGTGTTTAAGTCAAAGTACAGGACCAGGACCCTCCAATATGTTACAATGATCTCGCCATCTTGCTCTGTATACTTAAGGCCCCATTCGCACGACAGTATTTCATTTCAATGGGGCCGCAAAAAATAAGCTATCCGCATCCGTATGTTCTTTCCGTAGCCCTGCAAAAAAGGATAGAACATGTCCTATTCTTGCTCCGTTTTGCAGACAAGAATAGGCATTGTTACAATGAATCCGCAAAAAAAACGGATGTCATGTGTATTTTTTGCGGACCGCAAAAAATACATGTACTGCACGTGTAGAAAGTACTGAATTGCAACATTTCCCGCCGATGACATACGGTATATATCACAACGTACATTAGTTATGAAAGACGTGAGCAGTCAGACCTCCCAGTCATGTGTCTATGTATAATAACTGATACATGGCAATGAATAGGTTGCCTCATATTGGAAATGTACACATGACTGATTTACAATGCAGCCATTGTGGGAGAAGGACAACATCCTATTTGAGTTTTACTATGGATTTCTCTCTCTCAGGCTGGGGCGATGAAGCCGGCAACAGAATCGGTGTGGGTATCTGAGCACTACAATGTAACATGTCCACACACTGTATGGCGTCTGTCAGAGGGATCTGTTCAACGTACACATTATGGCGTATACTTTAAATGGTGGTCATGAATGGGATGTGAACATGGACTCATAATAATGGCTGGTGGTATCACTCAAACAGGATACACAATGGCAGAACCTGCTACTACTAGCACGTGAAACAAACGTGTCACTTACGCCTCATGCACACAAACATATCCGTAATGAGGTCTGCAAAACAAGGATCCGTAAAGCATGGATACCTTTTGCATGCACTTTTCTTACTCCCTTTACTAAAAATGATTAGTACAGACAAGAATAGGCCATGTTCTGCTAGAATGGACATACGAATGCAGATGCACGGATGACATCTGTGTGCTATCCGTTTTTTTGCAGATCCATAGAAAAGAATGGGTCGTTGTGCCATCCACAAAAATTGCGGATCAGACATGGATGCAAAATTTGTCCGAAAGCTATCTCTCATGACTCCCTCTCAGCTTCCCCATAAACACACACGTTCGGCTCGAAGAGTGGAGAAAGCTGCTGCCAGAACCTTCTAGCGGTGGCTTACCTCCTGGGAGAACAAAAGGATCGGGTGAATATATTCATTTTCCGCCATTGCAGACAAGAATAGGACATGCTCTATTTTTTGCAGGGGCGCGGACAGCACACGGTGAGCTTCCAGCATCTTTTGAGGTCACATTGAAATGAATGGGCCTGCATGCGTTTTGCAGATGCTGACCAATAATACAGTCGTGTGAACGTACCCTTAAAGGGATTGTCCCATCTGGACATTTATGGCATAAATGTCAGATAGGTACAGGTTCCTCTTCCATCTGTCTAATGCTTGCAGGCGCCATCCTGACAGGTGAGAAGTGTCACTGTTGCTTAGGAGAAGTTGCCATGAGAGGCATATTCTAGGCAGCAGTGCCTTGTGCTAATGTAAAAGTTGCATTTCCATGAAGAGCCATCAATATCAATCATTTTTATGACAGGACATGGAGATCAGCAATAGACAATAGATTTATCAGTTATCATTTCCTGCACTCACACTGGCCAATTATCTGAAAGAAGTGATTGGTCACGATAACTGGCCTTTAGGCACAATGAAGGTTTTTCCCCCCCTCCCCTCTAGATTATACCGTAGATGTGCTGCTCAGTAGACCACTGCGGCTTTCTCATAGTATTTGGCCTAAGGAAAAACAGCTGCCATTTACGATTTTGGTAGAGATGCTATTCAAAGACAAGAAAATTGTTAACTGCCTGCAGACCACATATCCTGCACTGACCCCCTGCAAGGAATTTTATATACATCATACAGAGTTAAAGGAGTTGTCCGAGCCTGGAAATGACCCCCATATGCCCGGGCCCCTCACACTGAATCTACTTACCTGGCTCCCCGCTTCCGCCGGTGCTTCTTCCCGTATGCAGATTGGGGAGAAGCCAATGGCAGGCGTGCCGAGCCGGGCTGTTTAACACTTTACATGCTGTGGGCAATGGCGCCCGCCACATGTAACGTGCTGACAGAGGGAGCGGATTCACTCTTTCTCCCATCGGCACCCCGCAAATGCGATCGCGGGGTGCCGATGTGTTTAAAGGCTTGCTGGGGTCTTGTGTAGGCCCCAGACCAGTCTTAAAGGGTTATTCCCATTTGCGTGTTTCATACTTACCTTCTCCCGGTGCGCCGTCCACTTCCTGGTTTTGGCAGGGGGCGGGATCCTTCTTGATTGAAGTCTTCTCCCTGCCGGGCCACACGCTGGACTGAATGCGCACGCCGCCACGCATGCGCCCTGGTGACTTCTTCCTGGCAAGTATACTATAATAGTATACTATACTGGCCAGGAAGAAGTCATCATAGCGCATGCGCGGTGGCCAGGAGAAAAGAAGTCGTATGCGCAAGCGCAGCCACTGCGATTCCGGAAAAGAGCGGTGGTCGTAACCAGGGGAGAGGGAAGACAACAATCAGGTAAGTATATGTTAATTATCTTCTAAGGGGTGGGAATTAGTTAATTAATTATATTTAGAAAAATTATCACTGTTAAATCATTAACAGATTTAACAGTGATCATTAAAATGGGAATACCCCTTTAAGTAATTTCCAGCAGGCTGGCGCAGCCTGCTGGTCAATGTCAGAAAAGCACTGACATTAAAATGCAATGCACTATAGGGATAATGCATTGCATTTTAAAATCAATCAGAATGTTGTCAGTTATAGTCCCCTTGTGAGACTATTAAGTGGTAAAAAAAAGTAAAAAAAAAAAAAACACATTTAAAATTATTTGTTTTACGCTTTTCAATGAAAAAAAATTGCAATAAAAAAAATCTCCCACGTATGTTTGGTATTTCTACGTCCGTAACAACCCGGCGGTGAACGCCGTAAAAAAAAAAAAAA
Organism: Bufotes viridis; assembly: GCA_033119425.1. Taxonomy (NCBI): domain Eukaryota; kingdom Metazoa; phylum Chordata; class Amphibia; order Anura; family Bufonidae; genus Bufotes; species Bufotes viridis. Next base: position 140,853,159 of record CM065591.1, on the reverse strand, counting down.
AAAAGACAGAATTGCTTATTTATTCTTAGTTGCCACCGAAAAAACATAACAAGCGATCAAAAAGCGCCGTTTACTCCAAAATGATACCAATGAAAATTACAAGTCGTCCCGCAAAAGGCAAGCCTTCACACAACTCCATAGAAAGAAAAATATAAAAGTTATGGGTCTTAGGAAGCAGCAATGCAAAAACAAAAGGGGTTTTATTGCAAAAAAAAAGTAGTAAGGCTACTTTCACACTGGCGTCTTGTGCGGATCCGACATGTATCTGCACAGACGGATCCGCACTGATAATACATCCGCATGCAGAACGGATCCGTTTGTATTATCATGAACATAGGCAAAACGGATCCGTCTTGAACACCATTGAAAGTCAATGGGGGACGGATCCGTTTTCTGTTGTGTCATATTGTGTCATTGAAAACGGATCCGTTCCCATTGACTTACATTGTATGTCAGGACGGATCCGTTTGGCTCAGTTCCATCAGACGGACACCAAAACGCTGCAAGCAGCGTTTTGGTGTCCGCCTCCAGAGCGGAATGGAGACTGAACAGAGCCAAACTGATGCATTCTGAACGGATCCTCATCCATTCAGAATGCATTGGGGCAAAACTGATCCATTTTGGACCGCTTGTGAGAGCCCTGAAACGGATCTCACAAGCGGATCCAAAAATGCCAGTGTGAAAGTAGCCTAAAACGGAAAAAAAACTATATGTATTTGATATCACTGTAATCGTATTGACCCAGAGAATAAAGATATTATGTTATTTATACCAAAAAATTAACGCTATAAAATGTATAAAAAACGCAGTGGCAGAATTGCTGTTTTTCCAATCTTCCTCCCAGAAACAGTTAATTAAAGTTAATCAGAAAGTTATGTGTACCCCAAAATGGCGCCATTAAAAACGACAACTTGTCCTGCAAAAAACAAGCCCTCATATAGTTATACAGACGGAAAAATAAAAAAGTTATGGCTCTTGGAACACGACGATGAAAAAAGGAAGAAAAACGCTTGGTCAGTAAGGCCCAAAACAGGCTGGTCAGTGTCTGGTACTGCAGCTCCTCCCCACTTGAACACAACACAAATTTGCTCAGAGTAAAAATTAACTGATAAATGAAAACCTTAAAAAGGCAATGACGATAGACAAATCTGCCGTGATCCATCAGCATTCAGCTATTTTTCTCTATTGTTAAAGGGACCTACCCATACATCACACAATTTATTCAGTGATTGGAATGACTTTTCTGACCAGTTTTCAGCAGGTGAATAAATCATAAGTCTGGTTTACATCCTGTATGTAGCACTTCCTGTTGCTGTATCCAACCAAACCCATGATGCATTTCTCCTTCCTCTGTCACAGCTCCAGCACCGCCTCTAACAGCACCAGCTGGTTTATAGCTCCTCCCACCCAGCTAGTTACATAGACACTGCCCCTAACAACACGCAGCTGGTTTATAGCTCCTCCCACCCAGCTAGTTGCATAGACACTGCCCTATCACTGCCCCTAACAGCACCAGCTGGTTTATAGCTCCTCCCACCCAGCTAGTTGCATAGACACTGCCCTATCACTGCCCCTAACAGCACCAGCTGGTTTATAGCTCTTCCCACCCAGCTAGTTACATAGACACTGCCCTATCACTGCCCCTAACAGCACCAGCTGGTTTATAGCTCCTCCCACCCAGCTAGTTACATAGACACTCCATTATCACTGCCCCTAACAACACCAGCTAGTTTATAGCTCCTCCCACCCAGCTAGTTACATAGACCCTCCCCTACACTGCCCCTAACAGCACCAGCTGGTTTATAGCTCCTCCCACCCAGCTAGTTACATAGACCCTCCCCTATCACTGCCCCTAACAACACCAGCTAGTTTATAGCTCCTCCCACCCAGCTAGTTACATAGACACTGCCCTATCACTGCCCCTAACAGCACCAGCTGGTTTATAGCTCCTCCCACCCAGCTAATTACATAGACACTCCCCTATAACTGCCCCTAACAGCACCAGCTAGTTTATAGCTCCTCCCACCCAGCTAGTTACATAGACCCTGCCCTATCACTGCCCCTAACAACACCCAGCTGGTTTATAGCTCCTCCCACCTAGCTAGTTACATAGACCCTCCCCTACACTGCCCCTAACAGCACCAGCTGGTTTATAGCTCCTCCCACCCAGCTAGTTACATAGACCCTCCCCTATCACTGCCCCTAACAGCACCAGATGGTTTATAGCTCCTCCCGCCAGCTAACTACATAGACACTCCCCTATCACTGCCCCTAACAACACCCAGCTAGTTTATAGCTCCTCCCACCCAGCTACTTACATAGACCCTCCCCTATCACTTCCTAAGTTGCTGCTTTGACAAGTCCATGGACATCACATCACAGGAAATAAGAAAGAGCAGCATGGACATGGTCATGTGACCACAGCCCAGAATGATAGGCGCAATAAAGGCAAATTAAATATATTACAAAATTACAGCTACCGTCACCAGTGATTATTTTAGAGGATGTTGATGCAAACTGGAAACCCCCTATAACCCTACACCACAACTTGGACCCCTGGACATTTTGGGGTCATTTATTAAGACCGACGTTTTAGACGGCGGTCTTAATAACCCCTGGTACTGGCAGTGGATCCACCGAAGTTATGTAGAGGCGCCGGCCTGTACATAACTTCGGCGCATCCACTGCCAGTCTAAATGTAAGATAGCTTCCTTGCTGGCTTAAATTTAGACCATTTTCTAACCACGCCCACTATTTTAGACCTGGCATTAGCGGAGGAAAGTCCCAGACTGCGGCGCAAAAAACCTTTCAAATAACTGGCATATATCTGATAGTAAATTACTCCATTTTTGCCGAACAGGTCAGACTGTTCCAACTCCTGTATCTGGTTTTAGTTGGTTCGCCCAGGCGGCACGTGTTCTAGATCTTGTCTTTACTGTAGTGTAAGTCATCTCAAATGTATTTCTTATTCAAATGTGTTTTTTAACAGACCTATTAAGATTTAAAGGGGACCTTAACCTTGTCTGAAAGGACACAGAGTACAGCAGCTCTTCTGAGAGCGCTTTGCATCGGCTCTCCTCTGCGTTTCTAGCGTGCGGAGTATGGATCCTATACATCAGGGATCGGCAAACTCCGGCAATCCAGTTGTGGTGAAACTACAACTCCCAGCATGTTGTTCTCAGATCTCCCAAGTGAATGGAGAATGCTGGGAGTTGTACTTTAACAACAGCTGGAGTGCCGGAGGTTGCTAATCCTGTATATACTTTCTATAGACCCGTACTCCGCAAGCTGGAACAGTTACCGATGCACGCCGAAGGTGCAGAACGCCCCGAGAAGCAATGCTGCACCTTCTGTTTTACGCCACCTTTGTTATTAATATTAGCGATTCTTCTGCACCCATTTTGTCATCTTTAGGCCTCATGCACACGACAGTTGTTTTTAGCGGTCCGCAAAATGGGGTTCCGTTGTTCCGTGATCCGGGTCCGTTTTTGATTCAGTTGTGTTTCCGTGGTCCGCCAGAAAAAAAGGAAGGAAAAAAAAAGTGTCATTTTATTATCTCCACCCAGGATAATGGAATTCAGAGACGCGGATGACGGTCGGATGTGCCTCCGCATTTTTTCACGGTCCCACTGACTTGAATGGGTCCGCAAACAGTTTTTCACGGACAAGAATAGGACAGGTTATATTTTTTTGACGGACAGTGATCACAGACCGCGGACGCGGAGGACAAACGGTGCATTTGACGAGTTTTCCACGGACCCATTGAAAACCAATGGGTCCGCAGAAAAGCACGGAAAACGGCTCAACGGACACGGAATCAAACAACGGTCGTGTGCATGAGGCCTTATTATGGTTAAATAATAGAGTCTGGTAACTATTGAAGAACATTTCCAAAACTACTCTGACCTACGGAATGAATTTCAGACTGAAACTATTCTTTTTCTGATAATAGTCAATATTAATATTTATCATTAACTGTACAGAAACTGCACTAAAGACTCTACATTTTACATTTACTCAAAGGTGGAGTCTCACTTTAATCATCTGCAGCATTTCATTCTTAATGAAGGGGTACATTTAATGAATTTAGAAGATTAAGGAGAAGGATTAGTGTAAGTACAACACAGACTATCCTGGGACCAATGATGCAGCAAAGATTTATACTGTAAATGTATTATGATATAGTGTGGGCTATCCCACAGAAAGTACTACCGTGCAATAAATATGGCATTTCAAAGGAAATATTATTGCAATATACATAAAATAAAAATAGTTTGGGTTTTTATTCTCATTCTATTTTCTCTCTGGTAGTGCTCACTACTGACTACTCCTCTGGTCCACCTTCTCCTGCATTCAGAGGTGGACTACCAGGCTCAGTAGCTTCCCTGCTCCCGTAGGGAAGCAGTCCAGACATTTTTCATTCATTCATCGCTACTTTTAAATCCATAGTTATACTGTAGCTATATCTCTCTCTAGATAGGGAATTGTGGGGGCATTACACACCATATGTATCTCTGGGGCTATTTTCTATGCACAGAAGGAAGAGTTTAATAAGAGTCAATTGCAATGTATCCTGGGAGATGCAGGTGCTTGATTAGCTTATGTGAGCTGCTGCCCACCCATAGAAATGGAAGAAGGTCCTTAAGTGTTTTTCGGTCCGCAAAACACGGATCCCGGCTGTGAGCATGCTTATTTTTTTCCTCTGTCTAGAGAAAAGTCCTATTCCTGGCCGCAAAGCGTACAAGAACAGGACATGTTCGTTTTTTGTGGGGGCCGTGGAATGGACTCACGGATGCAGACGGCACATGAGTGTGCCGTCTGAATCTTTTGCGGCCCCACTGAGATGAATTGGTCCACATCTAATCTGCAAAAAATGTGGATTGGATGACGAAACGGATTGGATGGCGGTGTGCGTGAGGCCTAAGTGAGTTTTGTCGGATAACCCCTTTAACCACATCCTTAAAGAAAACTATTAATATGACTTGTCTATTATATTAAAAATTCTGGTGCATCTTTTCTTCTAATTTTGCATTATGCTGTTCCTCCTGGGTGTCATCATTCCCTTTGTCACAGAAGTGTGGTCCCTACACAGTCTGCCATGGTCAGCACTGATTGTTCAGGGACACACCACCAAGTAGTACCACCCAGCTCTCAATTTATTCAGATTTTTTAATAAATAACAAAGATACTCTAAAATTGATATTTTATGAATATTATGAAGATTATGAGTATTTACAGAACAGCTCTCCTAACAGGTCTATTACAGCACCGTAATCATGGCTGAATTATTTCATTTTAACCACGATATATCTATAGGGTTACTCATTTTGTGGCCATTATCTTTTATAAGTATTCTAATTATTCAGATAGATGAAGGTAGTACTCGGCCTACATTTGTAATCTAAGGTATAGAAATGAATGGAGAGCTCACTGTACAAGCGCGACCACCGCTCCATTCACTTCTATAGAACTGATGGAGATAGCCATGCCAGTGCTTAGCTATTTTCAGCAGTCCGATATAAAAAAAAAAAAAATGGAGGGCGGCCGCACATGATACTTCCATCTCTGTGGATCTTTGGGGCTCCTTCAGTGTTATCATTGGTGTCTTTGTTGAATCTCTGAATTATGCCCTCCTTGCCCGGTCTGACAGTTTTGGTGGACAGCCTTCCTTGTCAGATTTGTAGTTGTGCCATATTCCTTCCATTTTGAAATCCCTCTGCTATCCATAGGATGTTTAAAGTTTAGAGTATTTTTGATAACCCAACTTTGATCTATGGCTCCTCCAAACTTTGTCTCTGACCTGCCTGATAGCTTTGTGGTCTTCATGTTGATTGCTCAGTAGTGTTACAGACTGAGGGCTCTTTCAGAACATAATGTGACACTTAGACTGCACACAAGGGGGTATATAAACTAATTATGTGACCTCTGAAGTTAATTGGTTGGACGAGACCTTTTTAGGAGTTTCATAATAAAAAGGTTCAATACATATGCACTCACAGCTTTTCTTTTTTTTTTTTTTTATTAAAAACAAGGTATTTTTTCACTCCACTGTAATAATTTGTGCGATTTCCTCAGGCCAATTACACAATATCAAAATTAACATCCATTTTACTTCCCGATTGTAACACAACAAAACAGGACAAACACCAAGGGAGTAAATATTTTTGCAAGGCACTGTACAGCTCCTTTCAGTAAACTTAATTTTATTCCTAAGGATTAAGGAAAATTGTACTGGTATTGTAACGTACAGTTAGTCAACACCACAAAACAATTTCCAATGCTTCAAATGGTATATCCAGTATTGCACAAAAAATAGAAACCCCCTTTAATAAGAGACACTGCATTTCTGTAAACGAAAGGATCTCTCTTACGCCCCAGATACATGCCAGGAACCTTCATTAAAGGGGTTGTCTCACTTCAGCAAGTTCATTTTTCCATCACATTTTACACTGCTCATTTCCAGGGGTTACGACCATGCTGCAATCCAGCAGCGGTGGTCGTGCTTGCACACTATAGGAAAAAGCACCAGCCTATGCGCACTCCCGAAGTCCCAGCCGTCCCAGCCACCAGAAAGGCCGCTTTTTCCTATATTGTACTGCTGGATTACAGGGTGGTCGTTACCACAGAAAAAAGCAGTGTATAATATGATGAAAAAATGAATCCAGCCAGCAACGGAAGCAATGTGGACAATCACAGTACATTAGTAAGTGCCTTCAAAAAAGAGGAACAAATTCCAGCTTCCCAATAAAAACGATGGTCTTTATTAAACAAGCGATAAAAACTCCCATAGAGTTACGCGTTTCGTATTTAAACATTAGAATCCTTATGACAGGTGCAAGTGTATACAACCCACATTGATATAGCGGACTGCCTACAATCAGAAAAGAGAGACAGCATGTCAGGTGTTATCAATATCAGGATAAGATACTAAAAGTGGAGGGGAGTCCATATCATGGTGGGTATAAAAATAAATGAAAAGTAAGAAAAAACCCAAGAAACAAAAGATACTCATTCCAAATCAAACATATTTCCTATTTAGGCCAGTAGGGGCACAACTGCCAAGTTGAAACATTTAAAATGCTTCACTACTCTTGTGATCGCCCCCTCGAGCTGGTGCTGTAACCCTTTCTTTTCCCCGTGCTGTAAGCACGGAAACATCACCTTTGTGAACCATTGCAATGTCCGAAATATGTTTTCGTATTCTGGTTTTTATTTGTGGTGCATCCCACATACTGCACAGAACATTCCGCGCATGTTATCAGATAGACTGCATAGTCAGTGTTACAATTGCGGTAATATATTGCTTAATTTGATAGTTTATGATTCACCTTAGAAACAACTGTCTGGGTAACCATTGTATAGTTGCAACACATGCATCTATTCTGGCCACATTTAAAGCTTCCTTTGTGGCGTAACCAAACCGGTTTGGGGGCAGGGCGGTCATGGAAAAGACTAGGGATCAATTTTTGGTGCGTGCTACACACTTTATATTCATGTCCGCATTTGTACTCCAATCATCATCACATTTTAGTACTGATAGATGCTTTCTCACTATAGCACATATTTGGGTATATTCCTTGCTACAGTTGGTAATAAAAGTTACACTATTGTCAAAAACATTTTTCTTTTGTTAGTAGAATTAGAAAATATTAGTGTCCTGCGATTTAAAGACTGTGCCCAGTCTTTCGCTCTATTGATAGCATGCGGGGAATAGTTCCTCATCCGCAACCTGGCAGGTTAAAGGAAAGACTGTCCAGGTTAGAGGAAAGACTGTCTGAACATTTTCATCTGGCTCTGACCATCTTTCCCCTAGGAATATTTTTAGTCACATGCGCTGGGTGGCAGGAATCGGCAAAGAGCGTAGCATTTCCTGCAGTCTCTTTTCTGAAGGTACTACTAGATACAAGATGCTTGTCAGAGTTCTCATTTAAACACAAATCCAAAAATGAATTTGACTGAGAATCGTAATGAATGGTGACGGAGAGGGAGTGACTATTGTTATTTAAAAATGATCCAATGTTTGATTTGGAATGAGTATCTTTTGTTTTTTGTGTTTTTTCGCTTACTTTTTTTTTTTTTTTTAGAATAAATTGATTTATTCAAAACAATATATTACAAAAACAAATGCATAGCTTGAGGAAGAAGCCACAGTGAAAAAAAAAGTGTTGAAACGTATATTGATGGCACTCATTTTTCACTGTGTCATTTGCTGTTTTTTTTTTTTTTTTTATTTAATAATCTTTATTAGGGTACTTTCACACTTGCGGCAGGACGGATCCGGCAGGCTATTCCGCCTGCCGAATCCGCCCTGCCGCAGTGCCCATGCACTGCCGTGCTGCCGCTCCGTCCCCATTGACTATAATAGGGCGGGGGTGGAGCTACTGGCGCAGCACAGCAGTGCGCTGCCAGAGATCGCCGGACTAAAAGTCCTGCATGTCCGACTTTTCAGTCCGGCGATCTTTGCCGTGCGCTGCCGTGCTGCGCCGTAGCTCCGCCCCATTATAGTCAATGGGGACGGAGCGGCAGCACGGCAGTGCACGGGCACTTGCGGCAGGACGAATCCGGCAGGCTAGATCCGTCCTGCCGCAAGTGTGAATGTACCCTTAGGCCTTATTCACACGTCCGTAGATATGTCCGCATGTGTTCCACAATTCTGCGAAATACATGCGGACTCATTGACTGTGAATGGGGCACGGAACGATGCGGAGAGCACACACTGTGCTCTCCGCATCAGTTTCTAGCGGAGTGCGCCGCCGATCTTACGGCCGCAGCTCTGCAAAAAAGAAGAGCATGTCCTATTCTTGCCCGCAATTGCGGACAAGAATAGACATTTCTATGGGGCTGCCGGCCGAGTGTGTTTATGGATCTGCAATTTGCGGATCCATAAACACTACGGACGTGTGAATAAGGCCTTAGAGGAAAACATGTACAAACAATTTTAGTTTTCATACAAAGTTACAATACAAAATTATTTTTATTTTACATTCCCCATAGCCACTCATTGATCAACCCCTCCCTACCCACCCTTGCGATGCTTCTCAAAACCCTCTATCATCCCAATACAGACAGCAAAAGGGAAAGAAAAGAAAGACCAAAAAAAAAAAAGATAAAAGAAGTCATGGAAGTGGAACCATAAAATTGGGGGCGAGAAGGATTAAAACCTCCAGCCACTTCTCCTGACTATTTATTTGCCTACATAGGACATTCTCATAGTTTTTAACCCTATTAACCAAATTTATCCAAGTGTTCAAATTCGGAACATCTCGTGAGAACCAAACTCGAGTGATCAGAAGTCTCGCCAAAAACAGTATTCTATTCATAAGAATCTTCTTATATTTATGGCAATTTACCTTAGAGAAATCACTAAGTATACAACATTCAACCATAAATGGAATCGGAGTCTCAATTTATGAGTAATAAAGTTATCAATCGCAAACCAGTATTCTTTTAATTCTGGGCAAGACCAGAGCATATGTAGGTGATCAGCCCCAAAAAGGCCATCTATTAACCCACATTTATTAAGCCATAAGGGCGTAACATATAATCTATGCAAAATATTAAATTGGATCACTCCGTGATTAAAGTTGTGAGATATTAAACTCAAATTCATTGATATATTTCCCCATCCCTCGAATTGAATCCTTGGGCAATCAACTCCCCGGGCCGTTTGTCCTGGTGATTGTGTTTTAATAAATAGTGCCTTAGGTAGTAATTTATACAGATGTGCAATCTTAACCCTCTGATCTAAAATCCCCAAGAGATCATTTAAAGAAGTAGAAATATCTATCTCCAGAAGTGATTTATTCTTTACACTAGAAAGTGCCTAACGTAATTGAAAATATCTAAACCAAGACAAACCAACTATAGTCTCCCTTTATGCTAGCACCGAGAACAAAAGTATCTCTCCATTCTTCACCACTTGTGCAACATATAGAATATTATTCTTTTGCCAATTCTGGTCTCCAGCTATTTTATCTAGAGCCTGTAGTTTAAAATTATACCAAAGGGGAGTACACTGAAGAGATCCTGTTATTCCCAGCCATCTTCTGATAGTGTCCCATGCCTTAGGCCCCTTTCACACGAGCGAGTTTTCCGCGCGGGTGCAATGCGTGCGTGAACGCATAGCATCCGCACTGAATCCTGACCCATTCATTTCAATGGGTCTGTGTACATGAGCGTTTTTTTTCACGCATCACTTGTGAGTTGCGTGAAAATCGCAGCATGTTCTATATTTTGCGTTTTTCACGCATCCCTAGCGCCATAGAAGTTAATGGGGCTGCGTGAAAAACGCATTGCATCAGCAAGCAAGTGCAGGTGCGTTCGTTCTTCACTGATGGTTGCTAGAGATGTTGTTTGTAAACCTTCAGTTTTTATCACGCGGAAACGCATCAAAACGCATCAAAACGCATTGCACCCGCGCGGAAAAAACTGAACAACTGAACGCAATCGCAGGCAAAACTGAATGGCTTTGCCTGTGAAATCGCACAGTTTTCACTGAACGCATCCGCAACGCATCCAGACCTAATCCGGACAAGCTTGTGTGAAAGAGGCCTTAGGGTCCTTTCACACTGGCGTTTTTCTTTTCCGGCATAGAGTTCCGTCCTCGGCGCTCTATGCCGGAAAAATCCTGATCAGGATTATCCCCATGCATTCTGAATGGAGAGAAATCCGTTCAGGATGCACCAGGATGTCTTCAGTTCAGGACCGAAACGTTTTTTGGACGCAGCAAATACCGCAGCATGCTGCGCTTTTTGCTCCGTTAAAAAACCCAGAACACTTGCCGCAACAACGGATCCGGAATAATTGCCCATTGAAAGGCGTTAATCCGGATCCGGCCTTAAGCTAAACGTCATTTCGGCGCATCGCCAGATACGACGTTTAGCTTTTTCTCAATGGTTACCATGGCAGCCAGGACACTAAAGTCCTGGTTGCCATGGTAAAGTGTAGTGGGGAGCGGGGGAGCAGTATACTTACCATCCGTGCGGCTCCCGGGGCGCTCCAGAGTGACGTCAGGGCGCCCTGCACGTGACGCATGGATCACGTGATCCATGCGCATGAGGCGCTCTGGCGTCATTCTGGAGCGCCCTGGGAGCCGCACGGACTGTAAGTATACCGCCCCCCCCCGCTCCCCACTACTACTATGGCAACCAGGACTTTAATAGCGTCCTGGCTGCCATAGTAACCTGAAAGCATTTCGAAGACTGATCAGGATCCTGATCGGTCTTCTAATGCTTCAGGTGACTTGCGTTCTGACGGATCCGGGCGGGACGGAAGTGCCTGCCGGATCCTCAGAACGCAAGTGTGAAAGAGGCCTTACCCACTTTTTTCCCCACAACAAATCACTAATAATTCTCTTGATAAGCTTGAAAAAAACCTATCCTCTATCCCTATAGGTGAATTTCTGAGAATATAGAGGAGCTGGGGCAAAATCATCATCTTGACCAAGGAGACTATCAGCTCTGGGTGAAGGAAGTCAGAGCCATATGACAATTTTTAACCTCAATTTAGTAATGGAATTAAATTAAGCTGTAAATAATCTTCAATCTTAGGAGATATAGCAGGACAATTCCTTTAAATTCTGTAGACAACATAGCATACGGGCGGGTTCATTTGATTGTACTGTGGTGTGAATCTTTTGTTTTTAGCAAGTATAAATCATTTTCATTCTTTCAGACCTCTTTCTATGCATGCCCTTCTATCACTGGGTGTACCAGAAGAGGAAATATCAGAATGCGGGCTGGATTGGCAGTGAGTTTGCTCATCCGGTGAGGCACACTTGTCAGCTGTATCTGCTGTAACATTATTGACTGCTCCGCTCCAGACCCTAAATCAGGTCAGAGAATTTTCTAACATAGAAACTGAAATTTAATAATGTATTGTCACCGGTGAAGAAAAGTGATCATGTGACTCAAGTCGACAAAACAGGTACATTTCATAGAATGAGAGAAGGCAGACAACATGAGCAGAGTGACAAGGAGCAGGCACGGTCTATGCATCTGGATCCTGGAATCCAACTAATAAATATTAATGGACTTTCAGTAGCAAATTGCCTTATGAAGATGTACACAGGATATATAGAGAAGCCATACTGCCTCATTTATATTTTAACACTTTTCCAGACCGCTTGGATCTTTCTGTTTTCCTTTCTGGTTCTATCACCTGCCATCTTGTTCTTTGGCCGGCTAGACCTCTTATGCCTACCGCTGCTAATTGACATTTCAAAGACTGTATCAGGCTGCAACCTAATAAGCAGCATATTCTCTCTAGTTAATAAATCATTCACCGGGCAGGTCATTAGGTGCAGTTGTTTTCTTTCATCTTATATATCTGTCCAAGGAAGTTCTCAGAAACCCATAAAATGATATAATTAACTAGATCACTACTGGTTTCAAACGTTTTTTCTATAATATGGAGTGTTTTAGAACCCTGGAAATCAGAATGAACTCCCTGATGATGGTCAAGAAGAACTGCTATTTGCCAAAGGTGCATTTGGCTGCCAACTATTGAATAAGTATGGGCACCTGAAAGAGGTTGTCCCACAGGATAAGGCATAAATGTCTATCGGCGCGAGTTCCACCTCTAGGACCTGCTCTTAAGTCAAGAAAAGAACCCTATAAGTGCGCCACCATGAATGGACAGGAGGTTCCACATGTGTATAAGGCCCCTTTAACACGGGCGAGTTTTCCGCGCGGGTGCAATGCGTGATGTGAACGCATTGCACCCGCACTGAATCCGGACCCATTCACTTTTATGGGGCTGTGCACATGACAGTTGATTTTCACGTATCACTTTTGCGATGCGTGAAAATCGCAGCATGCTCTATATTCTGCGTTTTTAACGGAACGCAGGCCTCATAGAAGTGAATGGGGCTGCGGGAAAATCGCAAGCATCCGCAAGCAAGTGCGGATGCTTTGCGATAGTTCCCGCATGGTTGCTATGCAACCATCGGGATGTGTAATCGGTTCTGTATTATTTCACATTATAACATAGTTATAATGTAAAATAACTACCCTTGGTCATCTTCCTATCGCTGAACCGGTGCAGAATGGGTTAAAATAATAAACTAATAATAACTACCTGGTCCATTTGATCGTGAGCCCGGCCTCTTCTCCGTTAGCTTGCTAGTAGAAAGGACCCGTGATGATGTCACATGATCACATGGCTCAATCACCTGCTCCATCACCATAGTGATGGAGCAGGTGATTGAGCCATGTGATGCTGTGACATCATCACAGGTCCTTTTCCTACTAGCAAGCTAACGAGAGGAGGCCGAGCTTCGCATCAAATGGACCAGGTAAGTTATTATTAGTTTATTATTTTAACCCATTCTGCACCGGTTTAAACATTAGGAAGATGGCCAAGGGTATTATTTTACATTATAACTATGTTATAATGTGAAATAATACCAGCGGGACAATTTCTGACCCAAACATGCACTTCTGAGAAGAAGTGCAGGTTCGGGTCTGGGTACCAAAAGTGCCGATTTTTCTCCCGCGCGTGCAAAACGCATGACAGCGCTTTGCACTCGCAGGGAAAAATTGCGGCGATTCCCGCAATGCACCCGCACTGTTTGACGGAGTGCACCCGCAACGCCCGTGTGAAAGGGGCCTAAATGTCCATGTGGGAAAACCCCAATAACTTTAGGCATTTTTAGAACTTTCCTGATGTCTTCTGCAATAGAAAGTGACTGCACTTGTGTCCTACTCTATACCAATGCCTGGGACTAAAAGAGTCCTCCTAATCTCTTTTAATGCCTCATCAAAACATCATGTAATGCTATATTAGAAAACTCAATAAAAGGGGGAAACGGTAACATAGGCGCCTTCTTAATCTTTCTTAGCCAAGTGTGGAACGTCTTAAATGAAGGTGTGTACAGAGAGATTGAATAGTACTACATGCCACAGCACCTCTTTATGCTAATTAACTCTTCATTGAAAGGAGGGGGGGGGGAGAGACCTGCCTTATAGAAACCGGATCTACCTGATTGTGATTACACAGAGCTGCTCAAGGATAGCCGCAGGGAAATGAAAATGCTGGAACTTTTATGCACACTAACTGCTTTATACTACTGCCCCAGACATTATGATACTGTTTTAGCTAACACAAAAAAAGAATAAAAATAAAATAAAACTAGGAATGCTCTTATAATGGGGCAGCTCAGTGGTTAGCACTGGTGCCCTGTAGCACTGGGGTCCGAGGTTTGAATCCGACCAAGGACAACATCTGCAAGGAGTTTGCATGCTCTCCTCATATTTGAGTGGGTTTCCTCCACGTTGTGAGCTCCACTGGAGACAGCAAGCAATGATACTGCCTGTAATGCGCCAAGGAATATGTTAGTGCTATATAAGTAAAATAAATAAATTATAGAGCAGGAAAGCCAAACTTCATAAATAATGTAACAAAGTATGAAAAGTATGTCCTCAAGAGCATACTTTCCTTCTCAGTCGGGATCCCTGCACGGCCACAGCTGCATCAAAACATCCGGCAGCGGTGGAAAGCAACCAATAGCAGGCCGTGACAGTGATCAGCCTTCCTAGCGGCTAGGGAGCGTGGTCACTGTTGCGGCCTGCTATTGGCTGCACCCATAATGGGGGTCATTATAGGGATTGCATAACCCCTTGAATGTCACTGATTATGGGAACAAGGTATGGAAAGATTTGATTTTAAAGTTTACAGGCAACCATGATAAAAAGTATAATATCTGGCATTTGGATAGCACAAATAAGCACCATCCAGAGAAGGATACTAGTCTAATGATGCCAAAGGCAGAAAGTTCCAATATGAAACAAGCCACCATTCATTTCCAAGAATAAAATTAATCAGGTCAGGCTCTTATATGCAAGTCTAATAGACAGTATGAAGCCGTCAATGGTGACAGTATGAAAGTGACAGTGGGTCTCCTTGTATGTAGAGCCCCTGTGCAGCTGAACAAATCGCACATGTAGTATGTTCATCTCTGTTAGGCAATGCTCTAACAATTATAAGTCTACCACGTGGCAAGAAGCATACAGATACTAATTATTAAACAGTAATACTGTGCAGGCAGGTAATAAGTTGCTACCCATGCACTTAATTTAACATCACGGGCAATGTACCCGTATTTTTCACCCTATAACACGCATTTTTTCCCCCAAAGTTGGGGGAAAATGTCAGTGCATCTTATGGGACAAGTACTAATGAGCACTTCTATTATGGAAGCGCTCATTAGTACAGGAGAACTGGGAAGAGATGAATACAGTGCTCCCCCGGCTCTGTACTCACCGCTTCCTGGTCTTCCTCGGCTGCTCGTTGTGCTGTGTCCTGCACAGAAGGGAGAGCGTGGATGACAGGAGCAGACAGCAGCGTCCGGAACAGGAGAGATAAGCTGGTTTATTTTTTTCTCTCTAAGCTCTGATTAATATGGGGGCTTATTAAAATGGAGGTCTGAATAGGGGCCTGATTAACAATGAGGCTCTAATCTGAGGTCTGATTGGGGGTCTAATTAACATTGGGAGTCTGATCTGAGGTCTGATTAAGGGCCGATGTACATGACCGTGTGCCAACGCATGCGGATCGCGGACCCATTCACTTGAATGGGGTCCGCAATCCACATCCTGCGGTCCCCACCGCAAAAAGTAGTGCATGCCCAATGTTTTTGCGGTGCGGATGTACGGACAGAAAACCTGCGGAAGCACTCCGTAGTGATTCCATGGACTTCCAGTCCGTGCCTCCGTTTCGCACCGCACCACATCTCCCGGATTGCAGACCTATTCAAATGTATGGGTCCGCATTTGTGATGCGGGGTGCACACGGCCGGTGCCCATGTATTGCGGACCCGCTGTATGCAGCAGAGCAGAACTTCGATAAAAAAAATTCTCTTATTTTCCTCATCTAAAACGTCTAATAAAAGCTGCCATAAAGTATGATTACCCATCAATGGTCCGAACCCCTACCTAGCTCTATCAGCAGTTTTGCAGGGTCAAAACTGCTGACAGGCTCCCTATAATGGCTATGTCCACCTCTTCAACCATTTGTTTTATTCACCCAGTGCATCTAAAATGAAAAATAAAGAAATTCTGGAATATTCTGGAACGATTCCTATCGTTTTCTTTCTACAACTCCTATGCAGATCCGTGCATCTCCACAGTAAGGAACCCTATGTGTCGGATCCTGCTATCATTCGCTCTTCCATCTGTTCATAACTTCTTGCCAACCCACTGAATTCTATGGATAATAAAATCTACCATTGCTGCCATAGCTGTTCATGCTACTCATATACCAAGATTTCATCCCAAAATAACACAGAACACAACAGTATGCTTCATGCTTCTCGGTGGTCTATGCTGTAACTGCTGCACTTTCAGTTTTATTTCTGCTCTTTACTTATGTCCTAACTTACAGTACAGTGACTGTATTTTAGGCCTCATGTACACAACCATATGTATTATGCGGTCCACAAACTGCGGATCCACAAAATACGGATACCAGCCATATGTATGTCACATTTTCCACGGCCCCTATTTTTGTCCGCAACACAAGAATAGGACCTGTTCTATAACATGCGGGATGGACACAAGTATGCGGACATGGAGTATGGAGTTCTGAGAACAGCCAAGCAAGTGTACATCTTGGGAGTCGTAGTTTTACCACAGCTGGAGTGCCGGAGGTTAGCCATCACAGCACTAGATGGTCAGCCAGCCTTCTAATGAGTATGGCCACCTTTAGTTCGCTTTGACTGGCTTTTGTATTCATTTATGAGCAGTTTTTATGTTTCTATAGTGTCTACTAAGCTACCATGTGATTTAGTCTACTTTCACACTCACGTTTTGGGCAAATCTGTCATGGATCTGCAAAAAATGATCCCTTACAATAATACAACGCATGCATCCGTCATGAACGGATCCGTTTGTATTATCTGTAACATAGCCAAGACGGATCCGTCATGAACTTCATTGAAAGTCAATGGGAGACGGATCCGTTTTCTATTGTGTCAGAAAACAGATCCGTCCCCATTGACTTACATTGTGTGTCAGGATGGATCCGTTTGGCTTAGTTCCGTCAAGCGGACAGGAAAACGCTGCAGGCAGCGAATGGAGACTGATCGGAGGCAAACTGATGCATTTTGAGCAGATCCTTTTCCATTCAGAATGCATTAGGGCAAAACTGATCCGTTTTGGACCTCTTGTGAGAGCCCATGACGGATCTCACAAACAGAAAGCCAAAACGCGAGTGTGAAAGTAGTATTATCCACATCATTTACAGAAAGACACTCGATTTGGGTTGTCAATTTCACTAGAGTTATGAGCAGTAACAGTATACCCTGTCAAACTATCTGATCCATCTGCACTGATCTATTTGTCCAATTTCTTAACTAGACGGAGGTCTTATTTTTAGAAGGCCATCAGCTTTAGCACCTGCCACCATTACTTGGCACTATTCTCGATCAGTTAATGGGATTTAAAGCTGGCAGATTTCCATTTGCATACTATACAACCTTGTAGAGCACTGACTGATTAGCAAGTATTGGGACAAAGGCTATTGTTATTGCCATTGTAAGGGACAGCCACACCTTTGCACTACAGTTTTATTGTTAATTTACTTTTAATTTGCAAAATCACCAGGAAATTAGCAGTTAAACTAACACACAATGCCTTGCAGGGCTCGTTCAGCTGAATGCAATAACACCCTTCATTTAAGGTAGATTTAGACGAGCAGATAATTGTTTAAGTGATCACCGACACGAGCGACTACCGACCGAACGTCCTAGCAAACAACTAGCATTTAAATAAAAAGATTAGCGTGTAAAAAGTTTTGTTTTTTTCGGTCGCATAATTGTTGATACGCCTGCCTACACAGGACTCTATATCGTCAACACAATGCACATTCACATAACGCAACGATTGTACTTGACGTTGACCGAGCGTTTTTGATCAGATCGCTCAATCGTTAGTTGCATTTAGAGGCCACGATTCTCATCCATCTTCCATTGATCGCATTCGAAACGTACTTATTATCTGCTCGTCTAAATCCACCTTGAGTGATCCGTTGCTTCATTCTGGAGAAAAAGTACTTGAGAGCCATATGCAAATGAGCAGTTGAGTGCACCGAAGGTAGATCCAAGCCACTCTGTGCACTTCTGCCTCCAGTGCCAACCTCTCCCTCTCTGTCTTGATTGACAGGGCCAGGATAGATGACTATGCAGAACTCACCAGTGAAAGGTATCATTACATTCAGCTGCGCTATCCCTAACAGTGAATTTTCTGGGGATATACTCCCTTTAAACAACGTTCTAAATGGTCTTTATTAAAATTTCCCTTTCACTTTGCTTCTTCAGATTGTGTGGATGTCCTTCACTTTACAAAGCAGGCTCGAATGTAGAGAGTGGGGAAGCATCCAAGAAGGACGGCTCACAAAGGCTGTAGACCCGGATGAAAGCACATGCAAGGCAGTTTGCAAGTAGAAAAACATTATGTACAAGCATAGACAGAAAGCACAGCACTTATGACAGAGGGGTGCACGAGAGGGGGAATCGCATACTTCTCAGCATCTGTGACTGTCAGTTGAAGGACAGACGGGAGAAGGGAGAAAAGCTCTCTCACAGAATGCAGAAGCAGATATCAGCACAGGGATGAAGCTGTTCTATTTTACGAGAACTAGTGAAGACAGCAGCATCCTGGACATAGCCATGTAGACCATCTACTTGAGATGTCCACGGACCACATTTCCTGTTCTATCTGTTTGGAAAGATACATGCCATAGAAAATGCCCACCAGACAAAGGAGCATCCTATCACAGTGCAACTCCCAAAAGGACACTGTGGCTGGATGCTCTCTTGTCCATTGTTTGACAGAGACCTCCTTATGTAGTATGTGGTTTTAATGATTTATTATGATTTTATCATATTGTTTGTTTGTTTGTCCAATAGAGACATATATTTTTGACATTTATCTCTTCGTGGTGTGCACCTTTTTTTTTGGCATGCATCTTTGTGTTGTTTATGCGGGTTGCACCCTTCTTTTTTTGTTTAATAATAAATAATAATAATAATTTTTATTTTAATCATCTCAAAAAATACATTCTGTAAAAAAGAAAGAATTACAAAATCATCCCCTAACCCCCCAAACCACCCCCCCCCCGACCCTGCAGGAAAAGGAAAAAAAAACTAAAAAAAAACCAGAATTACTTAACCATCCCAGTCCTTCCAAATACTACCCCACTTTATGTAAGACCCTCTTTGTCTATATAAGATCCTCTCATAGCTTTTTACCTTCTTAACTAAACATAACCAATTATTACAGTTTGGAGCAGAGGAGGAACACCATTCTCTAGATATAGGAAGCCTGGCCAAAAACAACACTTTAATCAACAGTCGGCGCTTCGGAGGCTGACAGTTAACCTCCGATAAATCCCCCAAAACCCATACTTTGGGAGATAAAGGAATATCCACATTAAGCCTCTGCACCAGAGTTATTTGAACCATTCTCCAGTATTTACTCACTATCGGGCAGTCCCAGAACAGATGTAGATGATCTGCCCTGGGATCCCCATATCAAGGACAATCAGAGGAGGCTCTAAATCCCCTCCTATGGAGCCATAAGGGTGTCACATATATTTTATGCATAATATTAAACTGTACGACAGTATGATTAAAATTGTGCGAAACCTGACTTAAATTTACCCCTATATTCTCCCAATCCGGGGAGCCCACCTCTGACAGTGAAACAGACCCGGATCTCTGTCCTGGAGAAAAACAATCCGGAATTTTTTTTTTCATCAAGTGTCTATAACAATTTGCTAATTTAACTTGAATACCACTTTTCTTAGAAATCAAATCGTGCAAAAATTCAGGAGTGTCTACATTAAGTGAATGACTATCGGTAATACTAAGAAGTGCCGACCTCAGTTGAAAATATGCATACCAAGCCACCTCACCTACATTTACCTTTTGTTTTAGCTTCATAAGAGACAGGATTTGCCCATCTTTAACCAGTACAGGACCGCCTAACGCAGGGATGCGTCCTGCGGGCGGTCCTGTAGCTCTGAGATGACGCGTCGGCGCGTCATCTCGTGAAAGCCGAGATTTCCTGTGAACGCGCGGCACGGCAGTTAGGCTACAGCCTGCCAGCGATGATCAATCGCTGGCAGGCTGTAGATGCGATATAAATCGCATCAAACATGTATACCAGACGCTGTTTTGTGAACAGCGTCTGGTATACCTGCTACCTGGTCCTCTGGAGGTCCCATTTGCTGGGATCGACCACCAGAGGACCAGGTAACACAGTAAAGTTGCACCAAACACTACACTAACCCCCCCAACCCCCTCACCTATTAACCCCTTGATCACCCCATCTAGACCCCCTGATCACCCCCTGTCATTGATCACACCCCTTGTAAGGCTCCATTCAGACGCCCATATGTGTTTTGCGGATCCGTGGATTCACGGATCCGTGGATTCACGGATCCGATCCGCGGATCCGATCCACATATCCTCAAAACACGGACACCGGCAATGTGCTTTCCGCATTTTGCAGATCCGCACATTGCCAGAACTATATAGAAAATGCTTTTTCTTGTCCGCAATTGCAAGAACAAAACAAGAATAGGACATGTTCTATATTTTTGCGGAACGGAAGTGCAGACCCGGAAGCGCGGATCCGTAATTCCGGATCCGAGCGGGACAAAGTCTGTCCCCATAGAAATGAATGGGTCCGCAATTCCGTTCCGCAAACAGAATTTCGGACGTGTGAATGGGGCATAAGGGTCCCCTATCACCGCCAGTTACCCTGGGTTCACACCTGAGCGTTTTACAGCGCGTTCAAACGCGCTGTAAAACGCTCAACAGATTAAAACCAATGCATCCCTATAGGAGTGGTTCACACTTGAGCGTTTTACAGCGCGTTTGAACGCGCTGTAAAACGCCCAACGCATAAACAAGTACTTGAGCTTCTTTTGGGGCGTTTGACGCGCGTTTTGTGATTGACACCACAGTAGTCAATCACAAGAACGCGCGTTTTACGCGCGTTTCCTATTTGCAAAAACGCGCTGAAATACGCGCGTTTTTAGAACGCTCAGGTCTGAACCCAGGGTTAGTTAGATACTTGTTAGGTAGCTAGCGCCCAGCCCACCGCACCGCAGTCACTGATTTTGGCAGAGATTTTTTCATCCACATTGACCGATGCGAATGAAAAAATCTGTGCCGTTCATTATTTTTTTTTTTTCAGCGCAGAGGCTGAACGGAAAAAAAAATCTCATTACCCGTATGCTCAATATATGGAGAATCGCAGAAACTCCTAATGCTGGCCATACGTGTAATGATTGCGGAGACCCCTAAAATGCCAGGGCAGTACAAACACCTCACATGTGACCCCATTTTAGAAGACACCCCAAGGTATTCCGTGAGGGGTATGATGAGTTCATGGAAAATTTTATTTTTTGTCACAAGTTAGTGGAATATGAGACTGTAAAAAAAAAATAAAAAAATCAATTTCCGCTAACTTGTGCCAAATTTTTTTTTTTCTGTGAACTCGCCATGCCCCTCACGGAATACCTTGGGGTGTCTTCTTTCCACAATGGGGTCACATGGGGGGTATTTATACTGCCCTGGCATTTTAGGGGTCCAAAAGCGTGAGAATCCAAATGCGTAAAAATGCCCTGTGAAATCCTGAAGGTACTCATTGGTTCTAGGGTTCCTTGCATCTTGGCTGCAAAAGTGTCACTCATGGTATCGCCGTACTCAGGAGAAGTAGGGCAATGCTTGGGGTGTATTTTACATATACCCATGTTAGGTGTGAGAAATATCGCTGTAAACGACAACTTTTTAAATTTTTTATTCAAAGTTGTCAATTTACAGAGATATTTCTCTCACCCAGCATGGGTATATGTAAAAATACACCCCAAAACACATCGCCCTACTTCTCCTGAGTACGGCGATGCCACATGTGTGACACTTTTTGCAGCCAAGATGCGCAAAGGGCCCAAATTCCAACGAGTACCTTTAGGAGGGCATTTTTACGCATTTTTCTTCTCACGCTTTAGGGCCCCTAAAATGCCAGGGCAGTATAAATACCCCACATGTGACCCCATTTTGGAAAGAAGACACCCCAAGGTATTCGCTGAGGGGCATAATGAGTCCATGAAAATTAAACTTTTTGTCAAAAGTTAGCGGAAAGGGAGACTTTGTGAGAAAAACTATAAAAATCAATTTCCACTAACTTGTGCCAAAAAAATCTTCTATGAACTCGCCATGCCCCTCATGGAATACCTTGGGGTTTCTTCTTTCCAAAATGGGGTCACATGTGGGGTATTTCTACTGCCCTGGCATTTTAGGGGCCCTAAAGCGTGAGAAGAAAATGCGTAAAATGCCCTCCTTAAAGGTACTCATTGAATTTGGGCCCTTGTGCATCTTGGCTGCAAAAGTGTCACATGTGGTATCGCCGTACTCAGGAGAGTGGAATGTGTTTGGGGTGTATTTTACATATACCATACTGGGTGAGAGAAATATCTCTGTAAATTGACAACTTTGAATAAAAAAATGTAAAAAGTTTTAGTTTACAGCGATATTTCTCACACGCAGCATGGGTATATGTAAAAATACACCCCAAAACACATTGCCCTACTTCTCCTGAGTTCGGCGATACCACATGTGTGACACTTTTTTGCAGCCAAGATGCGCAAAGGGGCCCTAAAACCAATGAGTACCTTTAGGATTTCACAGGCCATTTTTATGCATTTGGATTCTCACACTTTAGGAGCCCCTAAAATGCCAGGTGAGTATAAATACCCCACATGTGACCCCATTTTGGAAAGAAGACACCCCAAGGTATTCCGTGAGGGGCATGGTGAGTCCACAGAATTTTTATTTTTTGGCACAAGTCAACGGAAATTGATTATTATTTTTTTTTAATTTTGTTTTTTACAAAGTCTCATTCCACTAACTTGTGACAAAAAATAAAATTTTACATGAACTCACCATACCCTCACAGAATACCTTGGGGTGTCTTCTTTCCAAAATGGGGTCACATGTGGGGTATTTATACTGTCCTGGCATTTTAGGGGCCCCTAAAGCGTGAGAAGAAGTCTGGAATCCAAATGCGTAAAAATGCCTCTAGAAATCCTAAAGGTACTCATTGTTTTAGGGTCCTTTAGCTCAGGCTGCAAAAAGTGGCACATGTGGTATGCCGATCAGGAGAAGTAGGGTAATGTGTTTTGGGGTGTATTTTTATATATACCCATACTTTGTGTGAAAAATATCTCTGTAAACGACAACTTTTAAAATTTTTATACAATTTACAGAGATATTTCTCTCACCCAACATGGGTATATGTAAAAATACACTCCAAAACACATTGCCCTACTTCTCCTGAGTACGGCGATACCACATAGTGACACTTTTTGCAGCCTAAGTGCAAAGGGCCCAAATTCCAACGAGTACCTTTAGGTTTTACATGGCGGCTCACAATTTAGCCCCGCCCAAAATGCCAGAACAGTAAACACACCCCACAAATGACCCCATTTCGGAAAGTAGACACCCCAAGGTATTCACTGAGGGGCATAGTGAGTCCGTCTGAGATTTATTTATTTTTTGCCAGAAGTTATCAGAAATTGAAACTTTTTTTTTTTTTTTCTCAGAAAGTGTCATTTTCCGCTAACTTGTGAAAAAAAATGAAATGATACATGAACTCACCATGCCTCTCCACGAATACTTTGGGGTGTCTTCTTTCTAAAATGGTGTCATTTGGGGGGTATTTATACTATCCTTACATTCTAGCACCTGAAGAAACATGACAGGTGCTCAGAAAGTCAGAGCTGCTTCAAAATGCCGAAATTCACTTTTTTGCACCATAGTTTGTAAACGCTATAACTTTTACCCAAACCAATAAATATACACTTATTGGACTTTTTTTTTATCAAAGACATGTAGAACAATAAATTTAGAGAAAAATTTATATAGAAATGTAGTTTTTTTTGAAAAATTTTACAACAGAAAGTGAAAAATGTCATTTTTTTGCAAAAACGTCGTTTAATTTGTATTAATGGCAAAAAAAGTAAAAATGTCAGCACCAAAGAAATACCATCAAATGAAAGCTCTATTAGTGAGAAGAAAAGGAGGTAAAATTCATTTGGGTGGTAAGTTGCATGACGGAGCAATAAACGGTGAAAGTAGTGTAGTGCAGAATTGCAAAAAGTGGCCTGGTCATTAAGGGTGTTTAAGCTAGGGGGGCTGAAGCGGTTAACCACCTAATTCAGATACTGAATGTTTTTCATCCTCCAGTATTGCCAACAGTTTGGGTCCTCTAAATTGAAAAGCTTTTAGTTATGCCATAATGGAGTACAAGTAAGTGATGCCTTGATTTTAAACCAGCTCTTTATAACCAGCCAGGCTTTAGTAGCCATTCTGCAGAAGGGTTTATAACCAGTCTGTATGTTAAGTAAATAGTCGGACTCTAATACTGTAATCCGAAAAACCTGAATCTTTCACCAGGAGATGGCTATTTTCCCAATCATTGAAAAAACAAAGTTGGGAAGCCATAAAGTAACCCCAGCACTGTGGCTGGATGCTCTCTTGTCCATTGTTTGACAGAGACCTCCTTAGTGTAGTATGTGGTTTTAATGATTTATTATGATTTTATCATATTGTTTGTCCAATAGAGCCATATATTTTTGACATTTATCTCTTAGTGGTGTGCACCTTTTTTTTTGGCATGCATCTTTGTGGTGTTTATGCGGGTTGCACCCTTCTTAGTATACAATTACAAGCGGTGCCCATGTTCATATACATGTTTCATAATTTCTGTTCTCTGATATACTGTGCACATTGGCCATGTTCATGGGAATATCAACCTTGTAGAAGAAAAAATTTATGCAATTTTGAGCGGTAGTCTGAAAAAGGTTTCACTGTATAATGAACTATGATACATACTATCAACTATGATAAATATGGTAGGATGACGAAGTGGAGCAGATAATATGACACCCATCTGTAGAAGACCAGTTGACAAGTTTGAATATACATTTTAGGTGGATTTTCCAGTTCACAACTAATATACCGCAACATGTAATCATTTAAAATCTATATAGTAGAAGGCTGGCACTGCTGGGTTCTCTGACCCTCTCACCACAATCCAACGTGGCTCTGGCAATAAGTTGGTCCCCTTCTGCCACTGTCGGTGGTGCTCAGCAGACAACGTACACAGTTTTGTGTCAAATTCCAATAGAACAAAAGACGCGGCACTCACTAGTGTAGATACAAACGTCTTTATGGTAACATGGTCACAGAATGGGGGGGGGGGGGTCTTTTACATTATGTGACTATGTTACAAAAAAGAAGCTTGTATCCACATGGGCGAGTGCCAACGGTCTTCACGCTATTTGGAATTCATTCAGAATGCTGCATGTGATTTACTTACGGGATCTGCAGGTCCGCAAAACTCTCTAAATGACTTTGGGGCATCGGTTGCCTGTATTTCCATTGCTATACAAGGACCAGCACATAGTTCAACCACCATTTCCTAGGAGAAAGTAAGACACTTTCCAGTTACTTAAAGTGTTATAACAAAAACATAAGAAATAAACCCAAAAATGATGTATGTTAATAAAAGGCACAGTTTCTGATTCTGATAAAACGTTTATTATTTCATACACCCGATCTGTACACTATTGTGCCATAAAACTAATACTGTACACTGCATAGAATTAAGGGTGCACTCACCCGACCGTATTTTTTGGGTCTGCATCCGTTCCGCAATTTTGCGGAATAGGTGCGGACCCATTCATTTCAATTGGCCCGCAAAAGATGCGGACAGCACACCGTGTGCTGTCCGTATCCGTAGTTCTGTTCCGCGGCCCTGCAAAAAGATAGAGCATATCCTATTCTTGTCTGCAATCGTGGACAAGAATAGACATTTCTGTCATAGGGCCGGCTACATTCACAAGACCGGTATCTGTGATTTGCGGATCTGCAATTTGCGGACCGCAAAACATATACAGTCATGTGAATGTATCCCAAGAGGGCCTGGTGTTTAAGGTATGAATCTCATTTCTTCAACGCCTGTCAATGCATCCTGCTGTTCACTCCATTTTCTCAGAATTAGATTGTAATAAAACAGAATAGATTGGTTTCTGGAAATAAAGGGTGTATTAGACACCCCAATGCCGCAGACGATTGTCAGGAGGTAAGCGTTCCCGCCTGGCAATTGTCTGATAGCTAGTGCAGGACACCACTGCTATTAAATGCAGCAATGTCCTCCATGTCATGGGAAGGAGCGATCGCTATACCATCCCTCATCCCCATGCAAGTCAGCAGTATGCCAGTAGCAGATCGCTATTAACAAAGCGCAATCTGCCCTCAGCACCATGGCGATTTTTAAGAATGCTTAAAAATCACAATTGCCCAATGAATTAGTGTTTGCTCGTTCATCCGGGCATTTGGAGGCGGTATTAGACTGCAAGATGATCGCTGATGAGCCTTCATAGAAACACTCTTTAGCGATCATCTGCCAGAAAATCTAATACACTCTTAAGCCTCATTCACAAGTCAGTGATCCATGAACGTGTGCTGTACGTGTTCTCCACGGACCGCACACGTCCCTATTCATTTTAATGCGTGTATTCACACATCAGTTTAGCACGGTCCTTGGGTCTGTGTTTTTAGCACAGATGCATGCTCTATTTTGTCTGTGTTCACAGATCTATCACGCCCATTATAGTCTATGGGTCTGTAGAAAACTATGGATGCAACAAGGATGCCATCCATGTTGCATCCATGTTTCATGGATCATTAGGAAGGGATGCTTTGAAAACACAGATGACACACGGACAGTAAAAAACTGACACATGGACCCAACGTGGATCCTTCACGGACAGATTCACGGATGCATCACTGACCACCTTCTCACAGATTTGAGCATGGACACGGATGTGTGAATGAGGCTTTAAATGAACTCACATGCCACTGAAAGCAAATAAAAAAATCGGAGCCGATAACACTGAAATGTACGTAAAGATCATCATAATGTAATGCCCCCAGATTGCTGTAACACACCACGTTTGATAGCAAGGGTTAAAAGGAGTTCAGAATAGAAGAAGGGGGACTTCAGTCAACAGCACTACCTTCAGAATGCAGTCAGGGTACAGTTAAGATGCTAAAATGTCTTTATTAGTTAAATAACAACACGTTTCGGGTCCAGAATTGACCCTTCATCAGGTATTAATGAGGATGTTAATGCATAACAAAGGGTCTGTTTTGGATCTGAAACGTGTTGCAAATTAACTAATAAAAACATTTTTAGCATCTACACTGTAGCCTGACTGCATTTTGAAGGTAGCGCCATTGATTGAAGTCCCCTTTCTTCTCTTCTAAACTCTGGTATCTGTCCAGCATCTAGCCTGGTGGGGATCGAGAGCAGCACCTTCTTACAGGCTTCTGCTGCGGTTCTTCCTATGTGCACTCTCCATTTTTATTTCTATTCAAGGGTTAAAGGGAATGAGAACTAGATGTTCTTTCAGTGTCTGAAATAATTATAAAGATCTATGCACATATTGTTTCATTATAACAGTCTCTAGAACTTCATGAGAATGCTATACCGGCTGTAGTGGCCAACACAGACCTCAACTGCAGCCTAGTAGAGGACAACAGTAGGAAGTCTCTGAGATGGTGGCCTTCTTGTAGGTAAACTTTGGGGAGTGTCCCATAGAACAAGTTAAAGACTTGTGAACATTGGTTAATACGAGCTTACGACTTGTGTGTGTATATATATATATATAGATAGATATATACACATATTGATAAACATGAACAAGGCAGCACTCCGGTCTTGGTAAAAAAAAAAAAACGGTGGATCTTTGTTTTACACCGAATGCAACGTTTCAGCTCATCTCAATGGAGCCTTTGTCAAGTTTAACAAGGTCTCAATTGAGATGAGCTGAAAAGTTGCATTGGGTGTAAAACAAAGATCCACCGTTTTTTCACCAAGACCGGAGTGCTGCCTTGTTCATGTTTATCTACGTTTGCTGGATTCCCATCCAGAATCCCTCCAAGGATTTTTGCACCTGGCTAACCTGAGGAGCGCTGCTATTTTTTCCATATGATAATATATATATATATATATACACACCCACACAGTATATATATCTTATGCAGACTTATGTGTTTCCATGGTTACGGACTATAAATAAACTCTGGGTGTGATGTCTTATTCTCTTCATCTGCCTCTTCTTCTTCTTTCTGTAGGTTAGAAAGAAGTAGGGCAGGCAACAAAGATCTTTATATTTTTCTATCCCCCCCAATGGACGGTAGAAGAGGGGGCAGATTGTGGGTCTTTGCATTCCACTTACTGTGTACTCAGCTACAACCCCTTTGTAAACTTCATAGAATTCTTCAGCGTTGGCCTTCTCTATGGTAAACTGAAACACAAGCAAACAACAAGATAATCCGACGTCAGATGACACGGTAAGTGTAAACTATTCAATTACATCTATTTGTGGAGAAGGGAAAAGGGCTCAGGACTTTTACAATGACACCAAGTGATGACACCGGAGACAGTGGCATAAACAATATGAAGAACAGGCAATAGCAGTAGCCTGGTAGTCAAAGGGTGTTTTTATGCCCTGTATTGTTCACATTTACATACAGTATACTTCCATATACAGTAATGCTATTGGAGTTGAGTTTGCATGGTCTGAGTAAGTTTACATGGACTACCCTTGAGTACTCCTGCTTCTTGTTCAGTATTGTTAATCGGACATTGTACGAAATCACCAGCCACTTTTTACTGACGACACTAATCTTTGTAGGATATTTAAAGGGGTTTTCCAGTTTTTGTGTTTCATTTAATTTTTTTACATAATAGAGAATCATCCATTTTGTAATTTAATGCATTTAAAATTCTGCTTACCTACATAGCTTATATCAGTCCTATGTAATGTATCCATGGCATTAGTCATGTGACCCTTAACATTCAGTAAGCAGCAGTGTCACATATCATATATGTGCTGGGTCAGCACACAGGACACATCCATATCCTAATTAAATAATTGTAGTGGTGGAATAATGATTTTTATTGTAGCTATTACAATAACTACAACACTGTGTGCATTTACATGGCCGCCAGTCTCTAGGTGAGTTGTAAAATGGATGCCTGTCTCTATGTGGTGTGACACAACACACACAGAGGAGACACAGGGGGAACAATGTTAGGCTAGTTTCACACTAGCAGCAGGGGAGTCCGTCAGGCTGTGTCGGCGGGTGAACAGCCTGTCGGATCCTTCCTGCCGCTAGTTCACGTGTAGCCCCGGAGTGCCGCTCCGTCCCCATTCACTATAATGGGGGAAGGGGCGGAGTTATGATGGCAGCGCACAGCGAGAGGCAGCTGGACTAAAAGTACTGCATGTCGTACCTTTAGTCCGGCGGGCTCTTGCCGTGCTGCCGCTGGAACTCCGCCCCCGCCCCTATTATTGTCAATGGGGACGGAGCGGCAGTCCGGGGGCACACGTGAACCAGCTGCAGGACGGATCCAACAGGCTGTTCACCCGCCGGAACAGCCTGACAGACTCCCCTGGCGGTAATGTTAAAGTACCCTTAGCTATGTTTCTACACAGACACTGAGAGACATGATGAGATGGTACTGCAAGTGGTAATATTGTATATGTTCTGCTCATCAATTCTCTTATTCACTTGTTGCCCCTGGGCAGTTTACATGGGCCAGAGGTCACGTGACATGTGTGAAGGTCACATGACTAACCTCATGATTAGTCCTATTCATCTCTACTGCGGATGCCAATACAGCTCTCCTACAGATGCATCACAGAGGACTAAAATTGGCTATACCAATTTTTTTCTTTCCAGAGAGGCCAATGCACAGATAGTCAGAAGTCTGCAAGCAAAATTTTAAATAGATGCATATTAGACAATTGTATGACGTCCTTGCTACCTGGAAAGAAATCTTGTGGTGGGTCTCAGCTCTCTAGGACGTACCATTCCTGAGATATTCCCCAAAAATGACCTGCATTAGCCAATACAAGCCTGCAAGTCTTTCTCTTCATATCCCAACTGCCATACACACGGTCACATGTCCCTTATCAGCCAATAGAAGCTCGCAGGCCCTTAGTCTCCAAACACACACAGTTTTACTCCAGGTTTCCATAACAACCCAGCCATTTTTCTTCACTGCTGTAAGTCAGCTTTAGGCTAGGGCTGCACGACACATAGGGCACAACTACACAGATACATGCATCCATCTTCGATGGATTTTTCGCGACTGTCGTGTCACAGTCGCAGCATGTCGCAGTGCGACACCATAGCCTATCATTATGAAAATTGTTGAGTGACATTGGTACGACAAAACGTCGCGTGACACATGTCGTCATGTAGCCCTAGCCTTAAAGGAGCAGGGCGCTGTGGAGGTCACTGTTAAGGGGACAGGGGCCACTATTAAAGGGACAGGCCGCTGTGGAGGTCACTTTCAAGGGGTGTTCACAGTGGAGGTCATTGTTAAGGGGGCATGGGCCACTATTGAAGGGGCAGCTGCTGTGGAGGTCACTGTTAAAAGGGTGGGCACTGTGGAGGTGACTGTTAAAAGGGTGATCACTGTGAAGGTCACCGTTAAGGGGGTAGGCCGCTGTGGAGGTCACTATTAAAGGGGCAGGCACTGTGGAGGTCACTGTTAAGGGGGTAGGGGCCACTATTAAAGAAGCAGCTGCTGTGGAGGTCACTGTTAAGGCAGCAGGATACTGTGAGGTCACTGTTAAGGGAGCAGGGTACTGTGGAGGTCACTGTTAAAGGGGCAGGCCGCTGTGGGGGTCACTGTTAAAGGGGCGGGCACTGTGGAGTTTACTGTTAAGGGGGCAGGGGCCACTATTGAAGGGGCAGCTGCTCTATAGGTCACTGTCAAAGGGACGGGCACTGTGGAGGTCACTGTTAAAGGGACGGGCACTGTGAGGGTCACTGTTAATGGGGCAGGCCGCTGTGGAGGTCACTGTTAATGGGGCGGGCACTGTGGAGTTTACTGTTAAGGGGGCAGGGGCCACTATTGAAGGGGCAGCTGCTCTATAGGTCACTGTCAAAGGGACGGGCACTGTGGAGGTCACTGTTAAAGGGACGGGCACTGTGAGGGTCACTGTTAATGGGGCAGGCCGCTGTGGAGGTCACTGTTAGGGGAGCAGGGGTCACTATTAAAGGAGCAGCTGCCGTGGAGGTCACTGTTAGGGCAGCAGGGTACTGTGAGGTTTCTGTTAAGGGAGCGGGATACTGTGGAGGTCACTGTTAAGGGGACAGGGAACAGTGGAGGACACAGATAAGGGGACGGTCCCCTATGGAGTTCAGTGTTAAGGGGCAGATGCTATAGAGGTCACTGTTAAAAGGGCGGGCACCTGAGGAGGTCAATGTCAAGGGAGTAGGGTGCTGTGAAACTTACTGTTAAAGGGGCAATCTGTGAAGGTCAAAGTTAAGGGGATAGTCTGCTGTGGAGGTCCCATTTTAAGAAGGCTGGGCACTATGAGGGGTCAGTGTTAAGGGGTGGGGGGCTGTGGAGTTCACTGTTATGGGGGATACTGTCAAAATCTTTTAATGACACACACAAACATTAAGTGAAATAGATGAAATATACCCGTGCAAAGCCGGGTCCATCTGCTAGTAAATAAATGTAAAACAAAATAAATGTAATTATTAAATCTAGAATACCTCTTCAAAACCCAACTTTCTGCAAAATAATACAGTAAGATCTAGATAAGCTGGCGGCATGGGCAAGAATGAAGCAAATTTATTTGAACTTTGACAAATGTAAAGCAAGGCTGCAGTAATCATACTTGTGGTCGGATCGGCTATCCGAAAGGTGTACCTAACCTATCTAACCCTATCTACAACAAGCAGTAGAATTATGCCATAACTGCTGCGGTAGGGCAGCCTAAAGGGGGCCACCCTAATATGAAATGACTGTAAGATGGTGTGGGTGGGTGGGTGAAATCAGCTGAATCGGCGTCAGCCTGGGCTCACAGGAGCCTGTAAATAGCCTAGCAATCAGCCAGCCTAGGCCCGCAGGTGCATGTAACTAGTCTTGTGATCCGCCTCCCCTCCCACAAATGCAGCAAATATATTTGCTTAAAACTAACTATACATTAAGGGCCCATTCAGACGGCCATATGAACGGGTCCACACCTGTTCCGCAATTTTGCGGAGTGAGTGTGGACCCATTAATTTCAATAGGGCCACAAAAGATACATTGCTCCACGGATAGAGCATGTCCTATTCATATCCGCAAGCGCGGACAGGAATAGGCATTTTATATTATGGTTGCAGCCATGTCTGCAAATTGCAGAATGCACACGGCCGGTATCCGTGTGTTGCGGATCCGCAAAACACTACAGCAGTCTGAGTGAGGCCTAACTGGAATAAAAACGAGGACATTAGAAAAGAAAGACTTGGTTATTCTGGTTACAAGTAAGCTAAGCAGCAGTAATCAATATGAGGCAGCAGCTGCAAAAGCAAATATGAGATAACAGAGATTAAAAACCTGTGATCCCAATGTAATATTATCGCTTTTAAGACAACATCTTGAATAGGGGATTCAGTTTGACACTCCATATACTAAAAAGATAAAAGAGAGTGCAACCTGATTATTTAAAGGGGTTGTCTTATCTGAGACAATGGGGGCATATCGCTACGATATGCCCCCATTGTCCGATAGATGCGGACAATGGGGGCATATCGATAGTTGCTGGGACCCGCAACTATCTCCTAAACGGAGCCCCAAAAGTGGTAGAGGGTGCACTGTGAATGCAACAACCGCCCTCCATTCATTTCTATGGGCCCAGCAAAAATAGCAGAGCACTGGCTCGGCTATTTTCGTCGGGCCCATAGAAGTGAATAGGAGCGGTATCCGGTCGTGTGCGGTGCGCTCCCATTAATCTTAATGGGGAGAGCGCTTGGTGGTAACCGGACCAGAGTCCTCCAGCTACCACTTTGCCCCGCTCCCTTCTTGATATAGGTGCGGGTCCCAGCGTTGGGACCCGCACCTATTAAACAATGGGGGCATATCCTAGATGAGACAACCCCTTTAAGGTGTTTCCAGAGATTCTGCTATTGATGGCCTATCGTCAGGATAGGTCATCAATATCAGATTGCTGGGGGTCCAATTCCAAGCACGGCCAATCAGCTGTTCAAAGGGGCCAGTGATGTTCGTTGGTCACGTGGCCTAGGCGCTGCTCAGTCCTGTTCAAGAAAATTGGGCTGAGCTGCAATAATGTTGCAGCCTTGCCAAATAGCCGATCAGGTCCCCGATGTTTCAGAATCTTGAAAAATCCCTTTAATTGGGAAGGAAAGGTGTCACTAGACCCACCGGTTTTAGCGCCGAGATCCCACGCCTGCGCACTCGCATCTATGCTTTTTGTCAGCGTTATCAGGCCTACCTGGCTATACACAAAGTAGGGTATGCTTGAACCAGGTGACTGGGCCTGTGTCTCTTTTTTAGCCTATGTAATTATGTTGACATTAGATGGTGATGAACACGTTTGACGTTTGAGTCCACAAGATTTTGGTGTAACAGTGTACCTAATAATGAGGCGGGGCTCACACGCTGCGGCCACACCGCGACCGAGGAGCACCCGTAATGAAGCCAAAACTATGCTGGCTTATGTACTTCATTGTTAATGGCTGCATGGTAAATCAAACTCCTTTTAGCTGCAGTAAACTGTGGTTGCAATGTATGAATCCAGCTTTAAGGTCATCAGTAACTCTCAGTAGTGCAGCCTCAGATTTTGGACCTATAACAAACAAGCCTTTCTTGTAAATCGATCCTTTATTCTGCCAGGCGCTGGAGCTTCACTGTGAAGTGCTCTCCCCTGCTTTGATTTACAGCTGTAGCATCCCAGCAGGAGACTACTACAGCATAGAAGAGGGGCTGTGACGTAGCTCAATGCAAAGAGCACTTCACAGTGAAGGACCCGGCACCCGGGAGAAGAGATCATTTCGCTCAGCTGCACAGATTAAAGACATCTATAAAATATGTGCGAACTGCTCTCCCCTGATGCTAATAGCACGGGCTTTCAACGTTTTTTTTATTGCCTATGCATGTACTACCTACGAAAGGATCTTAAAGGGATCACATGCGCAGCTGCGCCAATGACTGGTCACTCTGGAGTCACTTGCCGCTTGGGGACACGTCACTACTAAAGCCAGTCATGGGTTACAGTGGTGCAGTTGGACCCTTCTGTGTGAAATATGACAGGAGGGGACCGGAGTCGAGTGAAAACAACCTGGGATCCAGAACTGGTGGTGAGCAGGTAAGTATATATCTCTTAATTTTGATCTGTATGTACTGTGACTAATGAGTTCCTCGATTGTCACCAGACCACATTTGCAAATTTAGCTCAATTTGCTGGTACTTGGAACATTTAATAAAACTTTAATGTTGATTAAAAAAAAAAAGAAAGAAATCCTGAAAAACCCCTTTAAGGCTGTACAGATACACAAATTATTTACCTCAGGCTAACAACAACATGTAACAAAGCAACGGTTTCTGAATGATAGATCCAATTATTGGACATCTTGAGGAGAATGTATTTTATTTATTATTCATTCCATCTGATGCAGAACTCTCATGAAAAAAGTTGTATATTTTGGCGCAATGCATTTTTGTGCACAACTTTGACACTGGATGCTCATCCCACATTTATCAACTGCAACTATTTAAAGGCTATGTACACCTTTGGGGGCAATTTCTTTTTTTATTAGTGCATTGTACCTATTATGAGCTAAAAATCATTTTTCCAGTTGGTGTTTATTACAAATATGGAGTCCTTTTCTCTGTACAGAGCTGAGATGCTCTACTAGCAGAATCTAAATTTTCTCTCTGCTCTATCAGACAGCTAGGCTCCTTATCTCTGCTCTCAGACCTTATAAACACTCATTATAGCTCAGTTCTTATCTTACTGATAAGAATGTGGCTTAAATAAGTGATTATGACCTCTTAGTAAATTAGAGATAACGGTTATTAGATGACGGAGACAAAGTAAAAATAGGATGCACATGGCTAGTAAAACAGTTAACCCTTTGTGACAGAACGGCTTAATATTTTTTAATAAAGACCAATCGAAAAAAACTATTTTTAGCTCCAAATGAGTTAAATGCAATTATAAAAAAAAATTGATCATGAAGGTGTATAAAGCCTTTAAATGGTTGTCCAGGATTAGAAAAACGTGGCTGCTGTATTCCAAAAACAGCCCCGAGTTCACATCTGTCCATGGGTTGTATTTTTGAAGTGAATGGGGCTGATTTGTAACACCGCACATAGCCTGTGGCCTGGTGTGGAGCTGTTTTTGGAAGCTATCTTTTTCTAGTGGAGAATTCCTTTAAAAAAGTCGCAATCTCACTCCAGTACGGAGTGGCATATAAAAACTGTAGAAACATCTCAGGACAAAAGGGTCATGTTAAAGATGCATCAAATTCAACGTTCATGATAAATTTAGCCTAAATAACAGCAATGCTAAACTGACCTCAGAAATTCCCCACTTTATCTTTTGCATGGAATGCCATATTTAGGATCTCATTGCATATGATGTAAAAGATTACACTGACAATAACCTAGGCAATGCATTTACTACAAAATTATAAATTCTTTAAAGAAAACTGCTCCAGTCTCAGCAAAAAAAAAAACTATATATTGAAATAATGGACTTTCCAGGAACAAATACGATCATTACGGGAAGAAGAAAAACGGTAAGAAACAAGATTGCTCATTGTCAACCTAAATACTGATCGGCATGGCCTGCATGATAGCAGATCTTTATCATACAATGCACATCGCTGCTCTGAGATACCTGATCAACTCCTGTCCAGTCTTCACATGTAAGATGAATTAAACAGAACCCTCCATTATAATTGGCTTCCTGTAGGGTGCCTGCCTATTACCTCCAATCCAACAGTACTGTATTTCAGTCCAATGCCATCTAAATGCCAGTTATTTAGTCCTTCTTTTAGGGCATCGTACAAATATCTGATCTATAAAATCTTACCATTTGCAACGCAGATATTTCAAAGCCTGCATCCAGTATACGGTTTATCACTTTTCCTGTTAGGCCTGTAAAACATGAAAAAGAGAAAAACAAGTATTCTTACGGAGTGTGCGTTTCTTATATTATAGATGTACAGTACATGTTATCTTACTGGAAAATGTTAAATATAAAGGTTTGTTAATGGACATTAAAGGGGATATCTTTTAGGGTAAGCCTCTTAGAAATGCCATGAAAGGCTGATTGTTGGGGGTTCACTGGTTTTATTATCTCCCATAGACTTTTAGGAGATATCCTGGTTATTTCAAGTTTATCCACACAATAGGAGATAACTATTAGAATGGTAGGGGTCCTACCACCGGGGTCATTGCTGGGGGGAATATGGGGATGATGGGGAGAAATCTTTCTGACTACTTTGGGGAGTATGAGGGAATGATCAGCCTTCATGGGGTCCTGGGGGGATTATGGGGAGTAAGCTTTCTGACTACTTTGGGGAGGGTGGAGAGAATGGTTAGCTTTCATGGGAGTGCTGGAGGGATGATGGGGAGCAAGCTTTCTGACTACATTGGGGAGGTTGGAGGGAATGGTTAGCTTTCATGGGAGTGCTGGAGGGATGATGGGGAGCAAGCTTTCTGAGGATTTTGGGGAGTCGAGGGGATGGTGAGCCTGCAAGTGATTGATGTGGGTATTGGGGGATGATGGGGATCAAGCTTTCTCACTACTTTAGGGGGTGTTGGAGGGGATGGTGAGCCTGCATGTGACTGCTGGGGGGAAGTATTCTGGGGAGCTAGCTTTCTGACTAATTTGGGGCTGGCTGTAGGATGGTGAGCCTAAATATGATTGCTGGGGAGATAATGGAGGCAGATTATGATGGGGAACAAGTGTGAATAGGAATACTCTGTTTGGGGGGGTAGAGATCTGGATGTGATTGGTGCATGGGGATCAGCTCTGATTGTTATTATTGTGGGGGTAAACAGTATATGTGGCATCAGTTCCTGGGGGACAGTGGTCGGGTGGAAAGCCCTCAGTCATGGGTGGGGGTCACCATATACTGGTCCCTCATATATTAGTCCCTTAGGCAGATGCAGATGAGTGGTGACATGCTTTATTATCCATATATTTGCTGGAAGGCAATTTTTCTAAAAAGTTGGAAACCTCATTAAACCGTGTAAGTCAGGCAGTGTCGAATTCTGGGACTTAGATTGTATATACCCCAGTTATTTCACATACACACAGCACACACCATACAAAACAGGTTGACCTCTGACCTAAACAATTTTCAGATGCAAAGCCCCTGTATGAAGGGAACAATTTCTGCTCTGCATGCGCCTTAAAGTATCCTGTTATCCTACATTAACCGCCAAACACCACTTGCTTTTCCTTGTACACAAGATCAGATTTTTAGCTATTGTTAATGATATTTATTATACATTAGAATATAACACAGGTCCCCGTTGTGTCTACTGGTCATCATTTCCAGCACCCTTCTTGTTGGCCAGCCCCTTACAGTGTCCAGTCACACGTCCGTAATTTGGGTCCGCATCCGTTCTGCAATTCCAGGACCCATTCACTTTCACTGGGTCTCAAACGGATGTGGATCCTCATTTCCAGGATCCGCATCCGCATTTCCGGGATCCGCAATTCCGTTCCCGAAAAAAAATAGAACATGTCCTATTCTTGTCCGTAATTGCGGACCAGAAAAGGCATTTTCTATTATAATGTCGGCAATGTGCGGTCCGCAAATTGCGGATCGCACATTGCCGATGTCCGTGTTTTGCAGATCCGCAAAAAACTTACGGACGTGTGAATGGACCCTAATACAGAACATTGCTATAATTCCACCACTTTGACAACTGTGTGTAGGGAGTCTGTTCTTCGGAAAGGTAACAAAATGGTAGAGGTTTTCCTATTTTTCTCCCATGTGCCCTGCGCCTGTTTTCGACTACAAAATGTAATATTTCAGAATGAACCAATCAAGAGCAGCAAAAAGAGAAAAAAAAGCACCATGTGTCTGTCAGACGAAACATCAGCTGTAGATGGGCCACTAGGGTACAAGAAGATATTCCCTTTAGCCCAGGCTCTTCCCCAATAATACACCTCAAAGGTCTAAAACAAGAACCCATTCAGGGGTTTGGGAACCCTTCCCCTTCCTCATGTGCAGAGCTGCAAAGAGAAGCATACTTACCTGCTCCCCAGCACTGGGTCCCAACTCCTTACACCTCCCCATCCTGGGCTGGCTTTGGGTCCCTCAATGTCAACATTCCCTTTGACACCACTGCAGCCAATCGCTAGCTGCAGCTCCCCTTGCATCATGTCAATTGGTCACATGACGAAATGGAAGAAGGCCACCACTGCGGCCAGTAATTGACTGCAGCGGTGTCAAAGTGGATGTTGACAGTGGGGGACGTGAGTGAGGCAGGGTGAACTAAGCCTTACATAATCTTTTTTCCGTTTTGTTTTTATGATCTGATTGTAGATTTTTCAAATTACATTTCTGTACGTGATTAGGAGTGCAGCCATCTTTATTTATCTGCTGCTGTTAACAGCATTTATAAATATGCTTTACTGCAACCACATGGACCATATACACATTGGATATGAGAAGTTTATTGACTTCTATGGGAGAGTTATCTAGACATGCTCTGTGACCTGTGCAGAGGTTATTGTGCAGGGAGGGGGAGTTGATAAGCAATTGTTCACCTATTGTAAATGCTGGATCCTGTGTTATCTGTTACTGTAAGATGACAGTTGAAAGACGATCTGTTATAGTACAGGGACTATCAACATATTATTAGGCTGAATGCAGTGTGTTTTTGTCCAGCAGAATGCCAGCTTTAGTGCTGGAGACTTGAAGGAATCATTATATTGAATGGAATCCGCCAGGTCACCACGTTTTCTGGCTATGCTAGATACAGCATTTCCGGTATTCCATCCCACTGCCAGAACAGAACATGGAATGCCAGCCGCGTATGCTCAGGAAACCTATAATCTAATACTCTATAATGATTTCTTCCTATGGGTAACAAGAATAGTTTTAAATTTGATAAATTAATCCCACTGACAGACGTCTCATCAAAGTAGGAGACCGTCTTTAGTCTATTGCCATTTGTACAACAATTAATTGCTACCTGCTATAAAGCACACACACACTCCTGCTTTGTATATACAGACAATGGGGGTCATTTATATTAGCTCTAAGCTAGTTTTCTGACTGCAGCGCTCCTTCTCCTGCAGAGGATTCTCCATAGAGAACCATCACTAAATTACCGCAAGTAAAGCCTTGACAGCAGAGTGAACTGCTATATTCAGTTTCTACAGAAAATGCTGTGAAGTGAGGGAATACAGCTAAAGACACCCTCATCACCAAACAACCACCAGGCCAGTACCACAAGTGCTGAATTGCCACCAACCAACTCGCCTCTATATCCTTGCTGGTGCCAGAGAAGAACTGCGCTAAAGCCTGCTGCTATTGTATGTACTTTCAAGTTCTAAATTGCACTAAGAAAAAGGGACTTTGTTACGGTCAACTCTGGCCTCATTCTTCAGTGCTAAAACTTTTACTGCAATGGACCCCAGGGAGAGACGGGATGTGGTAGGACACCATGACACAAGTACACTACATCAGGGCCACTACCACTCCCATTCTGAACAAAGGCTCCCACGGGGGCTAGCGGCACATGTGCCTGTTGATAAATTGGTCAGATCATTCCTACGGACAGATTATCTGTCAGATGATCGGGGAAAAGTGTTTGTATACATGTTCGTTCCCAATAATCAAACAGTGTAAAAAATGTAGGCAGTCACTGGATGACGGAGCAAGCAATTGGGTGATCATTTCGTATCGCTTTCACGGAAAATCATTGTTCCTGTGCTGCAGAGTGTGGTGTATAAACAGCGACCTACTGCGCTGGAAAATTATTTTCTATGGGGACAAGAGATTGCTGATTCGGTGGAGGTGATTGCTGCAGTCATTTCCACCAATGATCTGATAGAGATCGGGCGTGATCATCTGACAGATAATTGGTCCGTGTAAAAGGACCTTAAGACTGGAGTGTGAAATGCCAGATTTTCTGTTTTTTACCTATACGTCAGAGTCATCATTTTTCCTACTGGTAAAATCATTTACAGAGATCAGAAGGATGCTAATGAAGACCTAACCCTGTTTTATTGATGAGCTTCTAAATGTTACAGTAGAGGGGGGAAGCAGCCTGACTGTGCGTAAGATGAAGCTGCAAAAGTGAACCCGAAATGAAATACCACAGCACCGTGCGATACGCTTCATAGTTTTCTGCTGCACAGAAGGTTATTTTTAACTCTGAGGTCATTTACAGACGGAAAGGTAAAAGATAGCCCACTAAAAACGGAATCAAGCTGCGTCAGTCTGCTATCATCAGCAGAGAGATATATATACGCTGGAGTAAAAGCTTCAATAGGTTTAAGTGAAAGCCTTAGGCATGACTCATTCTCCAGAGATCTGTCAGCATATTTTCATTTTCACTATGATCTCTAGAATGAAAATGATAATGAAAATCATACATGCCTTGCATCACAATAGTAATACTGACCATTTTTGCAAAATACTTTAGTTACTGAAACCATACATTTGTAATCGAAAAATATCTATAAAGTGGCCCATTTTGAGCGTTAGCAACTTTCCCGTGTCTTCTGTTAACTTAAAGTCAGTGTTGAGCAAGTCTCTACAGTATAAGAAGAACTCCTGCAAAACGTTTTATTCTATGACCTGCTAGAAAGGTACATGATGTAATCTGTAGTGAATGTAATCTTCTCATCAGTGACTGTATTTGTGAGTTATCCCCTCCGTTCTGTTTCTCAGCTGCGTCTCGTGACCAACACTCTGACTGTCCAAACAACACAGCATCTTATGTGTGGACAGCAAGCCAGTTTCTCTGTGTATTACTATGGGAGCCCCAATGTCAGTCTCATAGGAATGAATGGAGAAGTAACTGACTTCCTGTCAGTTGAAGATCAGAGAGTTGATCACATGACACAGCTAGGAATTAGAAGGAAGGTTATAACTCACAAATACAGTCACTGATAAGAAGATTACATTCACTAC
The DNA here is from genome assembly GCA_033119425.1 of Bufotes viridis. Lineage (NCBI taxonomy): Eukaryota > Metazoa > Chordata > Amphibia > Anura > Bufonidae > Bufotes > Bufotes viridis. The sequence continues at coordinate 140,812,103 of CM065591.1, read as the reverse complement.
AGATTACATCATATACCTTTCTAACAGGTCAGAGAATAACATTTTTTTTGTGGGAGTGCTCCTGTAAGTAAACAGAAGACAGGGAGTGTTGCTTTAGAGCTATTTTTCTCTAATAGAAATGTACAATTTCAGTAATTAATGTGCCCCTACACATTTATGGGAATTTCCAAGATTTTTATACTGATGACCTATCCTCTGGATAGATCATCGGTATCTTATCAGTGGGGGTCTGACACCTGGGACCCTCGCCAATCAGTTGTTTAAAAGCAGTGGGGGTCACGGGAGCAGGAGTGCCGAAGCTTTCTCAAACAGCTGATCAGCGGGGGTCCCGGGTGTCAGACCAACACCAATCAGATACTGATGGGTGGATAGGTCATCAGTATAAACATCTTGGAAAACTGTTTAAAAAAAAAAAAGAATGACAGTTACACTTCAAACCCTACTCCTTTCCACGAAGCTCTACCCTCTTCAATAAGCCTTGCCCCCTTGTCAAGCATGTCAGGAAAAAGTGTAGAAACTCTAGATGTGCCAATTTGTCCCACTTTTAGACAGATTTTTGGTGCAGTCAGACAAATTAGTAAACCTGGACGAATGTGCTTAAAGATTATCTGAACTTTATGAACTATGATAAATACCAGATTGCGTTCTATGAGGCCTCACTGCCCCTTTTTTGACCCAGCTTAGTGCCAACTCCACCTGAGCAGAGGGCCTACATAATCTAACACAGGCTGGTTGCTAGCACTCCCAGCTTGACAACCTTAAATGAAAGGATGCAACTAGTAGGCACTGCAGCCCTAGAAACCAGGCTGTGTCATCAAATGATCCATTTGCTAATGTTTAAATTAGTTGTTCTTCTTCAGGGGCTGTTTTGGACAGACATAGCCTGACCCAGAAGGGGAGGGAGGCATACTTCCCTGCTCCCTATTGCTGGGTTCCAGCTCCCTCGCTGTCCTGCCGACGCTGCTCTGCTCCGATGTCTCCCATGCTTCACGTGACCCTGTAATATGGCACATGGGGGACTTGTCAATGCCTCCTTTGCTGGCTGGATTCATTTTTCCACCACATTATACATTGCTCGTTTCCATGGTTACGACCACCCTGCAATCCATCAGTGGTGGTCATGCTTGCACACTATCTGAAAAAGTGCTGGCCTCTCTAGTGGCCGAGAACCTGGGAGCTCACCTAGGCTGGTACTTTTTCCTATAGTACGCAAGCACGACCACCGTTGCTGCATTGCTAGGGTGGTCTGTAACCATGGAAACGAGCAGTGTATAATGTGATAGAAAAATGAATCCAGCCAGCAAAGGAGGCAACATGGACAATCACAATACATTAGTGAGTGGCTTGTATTAACTCTCTCTACATAATAAATGCTATTTGCTGAAGTGAGAAAACCCCTTTAAAATCTCACCCACATTGCTGGGTTGCCGCATAAAAATCTGCCATATATAAATATACCTTAAAGCTTGCTTGCAACGTTTCCCAGCAGGAGAGACTCTTTCAAGAGGACCGTCCCCTCTGCTGAAGTAACTATTTGCATTCCCCATGTAAAAACAATTGTGAATCATCTTTTTTTTATATAACTCTATGTTGTGCCAATATTTCTGCTAGAAGTTTATGAATATACTAAAAGGGTCCATCTGGGTCCATCTGGGTGTTACTAGTTGGAGGTGTGTCCGTGCACAGTCTGACACTGGCAGTAATGATTGGAACAACCAGCTGGACCTTTATTGCAGACTGCTGGCAATTTATTCATAAAATTCAAGGAGGAATAACACAGGAATCGCACAGAGCTGTAGGAATAGATGTCCCAGAATTGTTATTACATGGGGAATGCAAGCAGTTAATAAAACAGATATGTCAGGAGTGGTGAAAGGTCCCCTTTAAAAGGTTTTCCAGTCTAAAATAAAAGTGATTTTGCAAAATCTTTTACTTCCCTGTGTGGGCTGAATCGGGAGACTGGGACTCCAGTCACATGACCCCGTTCAGTAAAAGACTGAGCTTGCGGGGTCAGTGCTAAGCGGAAGCCTCCGCCTAAAACATTGAGGATGTACACAAAACAGACCTTGCCCTGCGTGATACAGCACAGAGCAAAGGGGAGCACTGGAGCTAGAAATGCTCCGATGCTCCACTCATACATGGCATATGAGTAAGGCCTCTTGCTCACGAACGTGTGCACCCCGTGCCCGTGCTGCGGGCCGCAAATTGCGGCCCGCAATGCTCGGGGCACCGGCCGTGGGGCAGCCGCAGCGGATCGCGGACCCATTCACTTGAATGGGTCCGCGATCTGCCCGTTCCGCAAAAAGATAGGACATGTTCTATCTTTTTGAAGGACGGAAGTACGGAACGGAACCCCGCGGAAGCACTCCGTAGTGCTTCCGTAGTGTTCCGTTCCGTCATTCTAGGGGTGGGTGATATGGCCTAAAATTTATATTGCGATATAATATGAAGCATGTGCGATATGCGATATATATCGCAATATAAATTTTCTATATTGGAGGGAGGGTTGTTAAACTTTTTTGTTTTGTTTTTCCTTCAACTTTTTATTTAATAACTATTTCGCCTCCTTAGGGGCTAGAACTCTTGTGCTATTCACCCTGATAGATCTCTGTCAGGGTATATAGGACTTGACACTGTTCCTGCTGCCCTGTGCTCGGTGCACACAGCAGCAGGGAGCTGACCATAGCAGCCAGGACATCAGTAGTATCCTGGCTGCCATGGTAACTGATCGGAGCCCCAGCATTACACTGCTGGGGCTCCGATCACAACTGCCACTGCCACCAATGATCAGGGGGGGCCACTGTGCCACCAATGAGGAATAGAAACGTAGCCTGCATGTGCCGGCCATATACCATACTGGGCCTCTGTGACTGCACTCTGCGATCCACCGCAATTAACCCCTCAGGTTCTGAGGGGTTAATTGCGGCGGATCGCAGCAGGCAGTCATAGAAGCAGGTATGGGATATGGCCGGCACATGCAGGCATATAGGACCTTTAATTAGGGGGCACATAGGGGGCACTTACTATTATGTCTGTGCGGGGCTCCGTTCGCCCGCTCTGGCCCCCGTCACATGGTGGGAACACCAGGGAGGAGACATCAGCCTCTCTCCCTGGGCGTTCTTTCTCCCTTGCCTGTGACGTTCTGCCACAGGCCACAGTCCCTCCCCTCCTCCTCTCTCATTGGCGGCTCTCAGTGGGGAGGGAGGGACTCCCTCCTTCTCCACTGTGCCGGCTCAGGAGAACATGGTATGCGCCGAGAGCGGCGCATACCATGTTCTACCGCGATATGGCGATATAGACGAAATCGATATCGTGGCACAAATTCATATCGCATATCGTCTATATCGCCATATCGTCCCACCCCTACGTCATTCCATTCCGCACCGTTCCGCATCTCCGGATTTGCGGACCCATTGAAATGAATGGGTCCGCATCCGTGATGCGGAATGGCCACGGAATGGTGCCCGTGTATTGCGGATCCGCAAATGCGGTCCGCAATACGGGCACGGGGTGCACACGTTCGTGTGCAAGAGGCCTAAAGATGAGGTTATGTCTGGGTTCAGCTCTGAACTTGGATAACCCCTTTAATGGACCCTCCGGGCAAAACCAGGCAGGTGCCAGGTCTATGAGGGTGGTGCAGGACACATGCGTTCTCTCTTCGGTGGTATCTGAAACACTTTGTCACACCGCTCCCTCAGGCCCTGCAACAGGCATAACGCAGTGTCTACCATTTGGCCTAAATTGCTCCTTTAACCCCTTCATGACTGCCATACGGCTATATACGTCCTATCTGCACATACCCCGTGCAGATAGCACGTATATAAACGTTATGGCAGCTCTTTAATTGAATCGCTGTAAAGCGCTTAGATTAAAGCTTCTGCCCCTGCACTGCAGCTATCAGGGACAGCATACAGTCCAGTAATGCCGGTAAGGGACCAATCAGAGTGGTCCCTTGTCGGCGATCAGGCCAATTGGTTAGTCTATGCAGACTAACCAATGGGATCACGGCAGTGTAAAAATGCCAGTTTCAGGCATCAGCTGATTTGTCCTCCCCCACCCTACATTTGTGCTCCTTGATGTGTCCTGCCGTGTCCCTTCTGTGCCGGCTGTGCACCATCCGTGCCCCATCCATGCTGGCCGTACCCCCTCCTTTCCAGCCCTGCCCCAATTTGTGCCCCCTGCCCCTGATGCGGTCCCCTTGCTGTATATATATTCGCTCATTTCTAAGAGATTAAAAAAATAAAATAAGAAAATGAACTACATATAATTGTTATCGCCGCGTCCGTAATGACCTGATCTATAAAATGTCAATGGTACTAATCCCGCGTGGTTAGCGCTGTACAAAATAAAAATAAAAAACAATGTCGGAATAGTTTTTTTTCCTCACCTCCCAAAACAATTGAATAAAAAGGGATCAAAAAGTCATATGCATCCCAAAAATGATACCAATGAAAACTACAGCCCATCATGCAAAAAAATAAGCCCTCATACAACTATGTGAATGGAAAAATAAATACCATAAGTTATGTGTCTTAGATTTTGATGATGCAAAAAAAGTTCAACAAAAAGTGATTTTATGATATAAAAGTCGTAGAACATGAAATAAAACAATACAAATTTGCTGTCAGCATAACTGTATTAACCCACAGAATAAAATCATCGTATCAAATATACCACACGGAGAACCCCATAAAGAATAACAATCAAAAACACTGACAGAAATGCAATTTGTGCCCACTTTACCTCCTAAAAATGGAACAAAAAGCGCTCAAAAAGTCATATAGACCCCAAAATTGTACTAGTAAAAATTACCGCCTGCCCTGCAAAAAAAACAAACTCCTACAAAGCTACATTGATGGAAAAATCAAGAAGTTATGGATCTTTGATTCGGTGATGTAAAAAAAAAAAGTTTAATAAAAAGTGATTTTATGATATAAAAGTGGTATACCATGAATAAAACAATACAAATTTGGTATCACTATAACTGTATCAACCCACAGAATAAAAGTATCTTATCGAATATACCACACGGAGAACCCCATAAAAAATAAAAATAAAAAACACTGGCAGAATTGCTATAAATTTTTTTAATAAAAAGCGATCAAAAAGTCATATGTACCCAAAGATAGTACCATTAAAAACTACAGCCCATCCCATGAAAAATAAGCCCCCACACAGCTCAGTCAACAAAAAATTAAAAAAGCTATGGCCCTTAAAATCTATTTCAGCAAATTCCACGTTAGAAAATGCAGATGCCGCTCTTTTCCTTTTGAACTCTGCCGTCTGCCCATACAGCAGTTTACGACCACATATGGGGTGTTGCTGTATTCAGGAGAAAATGGGTAACAAATTATGGGGTGAATTTGCTCCTGTTATTCCTTGTTAAAATGAAAAATTGTGCCTTAAGGGCCTTTTTCTGGTAAAAAAAAAAATATATATATAATTTTTCATTTTCACAGCCAAGTGTTTCTAAATAATATGAAACGCATGTGAGGTCAAAGTGGTCAGTAAACCCCTCAATGAGTTATTTGAGGGGTGTAGTTTCCAAAATGGGGTCGCTTTTTCGGGGTTTCAACCGTAGGGGTACTGTGCCTACAAATATGACACGACACGCAAAAGCCATTCCAGCAAAGTCTGCTCTCCAAAAACCATATGCTGCTTCTTTCCTTCTGAACCCTGCTGTGTGCCCATACAGCTGTTTATGAACATAAATGGGCTGTTTTTGTAAACTGCAGAATCAGGGTATTAAATATTGAGGTTTGTTTTGCTGTTAACCCTTGCTGTGTTATAGGAAATATTGGATTAGAATTTAAAATCAGCACAAAAACTGAAAATTGTTACATTTCACCTCAATTTTCCTGTAATTCTTGTGGAACACCTAAAGGGTTAACAGTTTAAAACCAGTTTTGAATCATTTCAGGGGTGTAGCTTCTAAAATGGGGTCACTTTTATGTGGTATCTATTATATAAGGACTTTAAAGTGACTTCAGAACTCAATTAGTCCTTGAAAGTGTCAGTTTTAGAAAATTACTTCTTAAATTATAAGCCTTCTAAAATCTAAAAAAATTCAATGTAATTTTAAAAATGATGCCAACATAAAGTAGACCTATAGGGAATCTTAAGTAAAAACTATCTAATGAGGTATCACTATCTGCCTTTAAGGCGTAGAAATTCAAATTTAGAACATTTTAATTTATTTCAAATTTTATGTAAATTTTTGATTTTTTATAATATAAAGGTAAAACAAATTTGCCCTTAACATCAAGTACGAGATGTCACGAGAAAACAATCTCAGAATGGTTTGGATAAATAAAAGCATTCCAAAGTTAATAGCACATAAAGTGACATGTCAGATTTGCAAAATTAGACGTGGCCATGAAGGTGAAAAATGGTTTGATCTTGAAAGGGTTAAAAGGGGTTGTCCCATGAGAACTTATCACCTGTCCACGGGGATAAGTTGCTGTCATGGGACAACCCCTTTAAGAAATTGAGTTAGATAAGCTCTATTAGGTGCAAGGAGAGGTTAAAGCTTGTGGTATGTAGCGTAATTACGTCACGTTATTACAGGAACAAATGCTACAGTGTCCACCAGTGAGTGAGTGACCTGCGTCACACCACTACAGCTACAGGCAGCACTATCAATCACAGGTTCTGCCATCTATGGTATGCGCACATGAATGGTACAGGTAAATTTCCACTGCCTCTCATAGAACAGAAAAGGAAATCATCTACTATATATTCTGAGTACCAGGGCTCGCATAGTTACACATTAACAAGGTCACACCAGGGACAGACAGCGGTTTTATTCTTATATATCATTACGATCAGGAGGTTCATACGCTCAGAGCAAAGGTGCAAAGCACTGCTGTGTCCTGTATGACTACGCATATCTTAATATCATGTAATTAGTCATTATACTGCAGAATAAATACACATACCAGACACAGATCTGGCCCAATTAGGAACCACATATGGACTTTACTGCTGTATTAAAAATCGCCCATGTTTCTTAGCCACAACGCGGCCATTTTGAATCACGCTCAAGGCTGTGGTGGAATTGCTGCAGATTTGCGGCGAGGCACCACACTACACACTGAAATTTAACATGCTTAAGTCTTCCTTCCCCCAACACCATCCAACAGGGGAGATTCAGTAGACCCCAAAGACATCAGAAGGTTGGTCAGACCTACGGCACAATTCAATTACAGTATGGTTCTACTTCTTATCCACATTATAGGTGATAAATAACGGATGGAGAGGGAGGGGGAGTACAAGTGTTCCCTGAGTGTGCTCTCTGAATTGAATGGTAGTGCAAATGTCTTTCTACTGCTCCATTCACTTCTATGGGGCTGGTAAAATGTTGCCTATGTCAATCCCGTACAAGTGAATGGAGCAGTGCACCAATATATGCGCTACGAGGAAACTCGTGGACCCTTTGTTCTCCAGATTGTGGGGGCTTCAAGTGGTGGACATTTATAACCCACCCTATGGATAGGTGTTAAATAATTTTCGAGGGATAAACCATTTTGAGACATTGTCCTATCTGGATGGCCCTTTCTCAAATAAAGTCGGCCAGCGGAAAATCGGAGGTAGGCTGCAGGAAGCAGCATATTTTAACTCCATGGCATTAATTCAAATGAATAAGTGACTATGTAGTCACACTGCAATCTCATGGCTCTGTGCACAATGGCAAATTCAGCAGATCATGCCATGTTAAAGAAGTTTTGTCTGACAGTGGCTGATTATTTCCAAGGTGGCCGATCACAAAAATCAGCCTTCATGATCGCTCTTTCTAACTTTTAAATGATTGTCAGCTAAAATGGCTGTTTTTATTCTCATGTGGATGACTAGCTTAATTAATACACAAAAATCTTATCATGAACAGAGCTTGGGAATCAAGAATCTATTTAATTAGAGCCGAAAGCCCAATAAAAAGTTGCACAAAAGCCTATTATTATGTTAGTGTCCTAAAAAAGATAAAGCTAAATAGATGCATTGTTTTATAGCTGAAGGATGGCATACATTCAAGAAGGTATTTTATAGAGACACAGTAAAGAAGGAAGTCATTTAGTTCAAGGTTGATACAACACCACATTGTGAAAATCAATTAATAAAGACTAAACTACCACAATAATTAACAGAATCCTACGTATCACTGCTGAATTGATTTGCCTTCTTCATGAGATTTTAGCTCAAACTAGCAGCCAAAGTCAGATCAAACGGATAATGATGGATAAACTTCAAACTTGCAAATGATATTGCCCCATTCTGAATTATCATACTTAAAGGCTATGTACACCTTTAGTGGCATTTTTTTTAATGATTGCATTGTACTCATTTTGAGCTAAAAATCATTTTTTCAATTGGTCTTTATAAAAAAAATATTTAGCCATTTTCCATGCACAGCTTTGAGTTTATATAGCTAGCTGGCTCTGAATTTTCTCTCTGCTCCGTCAGACAGGGAGCTGACGGTCTCCTTATCTCTGACACTCATGATAGCTCAGTTCTTACCTTCTGATAAGAATGTGGCTTCAATAAGTGTTTATGACCTTTTAGTAATTTACAGATAAGGGTTTTAGATGACCGGAATAAAGTGAAAGTACCAGTCACACAGCTACAAAAACAGTTACCTTTGTGACAGAACAGATTAATATTTTTTAATAACGATCAACTGAAAAAATGATTTTTAGCCCCAAATAAGAGTAAAATGCAACCATAAATTTTTCAAATTTGCCTGGACGTTGTACATAGCATTTCAGGGTTGTGTAGTTTAGAAATCCCTTATGATCAGTTATTAGCAGGCAGTCCTTCATTAATAGGTGCAAGGAGTGGTTATCTTGTTGAAGGACCCAGGATGTTTGCCCACTAAAGAGGCTGTCCACCTTTGGAGGCCTTTGGCCAGACTTCCTACGTCGCCTAGCCTGTAGAAGGAAGCATACTTGCCTGCTACCTGCCGTAGAGTTCCGGCTCTTTCCATCCCCCTGCTGCTACTGCCATGCTCTGGTCCCACTAATCGGCATTCGATTTGATAGATGCCATATACGCTGCTGCAGCCACAGTGATGTGTTCCACTGTGGCCAGTCATTGGTTGCAACAGAACGTCACCCATATCAAACTAGATGTTGCCGAGCGAGACCAGAGCACTGCAGTAGCAGTGGACTATATAATCTGGAAACCTGCACAAGGGAGTGAGCAAGTTTGCTTCCCCCACAGCTCCGATGACATTAGGGGGTCTGGCCAAAATACACCCCAAATGTGCGCAACCCCTTTAAGGCCCATTTACACAGGACACTGACCGCCAGAACAATCAGTTACAATCATTTCCCAGTGTAAACATGCCCTGTGGTGACATATGGAAGGTCCCTTAGGGCTCTTTCACACTAGCGTTTTTGTTTTCCGGCATAGAGATCCGTCGTCGGGTCTCTATGCTGGAAAAATCCTGATCAGGATTATCCCAATGCATTCCTGAATGGAGAGAAATCCGTTCAGGATGCATCAGGATGTCTTCAGTTTAGGACCGGAACGTTTTTTGGCCGGAGAAAATACCGCAGCATGCTGCGCTTTTTGCTCCGGACAAAAATCCTGAACACTTGCCGCAAGGCCAGATCCAGAATTACTGCCCATTGAAAGGCATTAATCCGGATCCGGTCTTAAGCTAAACGTCGTTTCGGCGCATCGCCGGATCCGACATTTAGCTTTTTCTGACTGGTTACCATGGCAGCCAGGACGCTAAAGTCCTGGTTGCCATGGTAAAGTGTAGTGGGGAGCGGGGGAGCAGTATACTTACCGTCCGTGCGGCTCCCGGGGCACTCCAGAGTGACGTCAGGGCGCCCTACACGCATGGATCACATGATCCATGCGCATGGGGCGCTCTGACGTCATTCTGGAGTGCCCCGGGAGCCGCACGGACTGTAAGTATACCGCTCCCCCGCTCTCCACTACTACTATGGCAACCAGGACTTTAATACCGTCCTGGCTGCCATAGTAACCTCAAAGCATTTCGAAGACTGATCAGGATCCTGATCAGTCTTCTAATGCTTTCAGACGACTTGCGTTCAGACGGATCCGGTGGGACGGAAGTGCCTGCCGGATCCTCAGAACGCAAGTGTGAAAGAGGCCTTAGCAGTACCTACCCTTGCTACTGCCTATAGATTGCAAATATAGTTACTATATTGTTAATTAATTCTCATTATAAGCAATTTATCTGCCATATAAACAGAACCTTACATGGATTGCCCAATTACTTAAAGGGACACGGTGCAATGCTTCATATTTTGTACAGGAGCGCTGCAGGTGAAATGAACATTTGTTTTCAGGTATTCCTGTAAATTCGGTTGGGACTACATGGTTGGATTTCTTGTGACTGTTGGGTCACAATCATGGCAACCTGTGGGTCGCAACTCCACCCCAATCACCTTCACTAGCAGCTGCAGTATCACGCTGCTGCGATCTTTGGCCATGCGTCGTGTGTTGTGGGTCAAAGTCGTCATGGAGCCCCAGTCTTATGGCTAGACAGGGGCCATGTTTTCTGAACCCTGCACATGCAGGAGCAAACAGACATTCACATATAAATCACACAGATATTTCTATGTGTATACATGTGACAGGAAACAAGCAACGCTCTCATTCTATGTCATTATGAATGGATCAATCACAATGACAGGATGCAGCCATTCACATGACAGATCATAGGGAGCATTTGGTTTATCTTTGGCCGGGTTCACATCATGTCTTTGTCTTACGTTTAACGTATACAAAAGACATTATGGCATCTGTCACCATAAAGTTCCATTGTAAAATAATAAAAAAAAGTTTTTTACTGGACTCTGCAGATGGAAAAGTGTAGTGTACTAGGCCTTTGTTCCCCAAGTACATAAGACAAAAACATGATGTGCCTTAAGGTGGATTTACATGGCCCAATATTCGGTCAGATTATCGGGAACGAACGTTCCTGCGAAAGGTCGTTCCCGTCTATCTGCCCATCTAAATGTGCCACCGATCATGAACAAAACACTTGTTCATTGGGTCATCCTGTCGTTCGTGCAGGCATGTAAATTATCGATTCTGGGCAGCAGATCGTGCGGTGCGGCCTAAACGACTATCTGCTGCCCAGAAAATGCAGTGATCTCCATCACTGAGCACACAACCAACTGTCGGGAAAGAACGCTTCCTTCCCGACAGTCGGCTGCTCCTCGGCCCGTGTAAACCCACCTTTAAATTTTTAAAGCTAGACACCTCTGGAGGCAGCTTATCTGCCCTGATAACAAAAGGATCAAGCATGTTAAAATCCAACTGCTCGATCCTTCACATTTGCTGTTAGGGGTTCCAGCCGAAATCGGTGGGTACAGCTGATAGGCAAAGTGAACAGGAGCAGTGCTGCAGTAACCAGCTTCGTCCACTACACAATGGATGGGGCTGTGTAACATGGTCACCAGTGCTACTGCAGAATAGCCGAGCAGCGGGAGCGCGCGGTGTCAGACCCCCACCGATTAGATACTGATTGCCTATCCTAGAAAACTCCTTAAAGGGAAATAAAATGTAATGCTAAACATGAAGAGATATTTTCAGAACAACACTGTGTATAGAACCAGAAAAAAAGAAATATCTGTCTACAATCTGTATGGAGGTAAACAGAAAAAATGTAGAGTATTAAACAGAAAATCTGGCTAAATATATTCTATGCACACATACAGGCTAATGTAGCTGTTGTAGCTGTCACACATAAAAAACGGAAGGTATAGGTAATTTACAGCGAAACTGGCCTATAAAACCATTGGCAATGTCTATGCACCCGCTGCCTATTCTTTCTTTTCTCCAAGACGAGAGGCTTCAGCGGTGTTGGATAGTACAGAAATAAGATATAGAGTGCTTTATAGGGGAGATGTCCAACTTTACACATATCAGTATCTGGCTGAACACTCTGGGGTATACCAGACACACAAACAGCATATTCTGGATAGTTTCAACTAACTATATCGGCCAAAAGGTCACTCCCCAATAGGAAATACAGTGTGAAAAACAAAGTCCTGTTTGGAAAGTAACTGAGAACATAAAATGAAAAATTAATATTTATCTTAGTTTAAGAAAATGGCAAAAATACAGCATAAATATAGAAAAAGGCCAAACTCCGGCCATGTAAAATACAAGCGCAATAATATGGCTTAATCCTATTCGCTCTAAACCACAGTAGGCGACATGGAGGTGCTATGTGGTTTCTGATTTATTTTGCTTCTACGTTGGAATACGATGGTGACACGAGATAAAGCACTGAAAATAAATGAATTCCGTGAAATGAGAAGAAAACAAAGATATGCCCACCTTCTGATACGGCATGGGGTTTTATAATGCAGCAGGTACACTGGGTGAATTGGGCTGTGTTTTTTGGTCCGCGGCCTCCGCTGGATGGAAAGAAAAACTCTAACTCCTAGCGTGGGTTAGAAGAAAAAGCATTAATAAAATTCCATTGTCAAAAGCTTTAAAAACACATCTGCAATCTGTAATGAGAAGCTCTACAGAGGCTAAACTCTAATACCAGGATGCAAAGAGGTTTATTCAACAGCAACTCTGAGACGTCTTTTTACTAAGGCAAGGGCTACACGGCGGCACTGGTCAGGCGACACCTGTCACGGCCAGGATTTCTGAGTAGCAGTGGTCCCATAGCAATGAATAGGATCGCCGTGGCAGTCGCAAGAAATCCAGCCGTGTTGGATTTCTTGCGACTGCCGCGGCAGTCCCATTTATTTCTATGGGACCACCGCTACTCAGCAATCCTGGCCGTGTCGCGTGACCAGTGTCGCCATGTAGCCCTTGCCTACGGCTTGGGCTAGAGGACAATTCAGTTGCGCCATTATGCCTAGAGGAGGATCATGGGGGCTAAAACGGAATCATGTAAAATGCTCCCTGCTTAAAGTGGCCCTAATGATCTGCTATCCTGACATGTCTGTGTTAGTAGACAGGGGCGCACTGCCAACAGACCCTACAGGGAAATAAAAAATATGGGCCCTTAGAGTCCATTCACATGACCGTAATTTCGGTCCAAATCTGATACGCATTTTTTGTGGATCGGATGCAGACCCTTTCATTTCAATAGGGCCGCAAAAAATGCGGACAGCATACGTCCGTTCCAGGGCCCCGCACAGAAGATAGAACATGTCCTGTTCTTATCCGTTTTGCAGACAAGAATAGGCATTTCAATCAAAGGGCAAGACATACCGATCCACAAAATGCGGAAGGCACACGGCAGGTATCCAATGTTTTGCAGATCCGCAAAAACAGATATGGTCGTGTGAATGCACCCTTAATGTGAATATTTTTACTTGAACCGGAAGGTCGCTTTAATGCTCCCTGACCCGGCCGACCTTCTGATGTGCATCACGGTGACCCAGCTCTTCCCTGATAGCAGAAAGAAGGATCGGCAGCTGGAGTTTACCATGCCGGATCCTATTGCTCACTGCAGAAATAAGCCGCTGCCAAAGGCGTCTGGCATCAGTTTATTTCTCCCTCCCCATTTAACACATATGCATGTTTGGCTGAGCCGAACATTCGGGGGTAGGGGGGGATAGGTGTCGGCTGAATGAGCATGCAGGTGACAGATATCTGATGCGTATATAGCCAGCCATAGTCTCCTTCACGCCTGAATAATGTGTGAATATTCATAACTGGATTAATTTCCTATCTGATCTGCATAAAACGTTCCCACTCTAATGACTTATTGCTATACTAGCATTTTATTAAGAAGAGGTGAAAACCTACAATGGTGTCTGGTGGGAATTTCTTGTACAAGAGCGGAAACGAGTTTTCCTGTTCTCGTCCAAGCACAATAGGTCTGAATATAAATGCAGATTTACATCCAAGTCTTGAAATGATTGCATTGAATATCTACTATACTAGAATGGGAGTAGCGTAAGTCATGGTCACAGCAGGGAAAGGTATAAAAGGCATGTGACTATTCAAGTGGCTCTGCAGAGTATACAATGTAAAATGTTGCTATAGTGAGAGGGCCCGTGTGCCTCACGTGACCGCCCTGCAGCACGTGACCGCCCTGCGTGACTGCATAGATTGCCATCACAATGCAGAAGGAATAACTGTAACATGATTCAAATAAAAAAGAAACTGGACACTATGAAATTAGGAGCAAAAAACGCCATCTTGTTCATAATAAGCATTCTGAGAACTACGGGTAACAGCACTATTCTTCTTTCGTTCTTTTTTATATGTATTATTGTCTCTGCCGTGGAAATAAAACCAATGAAAATGAAGAATAAACCTCAAAGCATAAGCCATGCAACATATCTATGCAAGGGTTAAAACCAGCTAATCTGACCCACGGAGGCATACCAATTTATTTGTATGAATCGATGCATCAAAAATCCTTTCAGGCTACATGGAAAATGAAGAAAATTATATGTTTTTAATTACTCACATTTGGTGATAATATTATATACAGCTATCAACATATGTTATATGCACAGTCAGCTTTTTCTTTACGCTGTGATCATGGGTAAAAAGGTTCTTGTGGGTAAAAGAATATTAGCCATCCTATCTCCAGTCATTTAGAGCAGACTGTAGCAGAATACTACACTATGGGGGTCATTCACTAAAACCGGTCATTTAGACGCCGGTCTTAATAAGCCCCTGCGCTGGCAGTGGATTGCCGAAGTTATGTAGAGGCACAAGCCTCTACATAACTTCGGCGTATCCATCGCCAACTCTAAATGTAAGACGGCTTATTTGACATTTAGACCATTTTCTATGCCTATACCAGACGTAGAAAATGATGAATGAGACGGGCCTACGGGCCTGTCCCCTTCCTCGCCCATTTCACACCCCCTTTTTTACACCTGGCGTGAGCAGGGAAGAAGTCACAGCGTGTGACAGATTCTGCGCCACATATAGGCACAAAAAGTGGCCTATATCTCTTCGTAAATTAGCCCCTGGTTTTAGGGGGCTAATACTGTTTTTAATAGTAATGAATAGGATTTCAGAAAGTATAATGCCCACCAGGCACAACAATGCGTTTTTAGTGCATGCTGTGATTTTTGGAGAAAAATTTACTATATTTTTTAAGCTTCTTGGCTCTGGAGTATATGGACTTAAAGAGAACCTTTGACCACTCCTGATGTGCCTGTTGTAATAGCTACATGCTGTAATAACAATTCTGGAGCATCTGTTCTTATGGCTACATATTGTGCCATTCCTTTATTATTTCTACTAGAAGTTATAAATGAATTACTAGCAGTCTGCAGTAAGGGTACAGAGGGGTGGTAACAAGTTGGGGGGGTGTACCTGCACAGACTCAGTCTATCCAATCAGCGCTGCCATTGTCAGACTGTGCAGGGAAACACCCCTAACTGGTTACCACCAGTTGGGGGTAAAATGCAAAGTGCAATAGTATAAATAAATACATACATACAGGAGACAATCGTATAAAGTATACAGACTAATGTAGTCCTGATCCCGACAGGTGTTTCGCAGTCGCTTTCTCTTTAAATTATATTTATTTATCAGATTTTCTAATCAGAATGTAAAATCACAAAACAATTATGATCAATAAAGTTCCAGCATGAACAACATAATATTGTAATGATCTAACAATACAAAAGAATTCTCTATCAAAGCGGCAATAAAATATCACTAACTGAAACCGTTAGTGAAAACTTAACCATACCACATATTCAAATAAGAGAGTGTTTAATTAAGACATATTGTAATTGGGGGGGATGGGGAAGGGGGAATGAGGATTTCTCAAGGGAGAAGGCAAATGTGGTGCCCATATTCAAAAAAGGATCTAGGTCCTTCACAGGTAATTATAGACCAGTTAGTTTAACTTCTGTTGTGGGAAAAATGTTTGAAGGACTCTTAAGGGACTATATACAGGAGTATGTGACTGTAAATAATATTATAAGTGATAACCAACATGGGGTTTACCAAGGACAGAAGTGGTCAGACTAACCTGATCTGTTTTTATGAGGAGGTGAGTAGTAGCCTGGACAGAGGGGCGGATGTGGATGTAGTGTTTCTGGATTTTGCAAAGGCTTTTGATACTGTCCCTCATAGACGTTTAATAGGTAAAGTAAGGTCTACAGGCTTGAAAAGTATAGTTTGTAATTGGATTGAAAACTGGCTGAAGGACTGTGTCCAGAGAGTTGTGGTCAATGATTCCTATTCAGAATGGTCCCGGGTTATAAGTGGTGTACCCCAAGGTTCAGTGCTGGGTCCTCTATTATTTAATTTATTTATTAATGATATTAAGGACGGGATTAATAGCACCATTTCTATTTTTGCAGATGACACTAAGCTATGTAGTACAGTCTATGGAAGATGTCCATAAACCACAAGCTGACTTAAACACTCTGAGTGATTGGGCATCAACTTGGCAAATGAGGTTCAATGTGGATAAATGTAGAGTTATGCATCTTGGTAGTAATAATCTCTGTGCTTCATATGTCCTAGGTGATGTAACACTGGGAGAGTCACTTATAGAGAAGGATTTGGGTGTCCTTGTAGATGGTAGATTAAA
Source organism: Bufotes viridis (assembly GCA_033119425.1). Classification (NCBI taxonomy): domain Eukaryota; kingdom Metazoa; phylum Chordata; class Amphibia; order Anura; family Bufonidae; genus Bufotes; species Bufotes viridis. The sequence goes on along the minus strand of CM065591.1, from coordinate 140,795,584 downwards.
CAGCATACAATGTCAATCAGCTGCTTCTAAGGCCACCAGGATATTGTCATGCATTAAATGATGCATGGACTCGCGGGGCAGGGATGTAATATTACTAGTTCTGGGCACCAGTCCATAGAAAGGATGCACTGCAGCTGGAAAAGGTACAGAGTAGAGCGACTAAACTGATAAGGAGCCTGGAGGGTCTTAGTTATGAAGAAAGATTAAAAGAATTGAATTTATTTAGTCTTGAGAAGAGACGTCTAAGGGGGACATGATTAACCTATACAAATATATAAATGGGCCATAAAAAAATACGGTGAAAAACTGTTCCATGTAAAATGCCCTCAAAAGACAAGGGGGCACTGCCTCCGACGGAGAAGAAAAAGTTTAGTCTTCAGAAGCGTCAAAGCTTCTTTACTGTAAGAACTGTGAATCTGTGGAATAGACTTCCTCAGGACGTGGTCACAGCAGGAACAGTGGACAGTTTTAAAAAGGGTTTAGATGAATTCTTAAAAGTAAACAACATTAATGCTTATGAAAACGTGTAGAAATCAGAGTCTCACTTCCTTCTGGGATTCGCGTCCCCACCTATCCCTTGGTTGAACTTGATGGACTTATGTCTTTTTTCAACCGTATCAACTATGTAACTACTGTATGTAAGCTATTGTTCATGTGGACACCTAAATCGTTGCTTGAGGGCAGAAGATCGTGCTGTCTGCTGCCCAGGAACAATGACTCCATATGAGGATGAGTGATGGTATTAGCAATCATTCGTCCCTACATGGTGGAGGGTATCGCTGCATGTAAATGTAGCTTTCTCCTCCACTGACGTGCAGGCAGTTGTTGAGAAGGAACGCTTCCTTCCCAAAAATCACCTGCTCCATCAGGCTGTGTAAACCGACCTTTTCAAAAAGAATCTCTTGTCTTGGAGGACCTGACATGTCCATACACAGCACGGACAGCCCGCTGATTTCCCAATGAAACTGAAACACTTGATTTCAGGTTCCCCCACAGATTCCAAAAAACTGTTGGGAGCCCCAGGTGTGGGACACCTCGTGATCATCATATCATGGGGAACATCTCTAACATAATGGGACTGTCCAAAGTGGATGAGTCCTTTAACCTACTAAAACATACAGATAAGCAAAAGACTTGATCATAAAGAACACTCACCCTGGCGGCTGAAGCTATGGAGTCAGAGCCGTGAGCGGCATTTTTAGTTCCATCAGTGCCGAATCTGGCTCGTATGCTTTGTGGAGTTTCACTTCGGGCTACACTACAGTTTGTTGGCCCCAGCAATTTTCTCCAGCCAGATACTGCATTATCTCCAATTACTTCCATTGCTACTATTGGTCCACTGGTCATGAAATTGATAAGGTCACTGCAAAAGTAATGTGATTTTTACATTTAAGGAAGTAAAAAAATAATTTCATTAAAGGGAAAAGGCGCAAAAAGTTTAACCCATAAAAGCCACAAAACATTGTCCTCTTCCACTATACAAAAACAACATGTTTACTGATAAAAAAATTGTCATAATAAGGCTAGGTTCACCAGCAATTCTGCCATACAATCAAGGCATACTTTCATAGTGTAACATAATACAGTAAATGTATAGATACTGTTCGTTGTCAGAACAGAAAAGTGCAAATTGTATGGCAAAACTGTGGTGTCAACCTAAAATACATCTTTGGAGCTTAGACAGGTATAATACAAACTTAGTAATAATCACTGATTCCCTTCCATTCCTGTGCCACCATTTCCAGGGTCCCTATTAGTCTCTGTATACTGGCCTCCAGCGATAACTTTTCAAGATGGACATGTGACCGCTGAAGCAAGTCACTGGTACCACGAGAGTGTTGGGGAATCGGTAAGGTTAGTACACCACTGTAATTGAGGGGCTGCACAACCCCTTTAATATGTATGTTCTAACCTGCAGATACAAAGCAATCAATACTTAAAGGGGTTTTCCCATCTCAGGATACGCTATCAATGTCAGATAGGTGCAGGTCCCACCTCTGGGACCCATTCCTATCCCAGAATGGGGCCCCTGAAGTGAAAGAGAGCACACCGTGCATGTATTCGCTGCTATGGAAGTTTAGAAAATAGCAGAGTGAGCGCCGCCAGCAATTTTCAGAAGTCCCATAGCGGTGAATTGAGAGAGCACTGAGAATGCACACCCACCTATCCTGTCACCGCTATGAAACTGGCAGAAACTTGAACTTCCACAGCAGTGAATGGGGGGTGGCTGCGCATCCTCACTTCAGGAGGCCAGTTCTGGAGATAAGAAGGGGTCCCAGGGGTGGTACCCGCACCTATGTGACATTGATGCTGTTTCCTGGCAATAGCCCTTTAAATGCTAGTCCTCAAAATAAAATGAAGTAATTGAAAACGCAAACCTTATGGAGCGGTTTAAAGGGTTCTCAGGGAATTAAGAAAATGAAAATACTTAAATATTACTTTATAATAAATATATTCCCAAATACCTTTCATTATTTAGAATGGCTCATTTTGTCTAGGGAACAATCATCAGTGGAAATAAAATGGGCGCCATCCTATTAGTACACACAAAGCCTGTCCTAATCACACAGCAGGACAAGTTACTTTACAACACTGAGGTAAAGAGCTGCCTCATCCTCCTCTCTGCTCTACTTGTCAGGGATTACCCCCCCTAGGCAGTTCTGCAAGGGGAGGCAACCAGTCCTGCTCATATTCTAGGACAGGTTGCTTGTGGCCATTTTAAATCATTCCAGGATACCCCTTTAGGAGTATACATAATTCAAGAATTCATTTTGCAAAGAAGATTATGCAGTACAACAGCATAGAGGAATTTACGGCTTACTAGGCCTTACACTAAATATGTATAGGAACACTGTAAAACCAGTAATTCTACTTGCGGTGTTTCAGCTTACTATAGCACACAAATAACCTTTTTTTGCAGATAACTTTCTAAAGAAACCAGTTTCCCCTCTTAGAAATATACAATGAACGGCCAAGGGTGTAAAATTACATAATTGTCCTTAGGGTGAATGGATTGTAGTGAAACTAACATTTGGTAAGCACTTTGTATTGACTTAATAAGCAATTTGACTTACAGATCTATATAGAGGATATAAAAAGTGTAGACACCCTATGAAGATTTCAAAAGCCTAAACTAAACATAAACTATACCAGCTTCTTTCTGCCGTGCCCGGATTCTATTTAGTATTAAATTACATTACAAGGCTGGTGCAAAAGAAAATAACATACAAAATAAAATCTGGGTTAAATAAAAAAAAATAAAATAACATAATAAAAATATCATAATATTATAATAATAATCTTAATGTTGAAATAAAACCAAGAAAAAAAAGTTGAACGGTTACTGTAAATTTTCTCCAAGTTTTTTTTAGGGAGGTTTAGGATAGCCATTGTCCCTTTTAGGATTGTCCCTATACCAAAATTTTGATTCGATTTCGATACCATAAAAAAAGTATTGTGATACTCAATACCATTCGATACCACGCAAAAAAATATAGAACCGTTCTATACTGTTTATTGGGGAAAATTACGATTTCATTGATGGGGTTCCAATTGAAAGCTGCCACTGCCACCAATGTATATAACGAAGAGGATGGGAGGGGAACCTGTGGCCACTGCCACCAATGTATATAACAAAGAGGATGGGAGGGGAACCTGTGGCCACTGCCACCAATGTATATAATGAGGAGGATGGGAGGGGAACCTGTGGCCACTGCCACCAATGTATATAACGAAGAGGATGGGAGGGGAACCTGTGGCCACTGCCACCAATGTATATAACGAAGAGGATGGGAGGGGAACCTGTGTCCACTGCCACCAATGTATATAACGAAGAGGATGGGAGGGGAACCTGTGGCCACTGCCACCAATGTATATAACGAAGAGGATGGGAGGGGAACCTGTGGCCACTGCCACCAATGTATATAACGAAGAGGATGGGAGGGGAACCTGTGGCCACTGCCACCAATGTATATAATGAGGAGGATGGGAGGGGAACCTGTGGCCACTGCCACCAATGTATATAACGAAGAAGGATGGGAGGGGAACCTGTGGCCACTGCCACCAATGTATATAACGAAGAGGATGGGAGGGAACCTGTGGCCACTGCCACCAATGTATATAACGAAGAGGATGGGAGGGGAACCTGTGGCCACTGCCACCAATGTATATAACGAAGAGGATGGGAGGGGAACCTGTGTCCACTGCCACCAATGTATATAACGAAGAGGATGGGAGGGGAACCTGTGGCCACTACTACCAATGTATATAATGAGAAGGATGGGAGGGGAACCTGTGGCCACTGCCACCAATGTATATAATGAGGAGGATGGGAGGGGAACCTGTGGCCACTGCCACCAATGTATATAATGAGGAGGATGGGAGGGGAACCTGTGGCCACTGCCACCAATGAATATAATACTGGAGGGGGGAGAGGGGGGCACACTGCACCACCATTGCATATAATACTGGGCTGGGGGGAGCACTGTGCCACCAATGAATATGATTAACCCGTTTATACAAATGTTAGTGACAGGTGCCGGCCGTATTACACAGCTGGCACCCAGCCTCAATGACCGGGCGATCCTGAGAACCCCGTCAATTAATCCCTCAGGTGCACCCGACAGGGACAGTCTGTGGCCTTAATTTATGTTGTCAAACCCACAGCAGCGACCTGAAGCCACCTGAAAGATCCCTCAGGAAGAGGGACCCACGTCATTCCTGGATCACACACCATATCTACAACACATCAAGCTTTAATGTGAGCGATTGTTAAGGGCTAATGCACACAACCATATCTGTCAGCCATATTAGGCTACTTTCACACTAGCATATTGGCTGTCAGTTTGTGAGATCCATTCAGGGCTCTCAAAAGCAGTCCAAAACAGATCAGTTTTGCCCTAATGCATTCTGAATGGAAAAGGATCCATTCAGAATGCATCAGTTTGCCTCCGTTCAGTCACTATTCTGCTCTGGAGGCGGACAACAAAATGCTGCCTGCAGCAGTTTGTTGTCCGCCTGACGAAGCAGAGCCAAATGGACCCGTCCTGGCACACAATGTAAGTCAATAGGGACGGATCAATTTTCTCTGACACAATAGAAAACGGATCCGTCCCCCATTGACTTTCAGTGGTGTTTAAGACGGATCCGTCATGGCTATAGAAGACATAATACAACTGGATCCGTTCATGACGATGCATGCGGTTGTATTATTGTAACGGAAGCGTTTTTGCAGATCCATGACGGATCCGCAAAAACGCTAGTGTGAAAGTAGCCTTAATTGGTTGGATCTTAGTCTGAGACATTGAATGTTGAGTCTAGTTTCAACATGGCTCAGGAAAAACCATTGTCAAGTTACAAAAAATTCTGTATCGTCAGGCAACTGTATTCTACAGCATTTTTTGGCTTTTCATTAAATAGCATCAACATATTCCAAACAATTGTGCAGAGATTGTGATCACTCACACTAGTTTCAGATTAGGATTATACCACAACCACATTTAGTAATTTTTTATTTTTTTTATGTGACAGGAAACCCTCAGAACAGACAAAGAAAAGACAGAAGATATTTTTCTTCTAACATTACAAGACTCCTTTTTTCCCATGACATGCAAATGTAACAGAATATTTTCTTATAGAAAAATCTAATGCCATTCATACATTCATTGTCAGCAAAGAACAAGAGTTCACCGAAGCTTTCCTAAAGGCTCAGTATCGGCAAGGAAGTGTCCTTCCTGACAACTGGCTGCTCGTTCAGTGGGGGTGAAGTGCTGCATTTACATGGAGCGATCACCTCCACAGTATGAGAAAGCGCCATCGCATTAGTCCTCATACAGCTGCGTAGTTTCTGGGCAGCAGATCGCTGTTTAGGCAGCACAATCTACTGCCCAGATAACAATAATTTACTTGCCTGCACAAACGACTGTGCCAAAAAAACGCTCCTTCATTGGGTGATCAGCTGCACCTTTAGATGGGCAGATTGTCGGTCTGTTTGTCCCTGATAATCTGCCTGACAATCGGGCTGTCGAAATCCAACAGTAGCATGCTTAAAGAGGACCTTTCACCAGAAATTTCATGTCTATATTAATATCCGACATTACTTGCCTGCCCCCAGTGGTGCTTATTCCGGTATTCTTATTTCTTTGTGTCCTCGTTGTCCACGGTGCCCTCGCATATTTCGCCATGTATGGTAATGAGCCATTCGGCTCAACTGGGCGGGCCTGCAAAAGGTCTCTCAGGCGTGTCTGCCTTCCCTCTGGCACGGAGCGCAACTAATCAGCGCGCTCCGCTCTTAGCCAGGGAGAAGACACTCTGGCTCTGGATGGTTGAAATCGCTCCAGTTCTCGCGAGAACTGAAGCGTCTTCTCCCTGGCTAAGAGCGGAGCGCGCTGATTAGTTGCGCTCCATGCCAGAGGGAAGGCAGACACGCCTGAGAGACCTTTGTAGGCTCGCCCAGTTGAGCCGAATGGCTCATTACCACATGGCGGGAATATTATGGGGCACCGCAGACAAACGGGGGCACAAAAGAAAATAAGAATACCGGAATAAGCACCACTGGGGGCAGGCAAGTAATGTCAGATATTAATATAGACATGAAATTTCTGGTGAAAGGTCCTCTTTAAATACAAATAAGCAGATATCCACATTTGCAAGAGGTTTTCTGGGACTTAAACATCCTCAGGATAGGTCATCAATATCAGAATGGTGGAAGTCCGATTCCCGGCAACCTGCCGATCAGGTGTTTGAAGGTGCCATGTTGCTATGCCTTCTTCTTTGGTCTTTTATGCAGCTGAATTCCATTCAAGTCAATGGGACTGAGCTACAATATCAAGTGCAGCCACTATACAACATACGGTGCTGTGACTGGTATACTATGAAGAGGCCACAGAGGTCATCTGAGTGTAGCCACCAGCAGTTTGATCCCCACTGATCTCACTGATCTCACAAGGATGACCTATCCTGAGGATGAAGCTTGTCTCCAAGGCATTGCTCCCGATTATCCAGAATCGTACTCCACACTGATGACGGGCAGCACCCCGAAACAGCTGTCTGTGGATGGATAACTGGCTTAGGTCTTCCCTGTCACATCTTTATAGCTTGTAAAAAAAGTGGGATCTTGACATAGGGGCCACTTAATATGGTGGATTTGTAATGGGGACACCCCTTTGCTTCGGTTTTCCTTCCTTTGAGGGACATCTGGCTTTCACTGTGTCGTAGACACGATACTGGGGCTCCACAGTTATTTTGCATGTTACTATAAGGAGGATAGGTCATTAAAATTTAATGGGGTTATCCCAAGAACAGTATTTATCACCTATCCACACAAATACCAGAAAACAAGGGAGCTTCCACTAGAATCTGCACATGTTGACTTGATCCACCACTCAGTTCACTTCCATAGGACTAACAGTGCTGTCTATGTCAGCCCCATAGAAGTGAGTCAGGGGCGGATCGGGAACTTAAAGTGGCCCTGGAAAAAAAATATTGCCAGGAGGCGGGGCACATAAGCAGGAGGGGGTCAGCAATACCATAGCGCAAAATACCAGAGTGCAGCAAGATATATAGCTTCAAATGCTTTCCCTCTGTGCTGGTCATCAATAGCTGCCATTTTCTGTTCTCCTCCTCCAGTTGTCTCTGATTAAGATATGCAGGCATAATTGAATTCAGGAGGGCATGTGCAGTCACTGGCTGGGTACATGAGTACCTGATTCTCACAGCGTTATTTACCGCTGATAGCTCATTATGTACACGGCCATCGGCAGAGAAGGGCGCTTGGGTGGCCCCCTGGGCATCGGCCCACCGGGAAATTTCCCTGTAAGATGTATGGCCAATCCGCCCCTGGTAGTGGTGGATTGACATGGGGACTACCACTCCTTTCAGAAAGGATCTCTGGAACCTGTCAATCTTGTGTTCACGAGGAGTCCCCAACGATCCAATATTTATCGCCTAGCCTGTGGAGAGAATGAAAGATCTTTGATCCGCCTATCAGATGAAAAATATAGATGTGGCCAACTTCCTTCTAGATGAAGACAGTGTGTCATTGGTCAGCTAAAGCAACTGCTCATTGGTTAATGCCCTCCGACAAATATTCGTTATGACTCGTCCTTTTTTAATCACCATTAAATAAGGTTAAATATAAATGAGGCTTCAGGTCCAGATGGGCTACACCCAATAGTTCTTTACGAACTAGGTTCAGTTATTGCTGTGCCCCTATTCATGATTTTTGGAAATTCTCTAGTGACTGGCATGACTGGGACAAGGCAAATGTGGTGCCCATGGTCAAAAAGGGCTCTAGGTCTTCCCCAGGTAGATATGGACCAGCAAACCTGGATCTAAATACTTTTGTAATTTCATGTAAAAATACAGTAAAACCACTGAATTATTCAATAAAATGTATCTGTATAGCTCCACCTGTTGTTTGTTCTTTTCCTCAGTTCTCTGTCCACCTCACTCTGTGCACCCCACCCCCGAGCCACCAGCTTGAAGTAAATCTAGCAGAGTAACTCCGATGAATGGGAAGAGCTCTGGATCCATGTGAGATATAGGGCTGGTCCTAGCTTTGTTAGAGAGATTGTCATATACTATAGAATGTCTGATTTTAATGTTTACAGTAATCATGGGATAACTCTTTTAATTACAGTTCAGGTTTGAAGTATCTATTAAACTCAGTGGCGTAACTAGAAATTACTGGGCCCCACAGCAAATTTTTGAATGGGGCCCCCTCCCCCAGTAACTTTTTCACAACCCCTTCCTTTCATGCCGCCCCTTTCCTGTGGCTAGTAAAGATCGCTCTCTCAGACCAGGCCCGGCAGCTGTTCCATCCGTTTTCTACACTGTCTATACTGCCACTGTATATAATTTCATTGTGTAATACTGTTGAGGGGCCCTGACAAAATCTTTTAGTACTTCTCCTCCTCTTGGAGGGGCCCCTTCTGGGTCAGGGCCCCAAAGCAGCCGCTTCCCCTGATGGGGAGGCACTGCTACTTTGCCTCTTAGAGTTTTCGTAAAATTCTTGCAAGATTGTGTGACCATGTATTACAACAGTACCCGGCAGCCTTCCCTGGCAACAATAGCTGATCGCCAGGACTTTCAGCAGCCAAAAAAAAAGGAGATCAGCTGATTGTTGGATAAAATGCTTTGAATTAGGGGTTACCCGATCAATTGCACTAATTATGAAGAGTAAGTTACCAATAATCCAATAATGCATACTGATGTATATAATATTGAAAAATGCCATACAATAAGTATGCTATACTACAAAAAATATATATTTTTTTATGGCGGTGGTGGGATGTGTTTGGCCATGCCATTACCATCAGGTCTGAGATGATGTAATAGATGGTATTTTAAACTGACCTACGTCAGAGTTTGATATAGATGTAATTAGTCAGACACAGGAATCCTCATGTGGGAAAGCTGCCTGTTTGTCAATGCTTTAAAAGACAACTTTAGTTCTGAGGACAAAGAGCGTATTGTTAAGTCCCAGGGTTCTCTTTGGCATCTTAAATCTAACTCTGTAAACCTGTCAGCAAACCTTGTGCCTCGTTTAACAAAATTATTATTCAACAGAAACTGTACCTTCAAACTCCAGTTCCAGGCTTTTTAATAATTTACTACAACGACATTGAAGAGAACAAAATGTCTGCTAGAGGACACGGACAGTGAATGACATATGTAGCCAGCTATATTATAATGTACAGGATGCACTGTGGTTTGAAATGATAGTATGGATTGTGCTGCCATCTACCCGGCTTCTGCCCTCGAACACATGGTGAGAAACATTGCAGACCTAATCTATGACATTATTAGGAACATCCATTTATAGCTGTCCCAAAAGAGGCTTCCAAGCCTTCAAATGTATTGTCATTGCTATTAATTCTTCATGTTGTCCACATTTGCCTTAGGCTTTTATTTGCTTGTTACCATATTTAAACAAATTGGACAAATACGTAAAGGGAACCTGTCAGAAGATTCATGTTGTGTGAACCATGCACTGCTCCCTTGTTACAGTTTCTCTGGGGTGGCAGCACTACCCTAAAAGCCTGGTGGTGTGTTGTGCACGTCCTGAAGGTCCTGCTGTTCAGACCCAACAGTAGTCCAAGGCATACAAGTGGGGAAGTACAGAAAACTTTATTGCTGCTCCCAAATGGATAACACGCAACACGCTTTTCGGGCACATGCCCTTTATAAATCCAACCAGGACTGTAATCGGGGAATATGAATTGCCCATGTTACAAGGATAGTTTCAAACTATTTTTTCTCTGAAAAGCAGCAATGTTTCAGGGTATAACATTGTTGTTTGTAAGCAGGGAGCCTGTGGGGATGCCATGGCACCTAAGGTTCAGGCAGCATGAATCTCCAAAAAGGAGTACCACTTTAAAGGGAACTTATCATAAGCTTTTATAGCATCCTATGGGATCAACAGAACTGGAGTCCTGAGACGACTGTATTTATTTAGAGAATAGGATGCTGAACAATTTTGTAATATAAAACTTTTTGAAATTATGCTCACAGACCTTTATTATATCCCCACAGTAGTCTCTTCCTAAAGAAAACAAAATAGTACGGCCTGTTTTAGTCCGGTAAAATGCCTTCATAGGAGAGCTGGATAGGACCTAAACATGGCATCAGTCATGTGAGCAGTCATGTAACCCTCAAATGTATCAAGTGACCTGGCTTTCAGTTAACTGCCCAGGTATTGAACAGGTGGATAATAGTGTATTAGAGAGCAGAACATACATAGTATCTACAGTATTACTACCTGCAACTGCTCCTCAACATCATGTCTGTCAGTGTCTATGTAGAAGCAGATCTGTGTTTCTTTTACACTAAACTTTATTAATATTATAACATCACCTAGAGATAGGAAGCCCTTTTAAACATCACATAGAGACAGGCCACCACAGTGATGTAGTTACTTCAAAAAGCACAAAAAAATCATTATTCCAACACCAGTCCTATTTAATTATCACATTGATGTGCCCTGTATCCTGAAGCAGCACAGGTATGTCATGCAACACTGTTGCTTACTGAATGTCAGAAATGAAATGATGTGTAGGGTGTCACATGATTGATGCAATGTTTCAGTTAGGCTATGGATGCATTACACAGAGGATAGGTCATCAATTATAAATCTTGGAAAACCCTTAAGTTAGTGAACAGTAGAGGGGACTTTCGGAAGTGGAACTTATCAGGCATTCATCAAAAATCCTTAGTAATGCCTCTTTAACACTGTCATTTTCCCTGATCATTTTTGCAGCGTTTTCCTACAACCGATAACTCACTGATACAGTGTTAAAATAAAAAAACTTTTGCAATACACTTTGTTCCCATACTTTTGGCCTCCTTGGTGCTTAGTACTCTGGCGTTTGTTTTGTGGTATGGTGAAGGGAGTGCCCAGATTGGCCTCTGTGGTCCCATAATGTCAATCAGTGCCACCAGAAAAAAAAAAGACCCCACTAAATGTGACATGTGAAGCATATATACTCTGATTGGGGTGATAACATGAAGAAAAGTTGCTGTATGACCCCTGGGGTCACTGGAAAGCTGCTCAGGGGAAAGATGGCAGTAACAGGATGTGATCTTTCTTCCCCATGTCACTAGCATCTTGCACCTCCCACTCTTTCCCGTACAGAAACACAGAAAAATGAAGAAAACTTTTCAAGCTGTTCCCCAACCTCAAAAGGTGACAAAATGGTTGGTGGACTAAGATGGTAACAAAATCACAATGTGGTCACAGACTCAACAGGAAATGGTCATCAAACCGTTTCCCTTTTATTAATGCAACATTTGATTTTCTTTCTTTTTTTGTTTATAAGAAAATAGTGAGCTTCAGCTTCAATTAAGTCCTCAGCCAAGATGCCTTACTCAGAGAAATCCTGAATCCCAATAGATCCAACACATAAAGGCAAGAAATCAAGTACTTGGGTAGACTATTAAAATTTCAACTTTAATTCACAGCAATAAATATAATTAAGGCTTTCTTTTGAAAAGCGTAAGAAAGCACGACATTTCCCACGAGTTATGATGTGTGCTTTCAAAGGGGTTGTCCGGGTTTAGGCTTAAACCCGGACATATCCCCATTTTCACCCAGGCAGCCCCGCTGACTTAAGCATCGGAGCAGTCCAAGCTCCAATGCTCTTCTTTGCCCTGCGCTGCATCTCGAAGGACAAAGGCATTTTCTGGAGTTCCAGTGACGAACTGGGCTCTCCTTAGGGCTGCCAGGCGGAGGCTTCCGCCCAGCAGTGAGCTCGGTGACATCACTGGCGCTAATGGGCGGGCCTTAGCGCTGCCCTAGCCTGTAAAATGGCTAGGGCAGCGCTAAATCCGGCCCATCAGAGCAGGTGACGTCACCGAACACACTGCTGGGCGGAAGCCTCTGCCCGGCAGTGTGTTACTGTAAATAAAAACAAAGAGCATGTCTGGGGGGCTGCCTGGGTGAAATTATGGGTATGTCAGGGTTTAGCTCTTTAACCTTTTTAATAGTCTACCCCAGTACCTGTTGTATATGATCTTTTTTGTCTTGTTTGCAACCATGTTAAAAGTTTCAGGAACTCCCCTACAGCACCTAAAAGGGGGCAATTCTTAAAGGGCATACCTACCCCTCGAAACTAATTTGCTGAATTTCTATAATATATTTTGATTAAAAAGAAATTAAATAACTTTGCAAATAATCCTTACTAAAGGGGTTGTCCACAGGGTAGGGAATACAAGTCTGACTAGCAGGGTCCAATCGCTTGGGTCCCCTCTGACTGCAAGAACAGGGGCCTTGTGTTCACCCATTTGAATGGAGCGGTGGCCACACCACCTTTCAATCAATTCTGTGGAAGTGCTGTAGTCATCTCTGGTAGTCCCATAGAGTATGATTTACGATGTCTGCTTGGAATTAGACCATAAATAAAAATCTAGGATGGTAGAACTATTTCTTTAGCTACCAATACCAATCACTTACTTAAAAAAAGATTTTGCTTGATGTTCACTGTAGAAGTCCATGGCTTCAGCACTAGAAGACAAAACATGAAACCATTAAACCAGCTTTTGTGCCAAAACAATACACTGGATTAACACATATGTTCTTTACTGAAATTTTTTTTTCCACCTTACAACCAGTACAAATCAATAGAGTTGAGTACTAAATAATTTCAGTCTAGAGATGCTCACTGTTAAGTTGGCTGGCATTGGCTCCAACCAGGCTATGCACATGCAGTCTCGTCCAAGTGTGCATGTATACTCAACTGAGAGAAACAAACAGACTCTGGACACCTCTGGCGGTGGTGGATTGGACATGTTCAAATCCAGCTGGTCCAACTCTTCTTTCACCTGACTTCTCCTGTCTGATGAGAGTCAGGACCCCCCAATACAAGTTAGAACTCTTTCACACTTGCATTGTTAGGATCCGGCATGCACTTCCGTCGCCGGAAATGCCCGCCGGATCCAGTAACAACGCAAGTTACCTGAAAGCATTTGAAGACTAATCAGTCTTAAAAATGCTTTCAGTGTTACTACGGCAGCCAGGACGCTATTAAAGTCCTGGTTGCCATAGTAGTAGGGGGGAGCGGGGGAGCAGTATACTTACGGTCCGTGCGGCTCCCGGGAGGCTCCAGAATGACGTCAGAGCTCCCCATGCGCATGGATCACGTGATCCATGCGTGTAGGGCGCCCTGACGTCACTCTGGAGCGCCCCGGGAGCCGCACGGACTGTAAGTATACTGCTCCCCTGCTCCCCACTACACTTTACCATGGCACCCGGGACTTTAGCGTCCTGGCTGCCATGGTAACCATTCAGAAAAAGCTAAACGTCGGATCCGGCGATGCGCCTAAACGACGTTTAGCTTAAAGCCGGATCCGGATTAATGCCTTTCAATGGGTATTAATTCCGGATCCGGCCTTGCGGCAAGTGTTCAGGATTTTTGGCCGAGCAAAAAGCGCAGCATGCTGCAGTATTTTCTCCGGCCAAAAAACGTTCCGGTCCTGATCTGAAGACATCCTGATGCATCCTGAGTAAAGTGCTTAGAGTGGTATATATAAAATAAAAATGATATTCACCTACACTGATCCCCAACAACTCCCTTTCTGATGCTTACTATGACCTTCGCCTCCCTCCAATCTTAAAAGGGTTGTGCCACAAAAAATAATCTTCATTTTTCAAACCAGCACCTGGATCTGAATACATTTGTAATTGCACGTAACAAAAAATTTAGTATAGCCTCTGAGCTATTCAATAAAATCTATCTATCTATCTATCTATCTATCTATCTATCTATCTATCTATCTATCTATCGCGCTACCTGCTGTTTGTTATTTTCATTTTTTCTCCGTCCACCTCCCTGCGGTAGTCGCATGCGCTCAGTTTAAATATTCAACTGCCACCAGCCATATCTTCAGTTAGAAGTTGTGGTGGTTACATGGAAAGAGCTACAGCAGAAAGGACACACCCACTGAGCTGCCAACCTGAAATAACTCTAGCAGAGTAATTAGAGCAATGAATGGGGATATCTCTGGATCCATGTGAGGTACAGGGCTGATTCTAGCTTTGTTAGAAAGAGATTGTCATGTACTATAGGATGTGTCATTTTTACATCAGTCATGGCATAAGCACTTTACTAAAAACTAGACAAACCCTTTAAAAATAGCTGTAAAAAGGGCACCTCCATTAAATGTTCAATCAATTTTTTTGTACTCTACTTCCTGTCCTCTTTATTTGGAATATTAGCACGGCAAACAGTCTTGCAGCCTGCAGCCGGAGAGGTGGGAGCGGGTGTGATTTAGAGCATCACACATTACACTAGTCAATGCAATGCCCTTCTGTGGACATCTTTATCTAGGCCTAGCTACGCAACAAGTGATGTCATGCTGTCACCCCAATTCTACATTTACTATTATGCTAGCAGATACGGTCTTCCCCTCACAGCAACAGTAAACTGACAATGGATTACATATATACATAGGAAGTCATTTGTACTAGCTGCTACAAGAGGACAGTATTTTGTATTTCATTTTCAGTGGCTTAGTACTGCTGAAATGAAAAAGAAAAGTAGCCAAAAATTAAAACAAATCTGCTTTAAAAAATTCCTTATTCTGTTGGAAGTGTCCCTTTAAATAATGTGATTTTTTTTTTTTTTTTAAGTCACCCCCAAGTATTTCTGCTGGAGTGTCACTGTAGCTGATCGAGTGATGTCACAGCAGCCATATACTAGACAACAATGCCTTGTGTAAATGAGAAGCTATAGTTTTAATGTTTGCTGCTGATCTTTCATTTTACACACTGGCCAATTACTGCTTCTGTTCAAACAGAGGTGTAAATAGAGCCCAAAATTATCCCTGCCAGATTAATGAGCTGCTTTATTGGACTAAACTAATTCGATCCAATGAGCTCTGCATGTGTCAACTAATACACTGCCAGACATCAGAACATTAAGAGGAACATCTTGAAAGGTCTCTTTGGGAAGGACTTAAAATGGGGTCAAGCAACCTGTCCTAGAATGTGAGCAGGACTGGTCGCCACTTGCAGAGCTGCCAAGAGGGATGATGGGGTTGGGCCTCACTACACACTACATTGCTCTACAATAGATGGTAATGATTTGGTCCTGCCTATGATATACCATAATGGCTGAGCAGCCTGATAGAAATGCACACCAATGATATTGTATAGTATATGCAAGGGCCAGAGCCCCCCAGAGAACCCCTTTCTTACTCATAATCTATAGATAGATGGATGGATAGGTCATTAGCATCTGATGATCGTGGGTTCGACACCCGGGACCCCCATCGATCAGCTGTTTGAGAAGGTGGTCTTCTCACTGCTTCCCACAGCCCAGTGACGTCACGACTATGTCACATGGCCTGGGCACAACGCAGCCTTATTCACTTTAATGGGGCTGACCTGCACCCAGGCCACATTAAATAGCCAATCAGATGCCCTAACCCTGTGATGGCTAACCTCTGGCACTCCAGCTGGGGTAAAACTACAACTCCCAAGATGCACTTGCTTGGCTGCTCTTAGAACTCCACAAAAATAAATGGAGCATGCTGGGAGTCGTAGTTTCACCACAGCTGGAGTGCCGGAGGTTAGCCAAACCAAAAGATAGCTCATCAGTAAGAAAAGGGTATAGAATCCCTTTACAGGGATTCTGTCCCCTTGTTTTAGCCTAAAGAGCTGCGGACATGCACAGCTAGATCGCCGCTAGCATGTCTGCAATATACCTGTCCCATATCTCTGTGTGCTTTTATTGTGTTTAAAAAATGATTTTATAGATATGTAACTTAGCCTGGTTAAGGAGCCCAAGGGGCTGTACTAACCTTCTTGGAGTCCAGCCACGTCCCCCTGTGAAGGAGCCCAGCACCGGCTGCATTCTCCGACTCTCCTCCTTGCTTACAGTTAGATTGCCGTAATCTCGCGATGCACGAGCTCGCAAATGCGCAGTGCCGGCATGGTGTTCCTTCCCTGTGCTGGCATCAGCCTCAGGGAAGGAACTGCGCATGCGCGAGCTCACGCATCGCGAGATTACGGCGATCTAACTGTGAGCAAGGAGGATATTCGCGAACGCAGCCGGTGCTGGGCACCAAGAAGGTTAGTACAGCCCCTTGGGCACCTTACTTGGCTAATTTACATATCTATAAAATATTGTTTTAAACACAATAAAAGCACACAGAACTATGGGACGGGTATATTGCGGACACGCTAGCGGCGATCTAGCCGTGCATGTCCGCAGCTCTATAGGGTAAAACGAGGTGACAGAATCCCTTTAAGGATACATTCTGTGGCAGTGAAAAAGACAGCAGTTCATCGAGGTTTGGTGAAAGATTGCAGAGACAGCAATATGCAGATTTTACTGCAAAAGGCAATGAGCCAAGGAGTAATACTGCTGTCTAGGTGGAACTCATAGGTGTTATTTCAGAAGGACATTTTATACCCATTTATGTGTAAACCTTAGGGCTCATGCACACGACTGTTAGAAGTTTTGCGGATTCGCAAAACACAGATACCGGCTGTGTGCATTCCACGTTTTGCGTAATGGAACGTCCGGCCCTAATAGAACAGTCCTATCCTTGTCTGTAATGCGGACAATAATAGGACGTTCTATTTTTTGGCGGAACGGCCATGCAGACATGGAATGCACAAGGAGTCACTTCCGTTTTTCTGCGACCCAACTGAAGTGAATGGTTCCGCATACGGGCTGCAAAAAGTACGGAATGGACACAGAAAAAAAATAAGTTTGTGTGCATGAGCCCTTACAGTGTTATTTGTATAACGTAGTTATGATTGTAACAACAGCATACAATATCCTGATAGACAGACAGAAATAGATATGAGATAGATAGATAGATAGATAGATAGATAGATAGATAGATAGATAGATAGATAGATAGATAGATAGATAGATCTGCGATAGAAATGAGATAGATGGATATATAGATAGATAGATAGATAATACACAGATAGATAATAGATAAATAAATAGATAGATAGATAGATAGATAGATAATATACAGATAGATAATGCAACAGATAGATAGATAGATAGATAGATAGATAGATAATAGATAGATAGATAGATAGATAGATAGATAGATAGATAGATAGATAGATAGATAATACACAGATAGATAGATAGATAGATAGATAGATGTGTAGATGTGTAAATATGTAAAGTTTTGGTGATTTGATATCTTTATCTCAGGTATCTTATCTACAGAGGAAATTATCTATACAATAGTTTAGCCTGGGGTTTAATCACCCGGTGAGACATATTGCAAGACACAGACATTGCGCTCAGAACCACAGTGTTCCCTCTACTTGTGCTCTAGACTTTCTGCACAGGTCATACTCAGGTACTAATGGACTGAAAGGCTTAAAGAGGACATGGCATTTTAAGCAACTAATTGCATCCCCCATGCAAAAACAGTTTTGGAGCATTTTTTCTTTTTTTTTTACAATTACATGTTTTGCTGTTCCTCTGTTATTCTTATTAGAAGTACGTGGATAAGTTGCCAAGTGGGTGTTGCCATTCCCTTTGTCAAAGAGATGAGTTGCTACTGCTAGCACTGATAGACAATGTCAGGCTGTGCAGGGACATATCCCAACTGGTAACACTAAGCTGTCTATGCACTCAGAATTTTCTAGTAGGAATAATACAGTGACATCATACAGTTATAAGAAAAGATGCTTCAGAATTGTCATTTCATATGGAATATAATTATGTACTATAACAGACATGTCCGGAGTTGTGATAGGTCCTCGTTAGGTGGGTAATGGAGCTGGCTGCCCTAGAGACCTAAGGTGCTCAGACACCTTCAAGAGCTGTCTGCAGAACAGCTCTCTCTCCCAATTCCCCCGTACACATACATACTTGGTTCGGCCTAGAAGTGTGTGTTTGTCTCGGCAGGTCAGTATGGAGACTTAGGGCTTATGCCCACGAATGTAAGGGCTCCGTGCCTGTGCTGCGGACCGCAAATTGTGGTCCGCCATGCACGGGCACAGACCGTGGGGCAGCCGCATGCTGATCGCGGACCCATTCACTTGAATGGGGTCCGCAATGCCCATCGACGGTCCGCACCGCATTAAAGTCCTGCATGCACTACTTTTTTGCGGTGCGAAGGCATGGCCAGAAACACCACGGAAGCACTCTGTAGTATGCGGGACACAATATGGCCAGGGGGCGCACACAGGGCCATATAAGTCTCCAGGGTATGGAGATTTATTGGCAAAGCTCCATGGGAAACATATCTGTAAAGAATAAATCAATAAATATCCAAAATGGAATGGGACATGAACCAATCACCGGACACGGTCCCAATATTGCAATGAACTCCAAAGACAGGCAATCAATAAAGTGCACAGTGCATAATGAATCATGGATCCATCCCATCACATAGAAGACCCCACATGCACTCCTGGTATATAAAGTATTTACCTTACTAATATCAGGTGTCCGTGTCACTTGGTCACCCCTCAGTCCCGACGCGCGTTTCGCTTCTTAATGCTTCATCTGGGGAACGCACTGTGCACTTTACTGATAGTTGCTGCTATTGATCCGCCATTGACCAATCTTTACTGTTCTTTTACGCGGCTCCTGGTAGTTCAACCTCTTATGATATTCATTATATACATAACTGTCACTCCTCATTTGGGTATTAGGCTACTTTCACGACTAGCGTTTTGGATTCCGTTTGTGAGATCCGTTTAAGCCCCAATGCATTGTGAATGGATAAGGATCCGTTCAGAATGCATCAGTTCGGCTCGGTTCCGCTTCTATTCTGTTTTGGAGGCGGACACCAAAACGCAGCTTGCAGCATTTTTGTGTCCGTCTGAAGAGGCGGAGCCTAACGGATTCGTTTTTGATTGCAATGTAAGTCGATGGGGACGGATTCGTTTTCAATGACACAATATGGTGCATTTGAAAACGGATCCGTTCCCCATTGACTTTCAATGTAATTCAAAACGGATCCGTTTTGGACTTTGTCATTTTTCTTTAAAACTAATGCGAACGGATCCGTTCTGAACGGATACAAACGTTTGCATTATAGGTGCGGATCCGTCTGTGCAAATAAACAGACGGATCCGTGCCAACGCAAGCGTGAAAGTACCCTTACATGGCCCGGTATGTAGCTTGCACCACCTAGCCTGTTTTAAATACTTTGTGATGTTTTTATGTATAAACTATATGTTTAATAAAGATGTATCATTAATAAATCCGGATTGCCTGTTTTTGGAGTTCAAAGAATAAATCAAGGCAACTGGACTTGCAGCATTTCCGAGGGAGGACAACGCAGCACATATTGTTCTCAATCAGAGGAAACAACTGATAGACGACCAGGGCGGAGAGAAAATCTTGTCACTTCATACAATTTGTCAGTAAAGCAATAAAAAAAAACAAGGTTTTTCTGACCTTCATAAATCCCACTTTCTAATTTTCCTCCTCCATTAGTTCTTCTCATGAAGCAGGACATTTCTCAATCAGATACTTACCGAGACAATAAAACCATCTTGGCTCTGGTAATAGTGAATCCTGTCTCTGTTATTGACTCCATGATTGAGCCCATCTTTGGAACCGCATCAGGTTTGATCATCGCCAGAGTCCTAAAGGAACACGAGCCACAGGTTAGGAAAATCTTACCACTTAGGAAACCACAAATGCTTTGAATATGTGAAAATGCACAGCAGCGGATGTACAATATTGTGTCCCTCACTGCCGAGCATGTGTGTCTATTTCTATGATTGACAGGTCTGCCGGTTTACCCTCAGTTCACACTTGCGCATTTTACAGCGCGTTCGAACGCGCTGTAAAACGCAAAACCGATGGAAACCAATGCTTCCCTATGGGACTGGTTCACATTTTCGCGTTTTACAGCGCGTTCGAACGCGCTGAAAAACGCCCGACGCATAAACAAGTACTTGAGCTTTTTTTGGGGCGTCTGTCGTGCATTTTGGCCCACAGACTTCAATGGGAACGCGCAACGCTTGTATTTTGCGTGTTTTTGACACTGAAAACGCGCGTTCGGAATTTGCAACATGCTGGAAAGGCCAAACCCCAGCTCTGATTGGCCAAACTTCATATAGACAGGGATATTTGGTCATTGGACAACACTGCAGTCAATCACACAAACACGCGTATAAAGCGCGTTTACTATTGCCAAAAACACGCACAAAACGCGCGGAAAACGCGTGTCTCAGAACGCTCAGGTCTGAACCCAGCGTTAGTGTTCATGATAAAGATAGGGCGTTCCTCCCCAGACATACACTGTTAACAAGGAGATGAGCCATGATCTGGGGACCAACAGATACACAGATAGCTACAGTATCTCAAGGAGTCTTAGAGAATAGGCCTCATGGTAGCTTAGTAGGGTCCTAGGTTTGCACGTTCTCCGCGTACTTTAATGGGGTTCTCCCACTAGGGACTGAAACTGATGTGAGTGACGGCAATCTGCACAGCGATGCAGAATATATAAATGCTGTGGGAAAAAAAATACCAATAGGTTTCAAAAGCTTTGGGGAATGAGGATTTGTCAAGCATGCAGAACTTTTTGTGAGGCCAAAAGCCAGTATTTCTGCCGGCCAGAAAGCATCCGGATACCCGTCAGAGCCTATTTATAATCAATAGGGATCAGGCAGTTCACGGAATTATCAAACTATGCCAGATACGGTAAACTCCGGCAGCCTGTTCCTCTGCCGAAAAACCTGCCAGATTTCAAAATGCTGATGTGAAAGTAGCCTTAACGTGAATAATTATAAGTACATGCCTATAAGGGAATCTTGCTAGTTAACCCCTTAACGCATAACGCATATGTATTTCTATGAAGCGAGCCTCTGCAGTGAGCCCCTTCTATATGCGGCAGGTGCCGGCACCCGGCCACAATGACGGGGAGCAGCGATCGTGCCACCCCCGTCATTTAACCCCACGATCAAAGCTGATCATGGCCTCTGTGAGTTCAGTCAGAGGGATGCAGCTCTCTCTGCCTTCTGATCGGGGCCCACGCAGTTAAATCACAGGCTCCCATCGGTTGCCATGGCAGCGTGGACGCTGCTGATGCGCTCCAGGCCTGTCATGGCAATCTCCATACTGATCTCTATTAGAGTGAATAGGACAAGGGATCTAAAGATGTCATGTACTAGCTCCCTAAGGGGGCTAATAGTTATTTTAGTTATTTAAAAAAAAAAATAAAAAATAAAAAAAAAAATATTCAACGTTTAAATGACATATTAGGCATCGCCACCTCCGAAAATGTCTGAACTATTAAAATATTAATGTGAGGTGAATGCTGTAAGGGAAAAAAAAGGTAAAGTCAACTTGTCCCCCCCAAAAAATTTGAATAATAGTGATCAAAAAGTCGTACATACCACAAAAATGGTGCCAATAAAAACTACAGTTTGCTACATACAAAAAACAAGCCTTCATACAGCTCTGTAGACAGAAATATAAAAAGTTATAGCTGGCAGAATATGGCGATGCAATGAAAATTTAGATTTTTTTTCAAAGGTTCTTATTTTTTTAAAGTAATTAAACAAATTAAAAACTTCTTCAAGCTAATTGGAACTGTAATTAATGACCTAATCTGGGGAAGAAAGCGGGTAAAAAGGGATATTTTAAGGGATATTTTATAGCATCACATTTCTGGCTATATAAACATCGGGAAGAGAGCCCGTATTGTAGACATCTATTGAGTAAATCTACACTCTGATATGTTTTCATTCTTAGAGTTTGGATCACTTTTTAGATTTAAACATGAATATAGGGAAACTACGAGGCTATTTATTAAATCATGGAGTACTATTAGAGCATGGTTTAGGATTAAAGGATCACTTCTTTTGACACCTTTAAGGCACAATTATTTCTTAATTGAAGGAGTTAGGGTACTTTCACACTAGCGGCATAGCTATGAGTGAACAGCCTGCCGGATCCACCATGCCGCAAGTACCGTGCACTGCCGTGCTGCCGCTCCGTCCCCATTGACTATAATAGGGCAGGGGGCGGAGCTCCGGCGCAGCACGGCAGTGCACGGCTGGAGATCACCGGACTCAAAGTACTGCAGGTCCGACTTTTTAGTCCCGCGATCTTTGCCGTACACAAAATTACTGGCAAAAGAATAATGTTTTTTCTATTACACAAGTAGTAAATAATGGTGAAATATTTTCATTTTTGGAGATTACACAAAGAGAACACATAGTGAACCTGTCATGGTTTAGGTATTTACAACTGCGATCAGCACTTAATAGTATAAAAGGGAAATCACCACTATATATAAATATGGATACACCTTTAAATGAGTTATTGGGCAATGTGGGACACAATTTAAGGATTTTTAATATACGGTATATAAACTGTTTGTAGACACATTATTCACGGGGATGTTTTCCCCTGGTCAAAGTGGCTGGGAAAGTGATTTAATGGCTCAGCCACATGACTGGGGGAATAGAATGATAAACCTTCGGTTAGTATCATATAACTTTAATCACGTTTTGGTTCAGTTTAATATTTTACACAGATTATATGTTACACCTGTTTGGCTCAATACTGAAATGAAGACCGGCACTCGCTGAAGATAATTTTCTGCTTGCTGCTTTATTTGTCACATATACAGTTAGTGACGCGTTTCGGCACTAATGTGTCTTCATCAGACATAGTCTGATGAAGGCCGATTAGTGCCTAAACGCGTCACTAACTGTATATCTGACAAATGAAGCAGCAAGCAGAAAATTGTCTTCAGCGAGTGCCGGTCTCCATTTCAGTATTGTTATTGGGAACGCCATCCCACAGACACGTGCACCGCGATCTCCATGCAAGCAGTGACGACCAGTAGACAATATATCTGTTTGGCTCAATAGATGTGGGCTGAAAAGCAGCTCAAATTGTCCAAGATGTAATTTGTCAGGAGCAGACCACGTACATATGCTTTGGTTCTGCACGCATTTAACAGAATACTGGGAGACAATAGCTGAACTGATTTCCCAAACGTTAAAAATAGTGATCCCATACACAATCCTGGAATCCTGGATTCTGGGCAACTTCTCCCAGGTTAATTGCCATAGATATAAGAAAATTTTACTGATTAAATTAGCCTTTCTGGCGAGATTATTAATCTCCAGAGTCTGGTTTTCATGTCATACTCCTACTGTTTGTTTATGGTTAAATTTGGTTAACAAAGTTAAGAGATAAGAAAATATTTTGTTTAAACAAAGGAATTGTGAGGCAAAATGGCTTATGGTATGGGGTGAATGGAGCGTTTAGGTTACTACTCCCTGACCCATTTGGGATTCGCCCCGGTCTTATTGACGGGCGATAGGTGGCGATGGAACGGGGTAGGCGGGAAAGGGGGGGGTATAGGGTATTTTTAGAATGGGGGATTTATAGGGAAAATGTTGGAAATAATTTAATTGTTGTAAAATGATGTGAATTACTTGTTTATGAATAAATAAATTGTTTAAAAAAAAATGTAATTAAAAACTACCCAAGTTTGGTATCGCGGCATTCATATTGAGCCACAAAATAAGGACATCGGGTCATTTTTAGTGCACAGTGAACGCCGTGATGTCAAAACCCAAAAACCTTGGAGAAATTCTGTGGTGTTTTTTTTTTTTTCACTTTTACGCCACAAAGAATTTTTGTCCCTTTTTAAATACAAGACATGGTAAATTAAATGGTGGCATTAACAAACGCATCTTGTCCAGCAAAAATAAGTTATCATATGGCTATGTGAAGGGAAACTAAAAAAGTTTTGGCTAGTGGAACGTGAGGAGGAAAAAATGAAAATAGACTGGTTAAGGAGTTAAAGGGGTTTTCTGGGCTGATGATATTGATGACCTATCCTCAGGATATGCCATCAATATCAGATGGGGAGAGGAGGGGATACCGGATGGCTGTTTTTAGAAGCTTCTGGTCCAGAACTAGACACCAAAACTATACAGGTACATCTCAATAAATTAGAATATTATCTAAAAGTGAATTTATTTCAGTAATTCAGTTCAAAAAGTGAAACTCATATATTATATAGATCTATTACACACAGAGTGATCTACTTGTAATGTTGATGATTATGGCTTACAGCTAATAAAAACCCAAAAGTCAGTATCTCAGAAACTTAGAATATTGAGAAAAAGTTCAATATTGTAGACTCATGGTGTCCCACTGTAATCAGCTAGTCAACATAAAACATCTGCAAAGGTTTGCTAAGCCTTTAAATGATCCCTCAGTCTGGTTCAGTAGGCTATATAACCATGGGGAGAGACTGCTGACTTGACAGTTGTCCAGAAGACAGTCATTGACTGACAGAAGTTGGCTGTTCGCAGAGTGCTGTATCCAAGCATATTAATGAAAAGTTGAGTGGAAGGGCTCATACACACAAACGTATTTTCTTTCCGTGCCCGTTCCTTTTTTTTTTTTTTTTTTTGTTACGGACTGTACGTGGAACCATTCATTTCAATGGGTCCACAAAAAACATAAAGTTACTTCATGTGCATTCCGTTTCCGTATGTCCGTTCTGCAAAAGAATAGGACATGATCTTTTATTGTCTGCATTACAGACAAGGATAGGACTGTTCTATTAGGGGCCAGCTCTTTCTTTATGCAAAATACGAAATGCACACAGACATCATCCGTATTTTTTGCGGATCCGTTTTTTGCAAAGGAAAACGTGCGGTAGAAAAAGCTGAGATAACTGCAGCCTTGAAAAGACTGTCAAGAAAAGACCATTTTGGAAAGATTCACAAGGAGTGGACTGCGGCTGGAGTCAGTGCTTCAAGAGCCAACGCACACAGATGTATCCAGGACATGGGCTACAACTGTAGCATTCTTTGGGTCAAGCCACTCATGAACCAGAGAAGCGTCCTACCTGGGCGAAAAAGGACTGGACTGTTGAACAGCGGTGCAAAATTCTGTTTTCAGATAAGGGTACATTTTGCTTTTTATTTAGAAATTAAGGTCCCAGAGTCTGGAGGAAGAGTGGAAAGGCACAGAATCCAAGTTGCTTGAGGTCCAGTGTGAAGTGATGCTTCGGGGAGCCATGTCATCTGCTGGTGAAGGTCCACTGTGTTATATCAAGTCCAAAGTCAAAGCAGCCATCTACCAGGAAATTTTAGAGCACTTCATGGTGACAAGCTTTATG
Source organism: Bufotes viridis (assembly GCA_033119425.1). Taxonomy (NCBI): domain Eukaryota; kingdom Metazoa; phylum Chordata; class Amphibia; order Anura; family Bufonidae; genus Bufotes; species Bufotes viridis. The sequence continues at coordinate 140,769,988 of CM065591.1, read as the reverse complement.
GAGATGCTGATTTCATTTTCGAGCAGGACTCGGCACCTGCCCACACTGCCAAAAGTACCAATACCTGGTTTAATAACCACGGTATCATTGTGCTTGATTGGCCAGCAAACTCACCTGACCTAAACCCCATACTGTCAAGAGGAAGATGAGAGACACCAGACCCAACAATGCAGACGAGCTGAAGGCCACTATCAAAGCACCCTGGGCTTCCATAACACCTCAGCAGTGCCACAGGCTGATCGCCGCCATGCCACGCCGCATTGATGCAGTAGTAATTCATGCAAAAGGAGCCCAGACCAATACTGAGGGCATATACTGTACATACTTTTCAGTAGGCCAACACTTCTGTATTAAAAATTATTTTTAATTGCTCTTCTATAATATTCTAATTTTCTGAGATACTGCAACGATAAAACTACCACAGCTCCCTTCAAAGTGTTGTTGCTGTGCTGGGTTACTGCAACTGAGCTCCCATCCTGAGGATAGGCCATCAACATCTAAACCCATTAATAAAGTCCTGTGATTAGAGTAGTCTTGCAGCGATCTCCTCCACAGTATGGCAAGCAGTGATCGTTATGCCATCGCTCGACCCCATGGCTTGTCAGCGGCAGATCGTTATTAGACACCACAACCTGCCGCCTGCAAACGATAACATGTCCAAAGATTTTGAATGCCTGGATTTGATCGTTCATCGGGCAATCGGCAGCAGTATAACAATGCCAGATGATCGCTAACATGTAAATGCTTGTTAGTGATTATCTGCCGAAAAAAAGGGCAGTGTAATACAGGCTTTACTACCCTCAATAAACCTGCTTGGATGCTTGGATATTCTAATGGGTTATATATGGCTTTGGATATGTCCAAATAAAAAACACACCATTTTTGTTGTGTTCAGTGGCTGCATTTTTGGAACTGTGTTGTATAAATCACAAGATGTGGTCAAAAAAAAAAAAAAAAAAAAAAGGACAGCATGGTTACTAAGGGTACTTTCACACTAGCGTTATTCTTTTCCGGCATTGAGTTCCGTCCTCGTGGCTCAATACCGGAAAAGAACTGATCAGTTTTATCCCAATGCATTCTGAATGGAGAGAAATCCGTTCAGGATGCATCAGGATGTCTTCCGTTCAGTCACTGTCAGGCGTTTTGGACGGAGGAAATACCGCGGCATGCTGCGGTATTATCTCCGTCCAAAATGTCTGATCAGTTGCCGGAATGCCGTATCCGGCATTAATTTACATTGAAATGTATTAGTGCCGGATCCTGCATGAAAAATACCGCAATGACGGATCCGGCAGACCTTTAACCACTTCAGCCCCCCTAGCTTAAACACCGTTAATGACCAGGCCACATTTTACAATTCTGCACTACACTACTTTCACCGTTTATTGCTCCGTCATACAACTTACCACCCAAATGAATTTTACCTCCTTTTCTTCTCACTAATAGAGCTTTCATTTGGTGGTATTTCATTGTTGCTGACATTTTAACTTTTTTTGCAATTAATAAAAATTTAACGACATTTTTGCAAAAAAATGACATTTTTCACTTTCTGTTGTAAATTTTTTTAAAAAAACTACATTTCTATATAAATTTTTCTCTAAATGTATTGTTCTACATGTCTTTGATAAAAAAATCCAATAAGTGTATATTTATTGGTTTGGGTAAACGTTATAGCGTTTACAAACTATGGTGCAAAAAGTGAATTTCGGCATTTTGAAGCAGCTCTGACTTTCTGAGCACCTGTCATGTTTCTTCAGGTGCTAGAATGTCAGGATAGTATAAATACCCCCAAATGACACCATTTTAGAAAGAAGACACCCCAAAGTATTCGCGGAGGGGCATGGTGAGTTCATGTATCATTTCATTTTTTTCACAAGTTAGCGGAAAATGACACTTTCTGAGGAAAAAAATAATAATAAAGTTTCCATTTCTGCTAACTTCTGGCAAAAAAAAAAAATCTCAGACGGGCTCATTATGCCCCTCAGTGAATACCTTGGGGTGTCTACTTTCCGAAATGGGGTCATTTGTGGGGTGTGTTTACTGTTCTGGCATTTTGGGCGGGGCTAAATTGTGAGCAGCCATGTAAAAGCTAAAGGTACTCGTTGGAATTTGGGCCCTTTGCGCACCCAGGCTGCAAAAAGTGTCACTTATGTGGTATCGCCGTACTCAGGAGAAGTAGGGCAATGTGTTTTGGGGTGTATTTTTACATATACCCATGTTGGGTGAGAGAAATATCTCTGTAAACTGACAACTTTGTATAAAAAATTTAAAAATTGTCGTTTACAGAGATATTTCTCACACCCAGCAGGGGTATATATAAAATACACCCCAAAACACATTGCCCTACTTCTGAGTACGGCGATACCACATGAGTGACACTTTTGCAGCCTGAGTGCAAAGGCCCTAAAACCAATGAGTACCTTTAGGATTTCACAGGGCATTTTTACGCATTTGGATTCCAGACTTCTTCTCACGCTTTAGGGGCCCCTAAAATGCCAGGACAGTATAAATACCCCACATGTGACCCCATTTTAGAAAGAAGACACCCCAAGGTATTCCGTGAGGGGTATGGTGAGTTCATGTAAAATTTTATTTTTGTCACAAGTTAGTGGAATATGAGACTTTGTAAAAAACTAAATAAAAAAATATATATATCTCAATTTCCGCTTACTTGTGCCAAAAAAAAATTCTGTGAACTCGCCATGCCCCTCACGGAATACCTTGGGGTGTCTTCTTTCCAAAATGGGGTCACTTGTGGGGTATTTATACTGCACCTGGCATTTTAGGGGCCCTAAAGCGTGAGAATCCAAATGCGTAAAAATGCCCTGTGAAATCCTAATGGTACTCATTGGTTTTAGGGCCTTTGCGCATCTTGGCTGCAAAAAGTGTCACTCGTGTGGTATCGCCGTACTCAGGAGAAGTAGGGCAATGTGTTTTGGGGTGTATTTTTATATATACCCATACTGTGTGTGAGAAATATCGCTGTAAACGACAACTTTTTAAAATTTTTATACAAAGTTGTCAGTTTACAGAGATATTTCTCTCACCCAACATGGGTATATGTAAAAATACACCCTAAACACATTGCCCTACTCTCCTGAGTACGGCGATACCACATGTGTGGCACTTTTGCAGCCAAGATGCGCAAAGGCCCAAATTCCCATGAGTACCTTTTAGGAGGAGCATTTTTACGCATTTTTCTTCTCATGCTTTAGGGCCCCTAAAATGCCAGGGCAGTATAAATACCTCACATGTGACCCCATTTTGGAAAGAAGACAGCCCAAGGTATTCCATGAGGGGCATGGCGAGTTCATAGAAAAAAAAATTTTGGCACAAGTTTGCGGAAATTGATTTTTTTCACAAAGTCTCCCTTTCCGCTAACTTTTGACAAAAAGATTAATTTTTCATGGACTCACTATGCCCCTCAGCGAATACCTTGGGGTGTCTTCTTTCCAAAATGGGGTCACATGTGGGGTATTTATACTGCCCTGGCATTTTAGGGGCCCTAAAGCGTAAGAAGAAAAATGCGTAAAAATGCCCTCCTAAAAGTTGAATAAAAAAAATTAAAAAGTTGTCATTTACAGAGATATTTCTCACACACAGTATGGGTATATATAAAAATACACCCCAAAACTCATTGCCCTACTTCTCCTGAGTTCGGCGATACCACATGAGTGACACTTTTTTGCAGCCAAGATGCGCAAAGGGGCCCTAATTCCAATGAGTACCTTTAGGATTTCACAGGGCATTTTTACGCATTTGGATTCTCACGCTTTAGGACCCCTAAAATGCCAGGGCAGTATAAATACCCCACATGTGACCCCATTGTGGAAAGAAGACACCCCAAGGTATTTCGTGAGGGGTATGGCAAGTTCACAGAAATTTTTTTTTTGGCACAAGTTAGCGGAAATTGATTTTTATTTTTATTTTTCCAAGTCTCATATTCCACTAACTTGTGACAAAAATAAAATTTTACATGAACTCGCCATACCCCTCACGGAATACCTTGAGGTGTCTTCTTTCTAAAATGGGGTCACATGTGAGGTGTTTGTACTGCCCTGGCATTTGAGGGTCTCCGCAATCATTACACGTATGGCCAGCATTAGGAGTTTCTGCGATTCTCCTTATATTGAGCATACGGGTAATGAGATTTTTTTCCGTTCAGCCTCTGGGCTGAAAAAAAAAAAAATGAGCGGCACTGATTTTTCATTCGCATCGATCAATGTGGATGAAAAAATCTCTGCCAAATCAGTGACTGCGGTGCGGTGGGCTGGGCGCTAGCTACCTAACAAGTAGCTAACTAACTGGCGGTGATAAGGGACCCTTATGCCCCATTCACACGTCCGCAATTCTGTTTGCGGAGCGGAATTGCGGACCCATTCATTTCTATGGGGACAGACTTTGTCCCGCTCGGATCCGGAATTACGGATCCGCGCTTCGAGTCTGCACTTCCGTTCCGCAAAAATATAGAACATGTCTATTCTTGTCGCAATTGCGGACAAAAAGCATTTTCTATATAGTTCTGGCAATGTGCGGATCTGCAAAATGCAGAAAGCACATTGCCGGTGTCCGTGTTTTGAGGATCTGTGGATCCGCGGATCAGATCACGGATCGGATCCACGGATCCACAAAACACATATGGACGTCTGAATGGAGCCTTACAAGGGGTTTGATCAATGACAGGGGGTGATCAGGGGTCTAGATTGGGTGATCAAGGGGTTGAGTGGTGGGGGGGTTAGTGTAGTGTTTGGTGCAACTTTACATAGTTACCTGGTCCTCTGGTGGTCGATCCCAGCAAATGGGACCACCAGAGGACCAGGTAGCAGGTATATCAGACGCTGTTCACAAAACAGCGTCTGATATACTAGTTTGATGCGATTTATATCGCATCTACAGCCTGCCAGCGATTGATCATCGCTGGCAGGCTGTAGTCCAACTCTTGAGACGCGCGACGCTGTGAACGCGCGCGCGTTCACAGGAAGTCTCGCGTCTCGCGAGATGACGCGCCGATGAGTCCGATCAGAAGAACAGGACCGCCCGCAGGACGCAATCCTGCGTACGGCGGTCCTGAAGCAGTTAAAAATGTGAAAAAAATAAATTCTGGATCCGTTTTGCCTGATGACACCGGAAAAACGGATTCGGTATTGCAATGCATTTTTCTGACTGATCAGGCATTTTTCAGACCTGATCAGTCTGAAAAATGCCTAGAAAAAAAATGACATTCATTTGCATACAGTTTGCCTGATCAGGCAGGCAGTTTAGGCAACGGAACAGTTTGCCGGATCCCACTGCCGCAAGTGTGAAAGTACCCTAAAACAGATCTTTGTTACCCTATATGAAACTACATTTGGGGTAGAATGAAGGTTTTCTTTTCTTTCATAAAAATGTCCTATATTACATTCCACTGGCTTTTATTGTTGTTATTCATTGCACATCAAAATGTAATTCTGTAGCTAATATTAGAAAGCATTATACATACCAATCTGTGATAAGAAAAAAAAATGGAGCCTGGATAAAAAGTATCATGAAAACAGTTAGAATTATGACGTGAGACAGCTCGTTTTCTATATACAGAGGAGCCTTACAAGTTGTTATTAAAAATGCCCCTCTGCAAGAGACATAGCCAACTGACCCAACTTGTTAGGAATGTGACAAACAAAAAAGGATTTAAGCAGTAAGCCGATTTTATCTTCTGATGCCGTATATGAACACAGGCGTTGAAAATGAAAATATTAAGACTATCTGTATTTACAAGAAACTTGAGAAAACTACTGTGTATAATGAATGAGTAAAACATACTTCTCCTTTTTGCTGCCAACCCTTCGGGCAGTGTATTGGTCTCCGTAGTCGACCAGATGAAGTTGACGGGAAAAGACATTTATTCTATTTCCAACGTAGAAGTCTTCTTTACATAATGTATCATACTTGGTGCGCCTCAGGAAGACACGATGATTTTTCACATCATACTGTGGGCACGAAAATATTCCATTAGTGTCAAACAATTAGGACCAGGTCTTCGGTAAAGAGGAATGAGCAAATCAACAAACATATCTAGACAGGCCTTCCACCAGGTGTCGATTGAACAATCACAGCCCATGGAAAAATAGGGCCAAGAGCTTCATCATCTTTGGCTCCTATACCGTATATGACAGAAGCGTGACACTTGGACTGGTACCCACCTCCTCTTTAAGGTGGCCATATGCATTAGATTAGAATTTGCCTGATGGTTGAACAGCAGTTGAATCGGTTACCCAATTCTAAAAATGCCCCCCACAATGCCCGGGCCCCTGCTATAGATCATACTTATGTGTAATAAAAGATATTTGTTCGAGTACTGTGCCTGTTATCAACTCAGCATCGAGAATCCAAAAATGCGATGTGGGTTCCAATTCGCATAAGAGTCAATATGATAGGGAAATTGGCCGCGCTGCTTTTGTTCAGGAATGTGTAGACCATCCAACAGACGAGACTCCAAGATGGAAAGCGGACATGGAGAGTCGTTCACACCACCACACCAGGATTAGCACTATGTTGTATTCCTAGACGAAGGAAAGGCGTATCCTGATAGTGAAGCACCGCCAACTCCAAGTAAAATCAAATGGTTTTATTATACTCACAATTGTACGTCTTGAGTTAAAACATATCACAGTTTCACAAATACGTTCCACCCGACCCAGGTTTCGCTTACGCGCTTCATCAGGGGTGTCTAACCAACGAGGGACCAGAAGGTGTTTTATGGGTAAGTGTCCTCTCATGAACTTGTCTTGTCAATTAATAGGCAGGTAGAGAACCCCACTCTCCTTTCACATAGCATTCAAATAGACATATAAAATTCCAACTTATTTCACAGACATCATTATAAAAAATGATATACCTATAAATATCCATAAAAACCATGATGAAGCGCGTAAGCGAAACCTGGGTCGGGTGGAACGTATTTGTGAAACAGTGATATGTTTTAACTCAAGACGTACACTTGTGAGTATAATAAAACCATTTGATTTTACTTGGAGTTGAGCGGTGCTTCACTATCAGGATACGCCTTTCCTTCGTCTAGGAATACAACATAGTGCTAATCCTGGTGTGGTGGTGTGACGACTCTCCATGTCCGGTTTCCATCTTGGAGTCTCATCTGTTGGATGGTCTACACATTCCTGAACAAAAGCAGCGTGGCCAATTTCCTTATCATATAGATCATACTTACCCCACTCCCCGACACTAACGTCACTCCAGATCCCAGCACGGCCACCGCTGCATCTCCCCTTTGCGCAGATCAAAACATCCGGTGACGGGGGGTGCAGGCAATAGCAGGCCGCGACCATGACCAGCCTCCCTAGCATCACGGGTGCCCTCCTGAATTCAACTGTATTGCTGTCCTCAGGACAAGAATACAGTTTCATGCTGTGGAGTGGGTGGCAGTATTTTGTGCCACACTGTGGTATTTTGTTCTGCTGAGGCAATATTCTGTGCTGTACTGTGAAATTTGGTTCTGCTGGGGCGGTATTTTCTTCTGCACTACAGTTTTGCTGGCACCCCCTACTTCTGTTGTCCCTGCCTACTTGTGCCGCCCCACCTTCACCGTCAGTTTGAACCCACCTACAACATGGGACTACTTTTAAAATTTTTCCAGGGCCTTTAAGTTCCCAGTTCGACCCTGCAAAACACTCATAGTAAGTGAAAATGGGACAAAATTGACTTTGGCTCCTCATCTCCACAGGCTTTAATGAACAACATGGGTTGCCTTAACAGTAAATACAACCTTGATATGACATGAACATCAACAAGAACATTGTAAGAAGGATCAAGATGGACTGGCCACAAAGTCAATCAGAAGCCCTAATAATTAATAGTATAATCATAAGGATGTCGGGTCTTTTCAGAAGCTTTATTTTAGAAGATGCATCTCCATCTATTGTGTTCCATCAAGACCAACGTCGTCAGTCAATCAAATAGTTAGGCATGGGAGCTCGTGGATGTGACCCCGATAGTTTATCTTGTGCTGCAGCACCTAGGGATAAAGATGGGCCTACAAATAGGTGGTGAATGAGACTGAGACATCCCCAATTAGATCTTCCGTTAGGACATAACTATCCAACTATCCCTGATAACAACCAAATACCGCAAATTGGCAAAATAAGTACAAGAGAAAGCCAGTAGAAGCCATAAAAAAGCAAAATGCAATCAGCCTAGTGCAAAACTGAACAAACTGCTCAGTTGGATGTGATGATTATCTTTGGCCTTGGCTGGCAAAGCAACCTTCAATATGTAGCAATTGCCTAAACAGTAGGTTAAACACTTCCATCTTGCCAGTTCTCCAACAATGTTCTGTCTCATTATAAAGACATACAGCATCCAGTTCTGGCACAAAGTCACTTTCTGTACTGTAATCTGAATGTGAACTATGTCCATCATTCCCAGTATGAAAACCTCAGCATTCAACATCACATTTACATTGTAATTAAAAGACGCCTCTACATAATAATAATAAAAATTCTGGCACTGAGAGCTTTAAGAATATAACCACTGGCTTTCCAAACAGGCCAAGATGAATGTGAAATGCGGAACAGAGAATGGTGGCACACGCTATAGCAGGGGTATTATTATGTTACTACAATCAGAATGCTGAAGCCATGCCAACAACACAGCAATTAATTCACATTTTAGAAATCATAAATTACAAATATTTCATTATCATTAGCATATCTCTAGGGAAAAGGAAATGAAAACTGGAGTGTGTTCATGTGCTAAAAATGATGGTCAGATTATGATCGTATTCATTCTGCAATAAAAGGAACGCGTTCAAAATAATCATAATCCAAAAATGTTTTAACATTTAGGTTTTAGAAACATTAAATCTTAAAGGGGTTTTCCAGGACTCACTTATGGATGATCCAATCTTAAAGATGCACTCCCACAAACATTTTTATTCTCTGACCTGTTAGAAAGGTCCATGATGTAAACTGGAGTGAAGGTAAGTTTCATACCAGTGACAGTATTTGTGAGTTATAACCTCCCTTCTGATCCTCAGCTGTGTGATGTGACCACAACTCTGACTTTGAGGGAGATTCATCAAAACTGTTGCAAAGGACCATAGCACCAATCAGATTGATTCTTTCATTTTCCAAAGAAGCTCTGAAATATTAATGTGGAATCTGATTGGTTGCTATGGGCAACTAAGACAGTTTTCCTTTGCACCAGAATGTTATGTCCAGACAGGAAGCCAGTTTCTCTGTGTATTTCTATGGGAGCCTCAATGTCAGTCTCAGGAATGAATAGAGAAGTAACTGACTTTCTAACCTGGGTCAGCTGGAGATCAGAGAGTTGGTCACATGACACAGCTGAGGATAAGAAGGAAGGTTATAACTCACAAATACAGTCACTGATGAGAAGATTACCTTCACTACAGTTTACATCATGTACCTTTCTAACAGGTTAGAGGATAAAAATTTTGTGGGAGTGCTTCTTTAACTGGACAAAGCTGAGGATTAGAAGTGCAGGGATAACTGCACCTTTCTAACAGGTCAGAGAATAAAACATTTTTGTGGGAGTGCTTCTTTAGACAGGTCATCATTATCAGAGCAGCATGGTCTAACTCCTGGAAACCTTGCTGATTAGCTGTTTGAAGAGGCCGCTGTGTTCGTGTGAGCGCTGTGTCCTCTTTAGGGTTGGGCTACATGGCAATCTTGGTTGCACGACAGGTGTCTTAATAAAGGGGTTGTGCAGGGATTTTATGTTGATGACCTATCCTCAGGATAGGCCATCAATATATAATCGTTGGGAGCCCGACACCCGGCACCGCCACCGATTGAAGAGTAGGCTGGTGCTCCATGCTTCATTACACTACACATCTTCTCCTGTGGAGCGGAGGCGTAGTGTAATTACAAGTACTCGCTCCATTCAGGCGAGACGACTTCTGAGACGATGGGCAGTATAATGAACAGGAAGCAGTGCTCACATGGAGCGCCACCTCCTCTTCATACAGCTGATCAGCAGTGCCAGGTGTCGGACCCCCACCAATCAGACATTGATGACCTATCTAAAACTCCTGCAGAACCCCTTTAAGCTAAGCAGGGGCTGGCCCAGTCAGTACTAAGTAAGAGATTATCTCGGATTACCATAGGTTATATGGTCGATCAATCACCATTTTAGTGCAGCCCGATTCTGAAATTGATATTTGACTGTCTTACAATAACGACCCCTCCCTAGCTTTTTAGACATTGAGCCGCCACCATTCTCTGTATAGACTTTCCAGGTCATTAATTGATGACAGTGTTTGACCTTGTTTCTACCATATGCCTGGCTCCATCGTCAGCCCTCGATGGTTACAATGTCTAGACCTCAACTAATCTTCCATTTATAACCCATTCAGTAGATAACAGAGGGGGTTTTAGTCACAAACATTCCACTGCAGTGGGTGCCCTCATGCATTTCAGGGAGTGACAGAAATGAACAGCTTTCCTTAGTATTGGTTCATTTACATTTGTCAACTCTTCTAGAAGAAATATATCTTAACTGATAAAAGTACAGCACCCCTTAGATAGGTTTGGTTCTTGAGTGCACATAAAACTCACCATTTCCACAGATCCATCCTTGGGATAGTATAGGAGCTGGTACCGCCTCTGCAGAGCAGCATTTGGATCATACCATTCAGCGATGAACACGTATCTATCCTCTTCACTCTATGAGCAAATAAACTGGTTAGTTGAGCGTGATCAGACACATATACAGTATTTTCATGTATAAATCATCCAAAAACAGGCAGGGTAAAAAGACTGTACAAATCATTTTTCTCTGATAGTTATTTGCTTAATTTTTTCTTTGTTCCTATTTGATGACCGAGGACAGTCAAGAAAAGAACATCAGTACGTCTACACATTTTAATGTTAATAATTAAAAGTTATGTCAGGGATAATACACTATTGTGGCAGAAAAAAAGGACAGATGCCCAGAGGGTCTTGCCCTAAAATATCTCTAGTTTATAAAAGCTGATAACGGAATAGCTGCCTTGATGAGGGCGATCCCACGTCAGGAACCCAAGTCTTCAAATCAACTATAGCAGTGGCTATAGGGCAGGCATGTCCAAACTCCGGCCCTCCAGATGTTGCAAAACTACAACTCCCATCATTCCTGGACAACCTACAGCTATCAACCTACAGAAGGGCATGATGGGAGTTGTAGTTCTGCAACACCTGGAGGGCCAGAGTTTGGACATGCCTGCTATAGGGAAACGCGTCAAGACTACTGATATGCACTAGTCTATCTTTCATGTAAAGCATTCACCTACTATTGTGTTTATCCCTTAGTGTAATGAGCTTATCCTAGGGATATCTTTATGATATAAGACATTCATATTTTTCCTGCTTTTTAGTTATCTTGATTTCTAACCACTACTATTTAGTAGTTTTTTTTAATCCAGCCTACTTATTATATCTAGTCAGGGGTTTTGGTGTGGTGGTGGCACTTTTGTCATAGATGGGATACAGCCCATCATTTTAGGTTCCTGACACTAGGTCAGCCTCATTAGGGCGGACATTTCGTTATAGGCACTCATAAACAAGGGATATTTAGGTTTGAGACCCTCTATGTCGGTCCTTTTTTCTGCCATAATGGTGTATTATCCCTATGATGTCCTCGCTTTGGATACATTATAATGTTTACAGTTATAGGTTATGTTTTAAAGTGATTGCCCAGGCTACAGATATTAATGACCTATCCATACAATAGGTCACCAATATCAGATCTGTGGGGTCCAACAACGCCACCAATCAGCTGTGGTGCCGGAAACTATACAGGCGCATCTCAATAAGTTAGAACATCGAAAAGTTAATTTATTTCAGTAATTTATTTATTACACGCAGAGTGATCTATGTCAAGTGTTTCATTCTATTAATGTTGATGATTATGGCTTACTGCTAATAAAAAACCGAAGAGTCAGTATCTTAGAAAATTACAAAATTGTAAAAAGTTCAATATTGTACTCATGGTGTCCCACTCTAATCAACACGAAACATCTGTAAAGGTTTACTAAGCCTTTAAATGATCCCTCAGTCTGGTTCACTAGTCTACACAATCATGGGGAAGACTGCTGATTTGACAGTTCTCCAGAAGTCAGTCATTGACACCCTTCACAAGAAGGGTGAGTCACAAAGGTCATTGCTAAAGAAACTGGCTCTTCAGAGTTCTGTATCCAAGCATATAAATGGGAAGTTAAGTGGAAGGAGAAACTGTGGTAGAAAAAGGTGCACAAGCCACAGGGATCATCTCAGCCTTGAAAGGATTGTCAAGAAAAGGCCATTCAAGAAGTTAGGGGAGATTCACAAGGTGTGGACTCAGGGGTGTGGAAATTTAAAAAAAAACTACTTGTCGAAGGACTAAAGCGGGGGCTCGATCTACTTGTCCCTCATAACAATCTACTTGTCCTGATACAAAAAATAGTTTTAAATAATGGAGATGTGACATGGAGGCGGGAGATGTGACATTTCTCCCCCCCCCCCATGACACATTTCTCTGAATCCCACCCCCCATGTCACATTTTCTCTCCCCCATGTCACATTTTCTCTCCCCTCCCCCATGTCACATTTTCTCTCCTCTCCCTCATGTCACATTTTCTCTCCCCTCCCCCATGTCACATTTTCTCTCCCCTCCCCATGTCACATTTTCTCTCCCCCTCCCCATGTCACATTTTCTCCCCCTCCCCATGTCACATTTTCTCTCCCTCCCCATGTCACATTTTCTCTCCCCTCCCCCATGTCACATTTTCTCTCCCCCTCCATGTCACATTTTCTCTCCCCTCCCCATGTCACATTTTCTCTCCCCCTCCATGTCACATTTTCTCTCCCCTCCCCATGTCACATTTTCTCTCCCCCTCCATGTCACATTTCACCCCTCCCCCATGTCACATTTCACCCCTCTCCCTACCCCTCTATTAATGTGTAAAAACCATTATGCTCACCTGATCCCGTCTGCAGCCAATCCCCTTCTCTATATAATCCTGGTATTTTAGGCTCCCGACAAGTTGTTTGAGGACCTGGGAAAACTCAGCCAATCAGTGGCCGCAGCTGTGTCATGTGTCAGGCCAGGGATTGGCTAAGCAGGAAATCCCTAGCCTGACATGTGATACAGCTTCAGCCACTGATTGGCTGAGTGTTCCCAGGTCCTCAAACAACTTGTCGGGAGCGCAAGATATTATGATCAGAGGAGAACAGCAGTGGCCGGCCGGAGGCGCGCAAGTGATGTATTTAAATTTTTCCTCCCCCTCCCTTGGCCCGGCGTCTCTGTCAGCCTTGCTACTTGCCCGAAGCAGGGCTAAGCTACAGAACAAACTACCTGCCCGGCGCCCGGAACTGCATGTCCCGGGCGTCGGGCGATACAATTTCCACACCCCTGGGACTACAGCCGAAGTTAGTGCTTCAAGAGCCACCACACACAGACGTATCCAGGACATGGACTGCAACGGTCACATTCCTTGTGTCATGACCCAGAGACAACATTAGAAGCGTCTTACCTGGGCTAGGGAGAAAAAAGACTGGACTGTTGCGCAGTGAAAAAAAAAAAAGTCCTGTTTTCAGATGAAAGCAAAGTTTGCATTTCATTTGGAAATCAAGGTCCCACAGACAGGAGGAAGAGTGGAAAAGCACACTGTTGCTTGAGGTCCAGTGTGAGGTTTCCACACTCAGTGATGGTTTGGGGAGCCATGTCATCTGCTGTCTTATATCAAGTCCGAAAATAGTATCACTGTGTTTGAATGGCCAGAAAACTTGCCTGACCTAAACATCATAGAGAATCTATGGGGTATTGTTAAGAGGAAAATGAGAGGCATCAGACCCAACCCAGACCAGACAGAAAAGCAGCCTGGGCTTCCACAATACCTCAGCGGCGCCACAGGCTGATCGCCTTCATACTATGGCGCATTAATGAAATACTGAATGCATATAACTGTACATACTTTTCAGTAGGCCAACATTTCTGTATTAAAAATTTTTTTAAATTGGTGTTAAATAATATTAAAATTTTCTCAGATACTAATTTTTGGGTTTTCATTATCTTTAAGCCATAGTCATCAATATTAAAAGAAATAAACAAGCGTTTTAGACGCCGGTAATAATAAGGTCCTGCACTGACGGTGGATCTGCCGGAGTTATGTAGAGGCCCCAGACCTCCCAGGTGTCTCTCGTTTGGCGGGATAGTCCTTACTTTTGACCCAAGTCCCTCTTTGGTCCTTAAATGTCCCTATTTTTGATCTGAGATATAGATTAGCATTTTTACATTTACAATATTGTTTGTCCGGTTCCTCTCCGTATATTAGAGCCCACCTTGTATATTATTTCATTATCTGATGCAATTTGGATTTTAGAAATTTCGATATTCTGATAATTTTTGCGGTATTGTCTAACACTCAGTTCACACTTTCGCGTAAAACGCCGCGTTCGAACGCGCAAAAAAACGCACAACAGTACAGGAACCATGAATTCCAATGGGGGTGGTTCACACTTGCGCGTTTTTATGCGCGTTCGAACGCGCCTAAAAACGTCCGACGCATAAGCAAGTATGTTCGCGTTAATTCGGGCGTTTTTCAAGCGTTTGGTGCCAATATACTTCAATGGGAAACGCGATACGCGTGTTGTTCGGGCGTTTGTGCAGCGTAAAACGCGCCTTTGGACTAGCGTTTTCAAAGTTTGCAACATGCTGGATCAGCCACCATGGAATTTCACACCTCTAAAGCACTCAGATTGGCCAAACTATATATAGCGAGGGCTGTTTGGTCATTGGCCAACTATGCAGTCAATCACATAAACGCGCGTCAAACGCGCCTACACTATTTACCAAAACGCTTGAAAAAAACGAGCGTTAACGCCCGTCTTGGACGCTCAGAAAACGCTAGGCTTCAAAACGCTCAGGTCTGAACCCAGTGTAAAAGAAAACTATTAAAGTGTATAGATATGCAGGAAAAATGTATCCTTCACTCCATGAATGATAAATGTATCTCTCTGACTGCCCAAAAAGTTGGGCAGTATGGGACCACCTTGTTTTCCTCCACAAAAGGAGACATCGTTCCTACACCTGAGTGTCCCAGCAGCCTCCAGCCCCCATAGGCATCTGCAATGGCTATAGTGATTGCCATCAGCTCTTACTTTATTAGTATATATGTTACTGTAGGTTTACCATATAGATGACTCCAAAGGCACTGGCAGGTTCAATGAACCTGAACTAAGAGCACAAAGCAAAGTGTACATCTGTCATAAAATACTTTTCAGTATCCTATCTGCAAATGATTAATGGAGGTTTCTACAATGACAGACAGCTGACAAATCAGAATAAAGTTCAGTCTTGGTTAAAGAGTCAGCAGTCCTGTCAGTATTATATATAGCCAAGGAAGGGACACCTCCATGGCTGTTGTACATTACAGCTCAGCCCTGTGGTGGGTTCGAAGAGATATGCAAGACGGACACGCTGACCCAACACCGAGCACACCAATACAAAAATAAGTTACATAGTTCTGCTTCTACCAAGACCCAGCGGGAGCTAACCAACCCCTCACCCAACCATGTTCTCACTTCTCATTTCTTATTCTGATTTACTGTATAAACATGTAAACTAAGAAGCAGACTTTGGTGCTTTGTAGTCGGCCTATACATTCAATGCTTGTGAGAATTTCAATGTGGAACAACCAGACTTATTCTTAGGGTACTTTCACACTTGCGTTCGTGTGATCCGGCAGGCAGTTCCGTCGTCGGAGCTGCCTGCCGGATCCGCCCTTTAGTGTGACAACTGACAGCATTTGTAGACGGATCCGGGTGCGGATCCGTCTACAAATGCATTGCAAGAACGGATCCGTCCCTCCGCTTGTCATGCGGATGGACGGATCCGTCCTGCACTCTTTTTCACAGTTTTCCCGGTCTGCGCAAAGGACGGATCTGTCCTTCAGTTGTTTCTCAATGCCGGATCCGGCACTAATACAAGTCAATGTACATTAATGCTGGATCCAGCGACCGATCAGGCATTTTGGACGGACATAATACCGCAGCATGCTGTGGTATTATGTCCGGCCAAAACGCCTGACAGTGACTGAACGGAAGGCGTACTGATGCAAACTGAACAGATTTCTATCTATTCAGAATGCATTGGGATATGCCTGATCAGTTCTTTTCCGGCATAGAGCCCTTTTGACGGAACTCTATGCCGGAAAAGAATAACGCAAGTGTGAAAGTACCCTTAAAGGAGATCTGACAAAGAAGAAATAGAAAATAAGTAACATTTCTGTCTCTGTTGCGATACAATGGATTTATCAGCTACTGACATCTGACATCTTAAAGTGGTTGTGCAGTGTCAAATATTTATGATTTTTAGCCTCATTTTTTCGTTAGCCCACTTTGGAAACTAAACCCATTAAATAATTCACCTAATGCATCATTCACACATCAGTGTTTCCCGGACGTGTGCTGTACATGTTCTCCGTGGACAGCACACGTCCCCATTCATTTGAATGTGAGTATTCACACATCAGTGATTTAGCACGGTCCATGGGTCCGTGTTTTCAGCACTGGATGCATGTCCTATCTTGTCCGTGTTCCCGAATCCCTCACGCCCATTATAGTCAATGAGTCCGTGAAAACCACGGATGCAACACGGATGCCATCAGTGTTGCATCTGTGTTTCACGGATCATTGAAATAAGAATGTTTGAAAATTATTTTCCAGCTGCTCAGTGTCAGTGAAAAACGGATGGCACACGGTCAGCAAAAACGGACCCACGGACCCAACACGGATCTGTCACGGGAGGAAACACGGATTGAACACTGTCCTTGTTACCACTGATCCAACACTGACGTGTGCATGAGGCATAAGGGTACAGTGATTGGCTTGACCCTAAAGGTGTCAGGTCATAGATTTTTATTTAAAATTGGGACATGAAATGAAACATGACATCATATTTCAATTATATGTAGTTTAAGATTCAACTGTTTCATTTTCACGAGTGGTAATAGGATAAAAAGCATCCCAAATGTTGCAGTGTAATTTTCCCCTAAATATGACAGTACCCCTATGTGGTTATAAACTGCTGTATGAGCACACTGCAGGGTTCAGAAAGAGCATCATGTGCATTTGAGGCCTAGTTTTGTGATTCATACAACACAGAGTTGAAATAAAAATAAAAAGGAAACCCCAAAAAGTGACCCCATTTTAGAAACCACACCCCTCACAGTATTTACCAAGGGGTATAGTGACCCCACAGATGTTTAGCAAAAATTAATTCACCGCAGACGGTGCAAAATGAAAATAGCAATTTTCACACATATGACACAATATGTTATGTCCAACGTGTTCCAATGTGAAAAGCAAACCCCCTTATTATAAGGGTTCTTGCACACAAACGTATTTTTTGTCCGCATGCGATCCACATTTTTTGCGGGTCTGATGTGGATCTATTCACTTCAATAGGGCCGCAAAAAATGCGGACAGCACACAGCCCTCATCTGTTTTTCCGTTGCGTGGCATCCGCAGAAATATAGCACATGTCTTATTTCTGACTGCATTACGGACAGGGCCGGCGCGTCCTATAAGCGGACTAGGCCGCCGCGTAGAGCGCCCCTTGGCAAGGGGGGGGAGAAGAATGACAAGAGGGGGGGGAGAAGAATGACAAGAGGGGGAGAAGAATGACAAGAGGGGGAGAAGAATGACAAGAGGGGAGGAAGCATGACAAGAGGGGGAGAAGAATGACAAGAGGGGAGGAAGCATGACAAGAGGGGGGGAGGAGAATGACAAGAGGGGAGGAAGAATGACAGGGGGGGGGAATGACAAAGGAGGAGTGGTGAAGATTGACGGGGGAGAATGACAAAGGAGGGGGGGGTGGCAAACTTTTCTTTTGCCCAGGGCGGCAAAAATCCTTGCACCGGCCCTGATTACGGACTGTTCTATTATGCGCCAGTCATTCCATTCCGCAAAATGCGGAACACATGGCCAGTATCCGTGTTTTGCACTTGCCGCAAAACAGTCAACAGTTATGTGCATGATCCCTTATGCTGTGCTTCCCGGTTTTAGAAACGCCTTACATGTGATCCTAATCTTCTTCCTGGACGTACATCAGGAGTAAAACAGCACCATGCGCATTTGTGGCCCAATGTGGTGATTTACATAGTTTATGCTGACAACTGTAGAAACTCTGTAGTGAAATAATAAATGTAACCCACTAGAAGTGACCCCATTTTGGAAAGTATGTCCTTGAAGGTGCTCTTTAAGAAGTGGAGTGAGTATTTTGACGCCACAGGTACTTTGCAGAAATTAATGTGCAGCAGACCGTGCAAAATGAAAATTGCAATTTTTCAACATATATGGCCTTTCAGTGCCCAATATCTTGTGCCCAGCATGTGCTAAGATACTTACACTCTTTAAATTGTTAGGTGGGTTTTACTGGGTTCAGAAATTCAAATTTGTTGTAAATTGCTGTATGGGCACAAGGCAGGGCCCAGACTGGAAGGAACACCATTCGGCTTTTTGAGCATGGACCTTGTTGCAATGGTTTTCAGTTGCTACATCACATTTGCAGACATCCTGAGGTACCCATACCTCTGGAAATCCCCAATAAGTGACCCTTTTTTTGGAAACTACACCCTCAAAGTATTTATGAAAAGGTCAGCATTTTTAAACCACAGGTATTTTGCAGTAAAAATGAGCAGGGAACTTTGCAAAATAAAAATTGAAAGGTTTCCAGAGATATGGTATTCCCCAATATGTTGTGCCCAGTTTGTGCCATCTGAGACTCACATCACACCGCTTATATTGTTAGGCAGGTTCTATTGGGTACAGAAATTCCATAAATGTGGACATAAACTGCTGTTTGGCACAAAGCAGGGCTCAGAGGGGAAGAAGCGCT
The DNA here is from genome assembly GCA_033119425.1 of Bufotes viridis. Classification (NCBI taxonomy): domain Eukaryota; kingdom Metazoa; phylum Chordata; class Amphibia; order Anura; family Bufonidae; genus Bufotes; species Bufotes viridis. The sequence continues at coordinate 140,751,118 of CM065591.1, read as the reverse complement.
ATTTGGCTTTTGGAGTGTGGATTATGATGGAATGGTTTTCAGCCCCTACATCACAATTGCAGCTACCCTGGGGTACCTCTACAATGGAAACCTCCAATAAGAGAACATATTTTGGAAACAACAGCCATCAAGGTATTTTTCAAGGGCTGGAGTGAACATTTTGACACAATACATGTATTTTGCAGAAATTAATGTGCAGGGGACCATGCAAAATGATGCAAAATTGTTAAGCGGGTTTACTGAGTATGGAAAAGCCATAAGACCTCATATGAGATCCTCAGATCAGACCCCCATAAATATCAGGACATCAGATCATGCCCCCATAAATATCAGCAACAACAAGTGCGACGTTTTGACCCTTAAGGTCTTTTTCAAACTTTGAAAAAGACCTTAAGGGTCGAAACGTCACACTTGTTGTTGGTTAAATAAAGGCTAAAAAAGAAAAGAGTGTGCTGCGGTTTTCCTGACCTCGTGGATGCCTATTTGGAGGGACGCTGCAGACTGGCGTCTATCACCACTTGCACCACCACTTAAGAAGGCTAGTATATCCTATTGTGCTGCTACTATCACCTTTTCGCTTACATAAATATCAGGACATCACAATAGCCCTCCATGTCAGACCCCCATCAGACCTCAGATAAGCCCACATTGTCAGACCCCCATCAGACCTCAGATAGGCCCACATTGTCAGACCCCCATCAGACCTCACATCAGCCCTCAATGCTAGACCCCATCAGTCCTCAGATCAGATTAAAATAAAAACATCCTCTTACCTGTCCTGCGCCGCGGCTCCTCTCCCCCTACGGCAGAAGTCGCGCTCCCCTGTCTTCCTGGCCTGCGCTGCTCTGTCATCTGACTGCGTGCAGCATCAGGTCATAGTGTGTGCACTACATCTTGACACTGTATACAGTCAGGACAGTGAAGCGCCGGCCCCAGGAAGGAAGACCAGGGAGGGTGAGTACCACAAGCGCTTGCGGCACTTCACTCGCTGCTCCTTGCATCTAATTCATACTAGTGAGCGCTTCCATAATGAAAGCACTCACTAGTATTCGCTTTATAAGACGCAGAGCCATTTCCCCCTCACTTTTTGGGGGGAAAAAGTGTGTCTTATAAAGCGAAAAATACGGGTAATTGCTAAATGATATATACACATATGACAAGTCCCCTTTAAAAAGGATGGTCTTTAAAGGGTACCTGTACTTTGACATATGAAAAGTTTTGATTGATGAGGGTCCAAGTGTTGGGACCCTCACCGATAACTAAAACGAGGAGGAACGCAGAGCGAAGTCTTTTCTCGCTGCGGGGGCTCAGGATTCCCCCTTCAGCAGTGAGAAGAGACAGTGCTATGTGTGAGTGCTCTTTCTCCTAATTTAAGTGATAAGCGGGGGTCTCGGCACTCTGATCCCCACCAATCAAACAGCTCACTATAACATATCAAACAGCACAAGTACACTTAAAGGCCTAAATCACAGTGGACACATATCGACATCTGCAAGCCAGAGACTTATAAAAGTACAGCGTAAGAAACCTGAGGTTTAATGGTATAACCATGGAAATATATCTTAGAAATGCATTCTTCACAACTAATCAGCTAGTAACCTTCAACCGGTTGATACCAGGGAGTGTCAGAAATAAGTAGCTTGCATGAATGTTCCAAAGTGCATATTGCACATAATGAACTTGGGCATTTATTACCTTTTCAGGCAGAGTATATAATAGGGAGCTACAACTATCTTAATGAGAAATAAAAGTACACAGTAGTAAAATGGAAAAGCAGTTGAGATCGGTTTTCACGCACTACTTCTAAAAAAAGAAAAAAGTGCTAAATATTAACATTTAAGGAAGAATTCATAGGACAGAGGTAGACACCGTAATTGATGGTTCAAGGTGAAGTAATGTAAAGGGTAGATAACACCCGTTACCCATCCCCCCATATGCATGTTGAGAATGAGGACGACTGTGTGCTGTCTCTCTCCATAAAGGGTCCATTCACACGTCCGTTGTGTATTGCCGATCCGCAAATTGCGGCTCGGCAATACACCGGGCCGGCACCCCTATAGAAATGCATATTCTATTTTTTTTCAGGAGCCGCGGACCGGAAGATCGGGGACGCGCACCGGAAATGCGGATGCGGACAGCACACTGTGTGCTTTCCACATCTCTTCAGGCGCCATTGAAAATGAATGGGTCAGGATCTGTTCCGCAACGTTGCGGAACAGATCCGGACCCATTCTATGGACGTGTGAATGGTCTATGAAAATTAGATGAAAAGAACCACTGGTACTACATCACTGTGACCCTGCGGTGGCGCTTTACTTGGGGACAAGTCGCTGCTGAGGCCGGTCATTGGCTTCAGAGGTGCAGGAGACCATTGAAGAGAGGCAGAGAGCCGAAACAAAACACTGGGAAGCAGGTGAGTATGGATTTTTTTCACAGGTTTTCCAAGCTGGAGTACAAAATGTAAAAACCCTGGACGATCCCTTTAAGACCTTCACACAGGCGGATTATTGCCTGAATGAACAACTGGATTATTTCTGCAGCCATTGGTTATGTTGACAGCACATACCCAGTTTACACAGGAAGACATGCTGCCAACAAAAAATAATTAGATAATTTTTATGCCAACATAGAAGTTTCATTTGGCGTTTGCTCGTTTTATGGCTGATTGGTGGGCCTTTTACAAGGGCCAATAAATGAGCACTCCTTTGGACCGATAACTGGCCTGTGTAAGAGGCCCTTTGCTTTTATGATCTGCCTTACTACCAGGTCATAAAATTCCCTCTCAAAATAAAGTTTCTTGTGAGACAACAGATTTACTACAATTACTTCACTTTTCTGATAACGGCATAAAAAAAGTCATTTGCACTGAATATATTGAGGGTGGCACGAATCTACAGTAGGTTCACATGATGGATTTTGTCTGCAACAAAATCTGCCGGGCATCCCATGGTAGAAACCACTGCGGTTTCTGCTGTTGGTTTTCATTTTGTATGGTGCAGACCCGCTCCACTGAATGGAAATAAACCGCAGGCAGGTTCCCGCTGCAGATTTCCGAGGGTTCCAGCAATAATGGACTTGGCACCGTCTGGAAAACTACGTGGTAAAAATCTTTGTCTGCATGAACTGCGGCGCGGCCTCCCTTTGAAAACAATGGGAGGAGGTTTCAGAGGAGATTTGGCCCAGATTTTTGGCACCGAATCCGTGCTGAAAGTCGCACTCAAAAAACTCTGCCTGAATATTCCCTAAGGCCCCTTTCACACGGTCGAGTTTTCAGGAGGGGTGCAATGTGTGAAGTGCACGATTTGCACCGGCACTGAATCCTGACGCATTCATTTCAATGGGGCTGTGTACATGAGCAATGTTTTTCACGCATCACTTGTGCGTTGCGTGAAAATCGCAGCATGTTCTATATTCTGCATTTTTTACGCAACGCAGGCCCTGTAGAAGTAAATGGGGCTGTGTGAAAATCAGATTGCATCCGCAAGAAAGTGCGGATGCAATGCGATTTTCGCGGACGGCTGCTAAGGAGATGATGTTAATAAATAGGGATGAGCCCCGGGACCCCAGTAAAGTCCATTTACTTTATTATTTTCCTTTATAACATGGTTATAATGGAAAATAATAGCATACTTTAATACAGAATGCTAAGTATAATGTCTATTGAGGGTTAAAAAATAATAAAAAAATAAACTCACCTCATCCACTTGATCACGCAGCCGTTATCGTCCGCTTTCTTCTTCTTGCAGGACCTGCGCTGACGTAATCGCGCTCACAACGTGGTGAGCGTGGTGACGTCAGAGCAGGTCCTGCTGAATGAAGATAGTAGGTTCTTCTATCTTCATTCAGCAGGACCTGCACTGACGTCACCGCGCTCCGCAATACGGAAACGGAACCCATACGTTCGTGTGAATGAGCCCAAATTGCGTGCGAACTCGCGGGGGTTTTCCTGAACCCACACACAATGCATCCGGACTGAATCCGGCACGCTCGTCTGCAAGGGGCCTAAGGCTTCCCTTACCCAGGATCCCCATGCAGATTAGCGCTAATTACCGGGCCGCATCTGTACTAGTATATTACAGAGCCAACACTAAAACGTAACCTAAAAAATTAAACGATAATTAAAAATATACAAACCCCAATGATTAGTATTAGCACCATAGGGCCTATGGGTGCTGAGAAGAGAAATACTGTCCCTCTCTGTTATCTAGGCCCTACCTATAAAACGGGATGGCCCATGTCAGGAACCTCCTATACACCCTAAATTGTCCTAGACACAGAATAAAACCACCACCAAAGAAATATATGTCCATAAGTCTGGGTCAATATATGTAGTGGCCCCAGGGACCAATTGAGTTAGTAATATACATATGAAGAAACCTCTCACCGGTGTTGGTTATTATGATAGATCAACACTCATGATGTCGTTCCGTGTCCCATGTGCAAAGTTCTGACACGTTTCTCTGTGACAATTTGGTCACAGTTTATCAGGGGACCAAAGGAAGGGGGAAGAATTCCCACAATATAGTAAAAGAGAGGATATCATCACGGTCCCAGACCTGAACACCAATCCACCATAGAACTAAGGGTTATGGTCAAAAGCTCCACTCCTGTGACATTATGACAACCGCTAATATGTGCAACGGATGGTATAAACAGCAGATAAGATAAGGTACATCAACCCCTCTTAAAGTCCAAGATGCAAGTAGATACAGCCTTGTCTACATACGAACATCCGATATGGTGCACATGGAAAAAGGGATAACAGATATTTATTTGGTGGTGGTGGTTTTATTCTGCGTTAGGGTATACAGGAGGTTACTGGCAAGGGATTTCCCCCATCGGGGAAGCCATTCCGTTTTATAGTTAGGGCCTGCAAAGTTCAGGAATACCCAGGAGCGGATTAAGTGAATGATAGGCCCGGGACTTTTCCCCAAAAATAATGTCCCCTAATAGCAACGCCCCCACACTGCCCCCATATAGTAATTTCCCCCACAGTGCTCCCATATAGTAATTTCCCCCACACTGCCAGCATATAGTAATTTCTCCCACACTGCCCCATATAGTAATTTCTCCCACACTGTCCCCATATAGTAATTTGCCCCCACACTGCCCTCCATTAAGTCATTTGCCCCCACACTGCCCTCCATTAAGTAATCTGCCCCCATGGAAACATTTGCCCCGACTGTCCCTGCAGTAATATGTCCTCTGCCCCTAATACTAATCATTGGGATTTGTATATTTTTAGTTATTATTTATTAAAGGTTATGTTTTAGTGGTGGTGGCTTTGTGATGTACTATAGTTATTTCTACTACTTGAATTATCTGACTCACTGACGGTCTACTCACTGACGGTCACCTGTACTACAAGAATAACACTCCCTCTAGCAGTTGGTCACCTGTACTACAAGAATAACACTCCTTCTAGCAGTTGGTCACCTGTACTACAAGAATAACACTCCCCCTAGCTGTTGGTCATCTGTATTACAAGAATAACACTCCCCCTAGTAGGTGGTCACCAGTACTACAAGAATAACACTCCTCCTAGCAGTTGCTCACCTATACTACAAGAATAACACTCCTCCTAGCGGTTGGTCACCTGTACTACAAGAATAACACTCCCCCTAGTAGTTGGTCACCTGTACTACAAGAATAACACTCCTCCTAGCAGTTGCTCACCTATACTACAAGAATAACACTCCTCCTAGCGGTTGGTCACCTGTACTACAAGAATAACACTCCCTCTAGCAGTTGGTCACCTGTACTACAAGAATAACACTCCCCCTAGCTGTTGGTCATCTGTATTACAAGAATAACACTCCCTCTAGCAGTTGGTCACCTGTACTACAAGAATAACACTCCCCTAGCTGTTGGTCATCTGTATTACAAGAATAACACTCCCTCTAGCAGTTGGTCACCTGTACTACAAGAATAGCACTCTCCTAGCGGTTGGTCACCTGTACTACAAGAATAACACTCCTCCTAGCAGTTGGTCACCTGTACTACAAGAATAACACTCCTCCTAGCAGTTGGTCACCTGTACTACAAGAATAACACTCCTCCTAGCGGTTGGTCACCTGTACTACAAGAATAACACTCCCCTAGCAGTTGGTCACCTGTACTACAAGAATAACACTCCTCCTAGCAGTTGGTCACCTGTACTACAAGAATAACACTCCTCCTAGCAGTTGGTCACCTGTACTACAAGAATAACACTCCTCCTAGCGGTTGGTCACCTGTACTACAAGAATAACACTCCCCTAGCAGTTGGTCACCTGTACTACAAGAATAACACTCCTCCTAGCAGTTGGTCACCTGTACTACAAGAATAACACTCCTCCTAGCAGTTGGTCACCTGTACTACAAGAATAACCTCCTCTAGCAGTTGGTCACCTGTACTACAAGAATAACACTCCTCCTAGCAGTTGGTCATCTGTACTACAAGAATAACACTCCTAGCAGTTGGTCACCTGTACTTAAGATACCTCCCTAGCAGTTGGTCACCTGTACTACAAGAATAGCACTCCTCCTAGCGGTTGGTCACCTGTACTACAAGAATAACACTCCCCTAGCAGTTGGTCACCTGTACTACAAGAATAACACTCCTCCTAGCAGTTGGTCACCTGTACTACAAGAATAACACTCCTCCTAGCAGTTGGTCACCTGTACTACAAGAATAACACTCCCTCCTAGCAGTTGGTCACCTGTACTACAAGAATAACACTCCCCCTAGCTGTTGGTCATCTGTATTACAAGAATAACACTCCTCCTAGCGATTGGTCACCTGTACTACAAGAATAACACTCCCCCTAGCAGTTGGTCACCTGTACTACAAGAATAACACTCCCCCTAGCAGTTGGTCATCTGTACTACAAGAATAACACTCCTCCTAGCGGTTGGTCACCTGTACTGCAAGAATAACACTCCCCCTAGCAGTTGGTCACCTGTACTACAAGAATAACACTCCTCCTAGCAGTTGGTCACCTGTACTACAAGAATAACACTCCTCCTAGCGGTTGGTCACCTGTACTACAAGAATAACACTCCTCCTAGCAGTTGGTCACCTGTACTACAAGAATAACACTCCCCTAGCAGTTGGTCACCTGTACTACAAGAATAACACTCCTCCTAGCGGTTGGTCACCTGTACTACAAGAATAACACTCCTCCTAGCAGTTGGTCACCTGTACTACAAGAATAACACTCCTCCTAGCGGTTGGTCACCTGTACTACAAGAATAACACTCCCCTAGCAGTTGGTCACCTGTACTACAAGAATAACACTCCTCCTAGCAGTTGGTCACCTGTACTACAAGAATAACACTCCTCCTAGCAGTTGGTCACCTGTACTACAAGAATAACACTCCTCCTAGCAGTTGGTCACCTGTACTACAAGAAAAACACTCCCCCTAGCAGTTGGTCACCTGTACTACAAGAAAAACACTCCCCCTAGCAGTTGGTCACCTGTACTACAAGAATAACACTCCTCCTAGCGGTTGGTCACCTGTACTACAAGAATAACACTCCTCCTAGCGGGTTGGTCACCTGTACTGCAAGAATAACACTCTTACTAGCGGTTGGTCACCTGTACTACAAGAATAACACTCCTCCTAGCAGTTGGTCACCTGTACTACAAGAAAAACACTCCCCCTAGCGGTTGGTCACCTGTACTACAAGAATGGCTGTTGCTCGGAGGAATCGGGTGCAGCCAAAGTAAGGTCGAGGAAAGCGAGGTGAGGTAAGATGCTGCCAAATACCTCATACTCACTTTATATAGGTTCTTGTGTAACAAAAGTCTGGGTGAACTGAAAATTACAGTCAATTTGGATGTTTCGCATCATCTGATATTTATGACAAAATAATAAATTCTATTTGCAGGCACCAATGTTCTGTTACTAAAGTGATGAACTTACCACTTTAAAAACTCGCCAGACGTGACCTGATATTTGTCAAAGTGAACCTTGGAGAAAATATACCATAACTTTGGGACACGGTTTCCAGTCACTATGACAGTTACTCTCATAGAAAATAATGAAGATTGCAGAATACAACACAATAAGAGATTTATTAACCCCATAACAGCCACATAAAATTTTGAAAAAAAAATACAGAAAATGTCACTTTTTTAGATATCTATATTCTGAATTTATGTCTGAAGTAAATACGGTAAGCTTACAACTCTGGTGACTGGAGTGCATTTTAACCCCTTTTCTTCAATTCAGCCATAGGAGACCTTGACTTTTTGCGGGACATAAAAAAAACTGTACACCTATTTCAGGGCTGCCAATGACCCATGCAGCCCTGTGCAGGAGTCTGGTTTGCCCTGGTTTGTCATACTGGTTATTTTGAAAAATAACTAAAAAAAAAAGGGAAAATGTCTTTCTGACTGAAGGAAACCTTTTCCATCGGTCAGAAATACACTCTGACAAAAAATAATCGCTGGAGTTGTTGGAATCGATGAAACTTTATATGTAAGAATGTATGTATGTTATTACAGTATTAGGACGAAAGGATGAGTTTATTGGCGAACACTATACAATTGAATGGAGGTTCTAATACCCTGTTGGGCTATCTCTAGCCTGGAGGAGATACGGTTGGGCATGGAGGTAGGTGTATAGGTTCCATGTGGTATCCTGCAGCAAAGTTGTCCACAGGTATTGCAGCTGGGCCTGTAGATCATGCACATTCTCCTGACAAAGCTGGCATCCCAATAGGTCAATTGGCAATAAATGTGGTGACTGGCCAGCCAAGGAAGTGTTGTAATCAGTCAGAGACATATCCTGCTGAAAAATGCTAATTGTAAGCCCTGCCATGAGAGGCAACTCATGTGGCAACTGCAGGATGTCCTACACATATCACTGAGCTGTTGGGGTCCCTCAGATCACTACTAGAGGTGACTGTCATATGTGATGGCTCTCCAGATCACCACACCAGCAGTTGGGGACAGTGAGTCGCTCCACAGCAAAGGCAGCATTGAAGCGCTCACCAACAGGTCTCCATACTTGAATTTGGCCATCGTGGAGTGCCAGACAGAACCTGGATTCTTCACTAAAGATGACATGCTTCCAGTTCATAGCAGCCCAGGTTTCTCATTCACGACACCACTGCAAACAAAGATGACGGCGACTGGCTGTCAATGACAGGACACGTAATAGGCACCATGACAGCAAATTTCCTTCTGCTAACCCCCTGGAAGTGGTCCAGACAGAAACAAGGGTGTGTAATGAAGGTGCCTCCTGTGTCTGGACGGTGGACAAAGCTATGGGAGCTGCTCATGCTTGTCAGCTGATGAAACGATCCTCTCTGCTAACGGTCCGTCTGAAGTCTGTTCGCCATGTGTGCCCACTGCTCCGAACACCTCCTGACAGCTAGGTCAGAATGACCTAGAAGGCAGGCAAGTCACTGAAACAACCATCCTGCTATTCTCAGTCCAGTGATTCGCCTCTCCCTATCAACTGGGAAAAATGTCTTCGAGTGTGTCATAGAGGCATGTCGAGCAGTCAACAATCTCTCACGAGGTGCACTACCCAAAAGATTTATTGGGTTACGAGGGAAACACTTTTATGCCCTCTTGTTGCAAGACTCAGTGTCTAATCAGATCACATCTGTAATCATTTACGGATCTGCCTGAGACATAACTCCATGTTGAGTTTTGCAGCAATCCGACATTTCTATCTGGGTACATTGGGGTTTTTGTACATTAGATAATCTTCTCCATTGATAATCGTTATCGCTATTGCTGCAGCTTGTAAAGGAAATCACTCTATGTGTTTTACGCTAAAGATTAGGTAGGGACAGTATAAAATAGGAACTTTATAGATGTTTGCGTCTGGGTTACAAATGTTTTGTGCAACTTATTTCACAGTTAAACTTAGCGGTCATGGCGTTAATAAATGGCCTAATTAGGCACAGAGGGGTGATTAGATGAACAAGCGCTCATCTTCTCTCTCCTATTCTGGGGGGGGGGAACACCCATAACTGACAATCAGAAAGCACGTATACTCTGAGTGATGGGGTAAGAGGGATTGATAAAATGCACAGTCCATGTTCTCCTCCCCCTGGTACAACGTACATTAAGACAGGGAGAGAGAAGGATATGTGTCTTCTTTTTCTTTCTGCTGCTTGTTGGCAAATCCCCACTCACCCCCTCTCCTCCTCCAGGCTGGCTGAGACTGCACCCAGCAGAAGGGGGAGGCTGCTTCAACCCTTGATATCTCAGGATATATCAGGTACAGATGTGATCCTGGTCTTGTTTGAAAGCTGACAATCTAGCAATCTAACAAGCTTTTAAACAAGACAATGACTGAGCTAGAGATATAGCCTTTAGAAATCAGGTCAGGAGTGAAACCTGCAGGTATATGCAGCTCTCACTGGGATCAATTTCTAAGGTCTGTAATCCTATATATGATATATGCTGGCTAGTGCAATCGTGGTCTTGTTTTAAAGCTTACATTGTCACCTGTAGCTGTAGCCCAATCACAGCCTAAGAAATAGTCCTCAGAAGTGACCCCCCCCACCCCCATTTGTTAAAAAAAAGTATTGTCCTTACTTGTTTGAACAAACACTGTTCAGTGGGGAGGAAAGGGGTTTAAATTGTCTAAAAGAGAAGCTGTCTTTGATGCCCATAGCATTCAATCACAGTGCAGTTTGTTTCTTTTTACAGTTTCTCTTTTAGACAGTTTTATATACATATATATATATATATGCCCCAATGAAAGAGTCTCAATAGTGTTTTTGAGTCCATGAATTTAAAAGAGAATTCCCATCCTAAATTATTTATGGCATAACCACAGGATATACCATAAATACTTGATAGGTATGGCGCTGCATGTGGTGTTTGCATATGGCCAAAGCTGACCATACAATGATCAGTCACATCGTGGCTTATCAGTCATTTGAGGCATCATTTGTATAAACGGTCCCACCAACATCATACCAAATCAAACTGGCCAACCAGGAAATCCGTTTTTTGGAGAAACGGACTCCCTGGTTCTTGAGCAAAATGGCAAATGATCGCATGCACTTAGCCGATCATGTCATATGCATTTATTTTAGACAAAATTTTCCAACCAGGCAGATTACACCTTTGGCAGACCAACTTGTGCCATTGGCCATTGCAATTGATTGCGCTAGTTTTATAAACAATGCTTGGCCAAAAAGGCATGGCATGGGTATGGTCAGCTTAAAAAGGACCTGCATCAGAGTTAAAGGGAACCTGTCATCAACTTTATGCTGACCTCCCTGACAGCAGCATAAACTAGTGATCGAAATGCTGATTTCAGCGGTGTGTCACTCATGAGCTAATAGTAAGTGGTTGCCGAGAACCAGCATCTTAATCATTGTAGATGAAAAGGCCTTGAAAAGAGTCAAATCTACCTGAGAAGAGTCATGGTTATTCATAATCTCCTGCACTGTCACCCATCTGCTGATGATTGGCAGTTCTCTCCTAGAGAGAAAGGGAGAAAACTAGGTAGAAGACCTGTCAGTCATCAGCAGGCGGGCAGGAGAGCAGGAATTCATGAATAACCATGACTCTTCTCAGGTGGCCGTGACTCTTTTCCAGGCCTAGTCTGCAATGATTGTGATGTTGGTTCTCGGCAACCACTTACTCTTAACTTATAAAGGACAGGCCTCTGAAATCAACTCACCTGTCTCTACTTTATTCTGCTATTAGTATGGGCAGCACAAAGTTGACGACAGGTTCCCTTTAAGAAAATCACTCCTGCTTGAGAGACAACTCCAGGTAGCCACCCCCATAGCAAAACAGTGGTGGCTTCAGGTACTCTACGATACTATTAAATGGGGTCCTGAAATTCAGGAACGGGGTTCGAAGAAAAATAATAAACGCTGTACACTTAGCAAAGCAGCAGAAATTAATAAATGTACTGAACTAACATTTACCTAAAAGGGAATGTGTCGTCAGAAAAATGACCTTTAAATCATGCTAAATATATATTTTTTAAAAATTTTGGTACTTTTTAAAAATGTTTCCAGATTTTTTTAAAAATTTATAAAATTCTGTAGTTTTCGCACTGGCCACTAGGCCTAAAATATGTTAAAAATTACTGTCACAATGGAGAGGAGCTGATCCACTGACTGATATGGGACATTTTTCTAGGCTTACTGCTGTGACTGTGCAGAGGTCAGGAGGGAGCTGATAAGCTGTGATATCACCTATTTTCAATGGTGGATCCTGTGTTATCTATATAGTGGTGATAGCTGTCATTGTAATTCTGCCCGTGATGATAACAAGATAGCTACTGAAAAGTTACCTGTTTAGGAATCATAACCTAATATTAGATTTAGTGTGTTTTTTTTCACCAAAATGACTTGGAAAAGTAAAAAAAAAAAAAAAAAAAACCACCAACAATTTTAAAATAGAATTCACCATAAAAGTGTGTTTTAAAAAATAGGTCATTTTCTTGTCTTTGGAATTTATCGAAAAAGGTTGAAAGCAAGCATCACTCTTTCTGTAACTCCCCAACACTGTGCATGGCCACCTCTCCATGGATCTCAACGGAGCATGCAAAGCCCAGAATTGGCAAATAGGGTAATTGGACACAAGGTTTTCCTGATGAGCGAGGGTCCCAGAGGATGATCATCATGTATAAGGTTACTTTCACACCGGCATGTATTCATATCCATCAGACATAAATCCAAAGGGGCAGTGTACGTCATTATATCTGTTTATCTATATGTTTTTTTTAACATAGGAGTCCATGGAGAGTATCGTTTTGAAGGTACGACATAGCATAGTCTAAAAGTGCCCTAAACGCCTGTCAAAATGATTTCTATACATCAAATCCCACTACAGTGAAAAGATAAATAAAGTAAACCATTTTGCGGTCTCATGGATAAACTTTCTTCTTGTTCCTTCTACTTTCTGCCATCTCCGTGCCGAAATCTGATTAACCCTCTCACCGCAGTCTTGCATGAAATGGAAAACAAACAGCTAAAGCAAAATCCAAACACTATCCTGGCAGTAATATGTGGCTAAACAAGACTGAGCGGGTTTAGAAATGATGTGAAAAAGTCTTAACATCAAGTAAGAAGCTAGAGGATGGCATGACGTGCTCTGCCAAACAAAAAGAACCATGGGCAGAAGCAGCCACGTCAACACCAGGTTACAATGCCCTCCTAATTCACCTGTTCCTTCGTGGGCTGGATCATAGCAAGGTTCTCAAGTGTAACTCTACATGAATGAGACAGTTTTAGAGACTCTTTAGGTTCACATAGAGGGAAAAAAAAATCTAAAACCAAACATAATCCACATGAATACTTTCAGGAGACTGGCAGAGGAGCCAGGAAGCACTGTAACAGGAGCAGAGAGCATGAGGCGGGTATGATGCTTATCCTTTTTTAAAAAAAATATTACCAAATGGACAAGCCTTCCTATATTCCTTAAAAAATGGCAAAGGAAGAGAGAAAGGTGAGCATAGGGTGAGTAAGTCAAATAACAATGCCCTCACACAGAAGACGTGGTTTGCTCACCTATTTGGGTTGCACCAGATTGGGCGCAACCACGATGAAGATCGTTACTGGTTGGTGCAGCCGGACTTATCCAATGACCTTAGGCGGGAGCCAGACCGCCGGTCAGATGAACAATAGTACTGGGGATGCGCTGGACCATAGGTATCAAGCGAACATGTGGACAACACAGCGCGCAAGACCACAACCAGGTCTATTTGACACCTGGTTGTGGTCTTGCGCCCTGTGTTGTCCACATGTTCGCTTGATTCCTATGGTCCAGCGCCTCCCCAGTTCCTGGCTTTGCTGCAAAGGAGACTATGGCACATGTCCAGTAGTCTTCTTCGAAATGGGGCCAGGAAAACAAGAGGTACTGTGTATGCGCCAAGAATGAATTCTTGGCCCTGACAATGAAGTGGTGGGGATGTGTCTATGGAGGCACAGAGGAGGAGCCAGGCCCACGTTTGGAGCACTTTAGCCCTAATTTGCAAAGGGGTTATCCAGGACTAACAGAATGGGCCAGATCTGCCAACCCAGGGTGGTGGTGATGCTCACCTGATCCCCGCCGATAGATTTGGTCTTTCGGGCTCCCGGGCAGGCAGTTCCGCTCCCACGTGCGCCGAGGACAACAATCTGTTAACGGGGGCACACGTTACCGCTGAAGCCAATTACAGGCCACAGAGGTGACCTGCTCCCCCTGCGTCACAAGTGAGAGCACAAGACTGGATCTTCTTACTCCTTACGCCTCCAGATAAATTTGGTCAAAAATGATTTGCCAGAATCAACGACATAAGTGAGGAACCGAAATTATTTATAATTTGGTCAATTTTAAAAATGGTACAACAAAAGGGATTATTGGTTCAGGTATAACTTAAATGTTATCAGATGGTACTACTACACTTTATACAGTCACATATATGTGAACTTAGGGGGTCATTTATTAAGACTGGCATTTTAGACGCCGGTCTTAATAACCCCTATATCTGGCGGTGGATGAGCCGAAGAGGCCCCCTTAGTGAATACCCATCGTTTATCATCATGTTATTTTAGGGTCAAATATTCTGCATTGATTAAAGGGGCTGTCCACCTTACCCTTGGGACAGGCCATTATTAGCTGATCAGCGGGGACCAATATCTTGCACCCCCGCTGATGAGTTATTTTTGGCATAAGCTTCGGCATTGGAAGCAGATAGCTTTGTCATCTTTGTAGTGGACCGAGTTAGTCACTAAAGCGATGCTCCCATTGAAGTCAATGGTGTGGAATGCACAGAGAACTGAATGACATTCAATCGGATCCCCATTTCCAGTAAGTGGATCACATGCCATCCTTGGTGAGCAGCATATCACTTCTAGTATTAGCCAACACTATTTAAAGAAGCACTCCCACAAAAATGTGTATTCTCCGATCTGTTAGAAAGGTACATGATGTAAACTGTAGTAAAGGTAATTTTCGTGACTGTATTTGTGCGTTATCCTCTCTCTTCTGATCCTCAGCCATGTCATGTGACCAGCACTTTCCAAATAACACAGCATCTTATGTGCGGACAGGAAGCCAGTTTCTCTGTGTGATCCTATGTCAGTCTCATAGGAATGAATAGAGAAGTAACTGACTTCCTAACCTGGGTCAGCTGGAGATCAGAGAGTTGGTCACATGACACAGCTGAGGATAAGAAGAAAGGTTATAACTCACAAATACAGTCACTGATGAGAAGATTACCTTCACTACAGTTTACATCATGTACCTTTCTAACTGGTCAGAGGATGTGGGAGTACTTCTTCAACTGGACTAGATTGGCTGCTCTGTCATGTCTGATAAAGTGGGAAGGTCTTTATCTCCCCGTAATCCATTACTTGGAGCTAAATAAATTGGGCTGTTCCCCCAATTGGTGCTCAACATTGCCTGCATAATCAAGCTCTACAAGACTCTCCTCACTGCATCAATCATCTGTCAGCCAACCAGAAAGGGAGTAGGCAGATTCTCTCGCTCCTGCCCTCTACTGGAGAGTGGGTAGTGTATAAGCTGGGTGCATTTTGCTTTGATTACTATGTGTCTCGGAGCACTGGAGTGATTTTGCTGTTTAATGTATTTATATACGTGTGCCTTCATGAGCTGGCCTACTTGGAAACGGTCACCTAACAGGGCACGCCTAGTGTGCTCAGATAGAAACTATAGCGTCGTCCACACGGGCAGATCTGGATTCGCACTGCTCAAGGCACAAGCTAGCAAAAGTTTATAGGAATGAGTTTCCAGATGAAGAGACAGGTGATAGGATTACTTCCCAGGTTTGGGCACTGTAAGTGTCAAGGTTGCCTTCAGAGCTGCATGCTCTGTTATTCCTAAAAGCTGTTTTATGCATGAACTGCCAACAGTCCAGTTGGGTGGAGGGGATGTCCCTGCACAGTCTGGCACTATCCAATCAGTGCTACAAATGACAGATTGTGCAGGGACACACACCCAGTTGGACCTTTATTGCAAACAGCTGGCAATTTATCCAAAAATGGCTACTAGCTTTTTTTTCTCAGAGAAAAGGTGGTGGAACTCACCCCCTCTCCTGGCCACGCCCCTACCCACCCCTAGGACCGCCCCCTAAAACCGCCCCTTTAGAGAACAGGGATGCAAGTAAAATTTAGGGGCTATAAAAGTCCAGCCCAGCAAAGAAACCCCCCAGATGGGGATGGCAGTGTTAATGGGGGATCTAGGGATGACACTGTTAATGGGGGATCTGGGGATGGCACTGTTAATGGGGGATCTGGGAATGGCACTGTTAATGGGGGATCTGGGAATGGCACTGTTAATGGGGGATCTGGGATGGCACTGTTAATGGGGGATCTAGGGATGGCACTGTTAATGGGGGATCTAGGGATGGCACTGTTAATGGGGGATCTAGGGATGGCACTGTTAATGGGGGATCTAGGGATGGCACTGTTAATGGGGGAGATGGGGATGGCACTGTTAATGGGGGATCTGGGGATGGCACTGTTAATGGGGGATCTGGGGATGGCATCCACAGATCCCCCATCCTATAACAGTGCCATCCACAGACCCCCCCCCCACCCCTTAACAGTGCCATCCACAGACCCCCACCCACCCCATAACAGTGCCATCAACAGACCCCCCCCACCCCTTAACAGTGCCATCCACAGACCCCCCACCCCTTAACAGTGTCATCCACAGACCCCCGTTGCTGCTCCAGTACAGTTGTAAAATGTGTAATTCAATTAATAATGATTCATGCTGCCCCCTCTGTAGTATAACATTCAATATATCCTACACTCACAGGGCTACTGTTATATCGTAATGCAGGCCGGCCGGGCAGACGAGCGGCAGCGTGACTGACTGACGTCACGTGCCTGCCCGGCCTACTTTATAAATAAAGCAGGCGGCACAGGCACGTGACGTCAGTCAGTCACGCTGCCGCTCGTCTGCATTACGATATAACAGTAGCCCTGTGAGTGTAGGATATATTGAATGTTATACTACAGAGGGGGCAGCATGAATCATTATTAATTGAATTACACATTTTATAACTGTACTGGAGCGGCGGGGCCGGAGCACAGTCAACGCACCGGCCCCCCCAGCTCTTCCTCCCAGTCCCTCCCTGCTGATACATCGCAGCCTGCGATGTCAAAATGTCAGCATGGTAGGTGGCGGAACGCTGTTCCGGTGCGTTCCGCCAGAAAAAAAACCCTGGCTACTAGGAATAATAGCGGAACAGCACAACATAGAGTCAAGTGAATAGATGCTTCCGGATTGTTTTTATATGGGGAATACAAGTCGTTACTAAAACAGACATGTCAGGAGGGGCGGCAGGTATTCTTTAATCCCCAAACATAAAAGTGCCATTTAAAGGGTGGGGGAGCAATGTGAAGTTCTGACTCCAAAGTCTCTGCATGTTACTTCAGTGGACTCAAATATGATCACTTTCCCACTACCTCTGCAATACAAAACTCCATCTCAGGAGTGCCTGAAATTGTAGAAAAATATATATAATTTATACCAAGTGACATTTTACTAATAAGTCTCGGAAAGCAATCAAGCGTAATTCATAATTTATCAGTTTTCAACAGTATTCTAGCGGGGCGGTACGAGAACACAAGCCTTCTGCAAAACAATTACCGTACATACCACAGGAACAGAGAAGAAATGCAGAGAAGTTCAAACGTGTTCTCAGGCGCTGCGATGCATTATTAGTAATTATGTGGGATTACCATGGCACATGAATAGGATTATGAAGAAAATAAGTAGATCTATGTTAAAGAAACATGCAAATTGAATGGTATAATTCAATTCCATGGCGGATTGTTAAATGACAGACCTTTACTGTGTCGGCCCGCACTGACCCATCCGAAATATAAAATACTGTCTTACTGAGAGCATACGACGATGGCAATACTTGCGGAGCAGAGCCGCTGAAGTCACTGCTGGGCTCCGCAGAAGGTCAGGAAAGTGAATGGATCAAGGTGGTCTAAAGTGTTAACGTGTATGACGTGCTGGACATAACCAGCGTACGGCCGGAGAAAGTTGGCTGGAGGTACAACGCAGCTTAGAGATTTAATGACTGGGATAACTGAACCTCGAGATCCATTAGTCCGCCGAGAGGGGATTGCCTGCCCCGGTCACAGAGAGGGCATTAAGATCATTGCCAGTCCGGTCAGAACTGAAATTTCTGACCAGCTAGCATCAATAAAGTAACACAAGATATGGAAATGTACTGAAAAAGCATAAAATCTCACCAGTAAAACAAGCCTGGATATAAAAAGAGTACATAATAAGGAGCTGTGTGACCTCGTCCTTGGTCTTTTACATTCCGTTTTACACAGGTCCCTGAACTCTGCTAGCTTTTGTAAATGAAAAGATAATCTTCAATCCAAGAGCACCCAAAGCCTGAAAATTCAGGTTAGGCTGAATCTTCACCTGACCCCCCTTCCATCGTGAGGCTGAGATTTTTAGGCTATATTCACATGGCCAAAATACACTTTGGAAAAATATGCCACATATGTGCCTTGCAATCTGTGGCAGAAATCCGAGGCTAAACCTTGGACTCCTGCGGTTTTGTATTTTGCACTTGCAGGTCCGCCCGCAGATTCCGGTGGCTCAGTGGTTAGCACTGGTGGCTTGCAGCGCTGGGGTCCTAGGTTCGAATCTGACCAAGGACAACATCTGCGTGGAGTCCGTATGTTCTCCCCGTGTTTGCATGGGTTTCCTCCGGTGCTCTGGTTTCCTCCCATACCCCAAAGACATACTAATAGGGAACGTAGAAAAATTGAATGAGATTTTTTTTTAAATCTCATCCATACTGTGCAGAAAATTACCACTAAGAAATCCGCACATGACTGTGATGTGGAAGTTAAAAGCGGTTGTCCACTTCTTAACTTCTGATGCCGTATCCTCAGGATATAACATTAAAGAGGACCTTTCACTGGTCCACAGTTTATGAGTTAGCTATGTACAAGAAGAGCACTCAGGATGTCCCTGACCACTTGTATCCTGGGTGCGCTCCGTTGTCCTCTGCAGCCTCAGGCGCTCCTGCTGCTGAGTTTGCCTGGGGCGGAGACTTCTTCTTCTGCCCTGGCGCTCCTTTCCCAGGGCTGGAGCACTGGTCATCGCAGCGCTCAGCTCATATTCAGGATATTAGCTGAGCGCTGCGATTGGACAGCGCTCCAGCCCTGGGAGAAGGAGACGCCAGGGCAGAAGAAGAAGTCTCTCCCAGGCAAAATTACAGCAGCAGGAGCGCCGACGAGGCTACAGAGACGAACGGAGCGGCACCCAGGGATACAAGTAAGTGCAGGGACATCCCTGGGTGCCGCTCTTCATGTACATAGCTTTAACTCATAAACTGTGGACCAGTGAAAGGTCCTCTTTAATATCTGATTGGTGGGGGTTCGATAAACCTGCAGCCCTGCCGATCAGCTATTTCAGGGAAGCTTTTGCACCAGAAGTTGGTGCCAGAACTACACTGCTACATCCTTGTAACTCCATCATCTCTGGGCCCGGAGCTATAATCAGCGGAGGTGCGGGGTATAGGATAAATGCTGTGAATTCTAGCCTGACCACAGCTGTACTGAATTGTACTCATTATGTGAGTACAGTTCAGTAGATCCGAGGTCAGGCAGGAACCCACAGCATTATAAATCATTATAATGCCATGAGTTTGTGTCACACGAGCAGTGTTCAGTTCGGGAAATACTGCTCTCACATGGAGCGAGGTCAGGCAGGAACCCACAGCATTGTAAATCATTATAATGCCATGAGTTTGTGTCATCGGAGTAGTATTTAGCCTGGGAAATACTGTGAGATTGCCCTAAGGATGTGGCCACACAGGGCGGCTTTTCTGCAAAGGAATGTCTGCCATGGTAAGGCTACTTTCACACTACTGGCGTTTTTTGCGTCCGCTTGTGAGATCCGTTTCAGGGCTCTCACAAGCGGCCCAAAACGGATCAGTTTTGCCCTTAATGCATTCTGAATGGATAAGGATCTGCTCAGAATGCATCAGTTTGGCTCCTGTTCCGCCTGACGAAACTGTATAGGGCAGTATGGGGCAGATAGGCTAGTCAGGGGTGCAAGACTGAATGGAGTCAGCCACACCTCCAGTACAAACTGCAAAGAAAAAGGGGGTCAGTCAGCACATCCCCATGCACAGGTGCACGCTTCCATGGCTTGAAACATACAGGGAAAAAAGGGGGTTATGCAGCAGCACTCTGCAAACACAAATAATGTACAACACTGCCATAGAAAACATTCTGGTACTAATGCTACCCTAGTTTTGCAAATGAGATGCTTGGCAAATTATTTTGTACAAAATTATTTGAGCCAGTCTGCCAAACGTCACGGCGATCTCGATTAGACGGTCGGTTCGGCTCGGTTCAAGTTCGCCGAATTTTTTAAAAGTTTGGTTCAGACCCGAATCGGTTCGGGCTGAACCAGATTAGCTCCAATTGCCCTGGAAATTGGTATATAACATTCTCTAGTCTCCTAGGACTAGAATGTTTTGGAAAACATGTTATCTCTTTTCGTCAATTTTTATGAATTTTTACTTTTTCTTTCCCACCTCTCTAAGCTCTTGAACACAATGACAGCATTGGTAAATGAGGTCTGAGTGACACTGACATACTAAGCTCGGGTTAACGCATGTTTGACGGTGTTAACAAACTGCGTGGTATGTGTTATGCTTTTCATAAAAAAGCTTCCAAAAATTGTGCCTTATCGGGGCAGATGATGTTATGGGTGTCATGTGGATAAAAATTTAAAAAATATATAAAGTTGCGGCTTTTTGAAGCCAGCAGGGAGATCCGAGGCCTACTACTACAACTTCTGGCCGGATAGCTGGTGCTGCTACTATCCACATTCTGGCTCTGGGTCTTTCGTTTGGAACCCTTCCATATTCCTGACATTCTTAGGCCTAAATGTATGCAGTCACACAAGTCTGTTTTCTGGAACTTAAAGACAGGGAGGCGCAATAAAATGTCCTTCCCTTTCCAAAAACACACTGAAGACATTGCCACTGACAATCGACTTTGGAAAAAATGCAGTATCGGCACCACTAACACATTTGGATCTAATGTCTTATATACATTAAAATATGCAGATTCAGAAAAAAAAAAACTCTGTAGTGTAAAACACAAGTTGTCATCCTACTATGAAATTATTCCCCACTTCCCCCCACACAAAAACTTGAACTGTCTGGAGATGCATCGACGTGGATTTCGGCCTAGTATTTCAAATTGAGTAGTTAAACAGCTACCCAATGTACTATCAGACACATTTGTATGCTACCCCTTGCACATGTATTGATATTTTCACAGACCCAAAATAAAAAAAGAACTGTCTAGACATGTGCAGACACTGATTTTGGCCTTGCAGTTATCACTCAGAGATTTAAACCACTACCCTCTGTATTGTAACAGACACACATATATGCTACTTTAAACAAACCCCCCCAGAAGATTGAACTGTCTGGAGATACCCTGACATGGATTTTGGATTACTAGTTCACGTTTTAACTCCGAGCTTTAAACTGCCACACTCTGTATTGTAAGACACACATATATTGCTTTATTCCCAAAAATAAATAAATAAATCTGAACTATCTGGAGATGCCGAGACACAGATTTCGGACTAGCTTTTCAGGTCTTTTCACAGAAATTTCAAATGCTATCTATCCTCTAGAATAGATGGTAAAACATGTGTTATTCAGGTTTGTACATATCCCCCACACCCCCACCCACGCACACACAAAAAAGTATTTCTGTAGGAAAAAATAAATGTTCGTGCAGGTAGCTGCTTTTGAGGTTCTGTAGCAGCTGCAGCTGTGTTATAAGGCAGTAATTGTAGCTAGAAGGCACTGCCAGGTGCACACAAACTCAGTTCCTCACTTCTCAGTACCCTGCTGACAGCTTTTCCTGTTCTACACAATTCTTCTTTCTAGCCTTTCACTGTCCATGGCAGTAGAATACAAGCTTGATTGTGATTTCTGATTGTCCCTGACTCTCTAAGATCGTTTTTGTCAGACACTGCATAGACCAGGGAGCAGCAACCTCAGGCACTCCAGCTGTTCTGGAATTACAACTCCCAGGATCCGCCTTTCACATCTATGGGAGTTAAACAAACAGCCAAGAAAGTGTGCATGCTGGGAGTTGTTGTTTCAAAGCAGCTGGAGTGCCGATAGTTGCTGATCACTGGCATAGACCCATCCACCCTCATTCACAGCTAAACACAGACATTGACATTGACTCATGACATTCTGCCCGTTCTGCAAGGGCACCTCCTTGCCTGCTGCAGCACTGATTGTCCCATCTAAGCTGTCTGTCGGCCTGTGAGCCTGACCCTCCCTACTTCCTCTTAGGGTCATGTGAGCATCCTTCTTCCTCCCTAGTGCTTTTCCCGCCGACGTGCAGCAAAATGGTGCTGCGTGCCATTTTACTTAATTTGTCCAAAACAAATCTGAAACGCTTAGACTTCGTCTGGCAGAAGAAAATTTTGGGAAGTTTGTAAAAAACCTGATTCGTTATGAACTGATTCGCTCACCTCTAGTGTATTTCATACATCCTTGTTGCTATACACTCTAGCTCAGGCTTTAATAACTTTGAAACAACATCAGAATTGTGACTATAGCCTGAAATGGGAGCTTCAAAAACGTGCCGCTCTCACTACAGTACAACCTTTGTTTACAGTTGTGGGGTTGGGGGTGAGCTAGAGGGAGAGGAGGAAGATCTGCGATCCTCTGTCTGCTCCTCTGTGGCTTCAAATGACCCCAGGATAGGAGTAACATGGACGTTTGGTGATGTTATTAACCTCTTATCAATAAGAAAGCATGGTTGCTCTCGGACATAGGAGGGAGGGGGACTTTTTTCCTAGAAAGGGATTAAAAGCTCATCTTCTTACTCCATATGTGCTGCAATCACTGGGTTATACTGTATATTTACATTAGCGGCAGGGTAGTCCATCAGGCTGTTCCGGCGAGTGAACAGCCTGTCGGATCTGTCCTGCCACTAGTTCACGTGTGCCCCCGGACTGCCGCTCCTTCCCCATTGACTATAATGGGGGTGGGGGCGGAGTTCCGCCGGCAGTATGGCAGTGCGCGGCAAGGCAGCGCTCATCTCCTCCTGCCGGCCCTGTGTGCTGGGACTGCGCATGTGCGAGATTTATCCAGCATACAGGGCCGGACGGAGAAGACAAACGCTGGCCCTGTCAATCAAGGACGGCAGGGCGAACGGAGCTTCTAGGAGCAGGAGCAACGCCCCCCCCTGCTCCTAGAGGCTAATTAGCATATTATAAAAGTTAAAAAGCATAAGATTAGGAGAGTTAGGGTCTGCTGACATTAGCACATCTCTAATGTCAGCCAGTTTACTAGGGTTAATTCTGGTGACAGAAACTCTTGAAAAGGATTTTTCAAGATTATTTTTAGTGATGACCTATCCTCTGGTTAGGTCATCAGTATCTGATCGGTGGGGGTCCAACACCCAGGACCCCCGTCGATCAGCTGTTTAGAGATGGCACCAGCGCTCCTGTGAACGCCACAGCTTTCTAAGCACAGTGCCGTACAATGTATAGCGGCTGTGTTTGCTATTGCTGCTCAGCCCCATTCACTTGGCCACGTGACTGGCCTAGGAAATACTGAGAGAAGGCCGCAGTGCTCACAGGGGAGGCACTGCCTTCTCAAAACAGCAGATCGTGGGGTCCCGGGTGTCGGACCCCACAAAGCAGCTACTGATGACCTATTCATTACCTTCAGCTGAGCTAGACCTACAGGGCACCGTGCCTGGTTTAATAGTCAATTCCCTGGTGACAGACTCCCTTTAAGGATTTATAAAACGATTTATCCAAGGTTGTAAATCTGGGGTAAATGCCATTCTTTTACCAGTTCTAGTGAAACATAAAATCTAACAATACTTGCATAACTACATCAAGGCGGTACTTGGGACTTTGCACCTACTCAGGCTTTTCAAAGCAGCTAGTGCAAGTCTGCAAGGTCAGGTACAAAGACTTTCCTTGTTCCTACCACCTTCTCCTTAAGGTTGGAAAACAATCTGATAGGTCCTTCACCCTATTAAGAAATGCCCATCTTTTCAGGTCCCTTTTGTTTAGTACAGATAAACATTCTGTCAGTTTTATAGAGAGCAAACCTTCTCACCTGTTTAATATGTTTTAGAGTGAAAATATATTAAAAAGCTACGGACACCTTTGCACTGATTTTTTTTATTGTTCATTTGCTTCCTAAAGGTGAAATTAACAACTTTCTAAATAGTCTTTATTAATCATGTCTGAGTGTTTGGCTTTCTGCAGAGTGTGCGCGACTACTTCACGTAGCTGGCGGTGCTGCAGAATTTAAAATAAATCTGTCAGGGCACTGATCCTGTTTCTCGGCTCTCCCCCTTAATTATCTCAGTGAAAGAGACAGGGTAGGGGTTGTGCATGGCAGATGGCAGCGTGGAGAAGGGGGAAAGAATCCAAGAAGGGCAGCTCACACAGGATGCAGAGAGGAAGGAAAGCACACACAGTGCAGCTTGCAGGGGGGATTGTAGAGGGATAGAATATATGCAAATAGAGGGGTATGCCACAATACTCAGCATAAGGACTCATGCACACGACCGTTCCGTTTTTTGCAGACCGCAAAACACGGAAGCCGCCCGAGTGCCCTCCGCAATTTACGGAACGGGCGGCCCATTATAGAGATGCCTATTCTTGTCCACAAAACGGACAAGAATAGGACATGTTATATTTTTTTTGTGGGGCTACGGAACGGAGTGGATACGGACATTTTGCGGCCCCATTGAAGCGAATGGGTCTGCACGCGAGCCGCAAAAACTGCGGCTCTGATGTGGACCAGAACAATGGTTGTGTGCATGAGGTCTAAGGGGTATTCACACAACCGTATTTTCAGTCTGCATCCTTTCCGCATTTTTTGCAGATCGGATGTGGACCCATTCATTTCAATACAAAAAAATAAAAAATAAAACACGATCTATTCTTTTCTGTTTTGCGGACAAGAACAACCATTTCTAACCAAGGTTGGGACATGCTGATCCACAAAATGCAGAACATGTTTTGCAGTGCCGCAATTCGCAAACCACAAAACGGATATGGACATGTGAATGCCCCCTAAGTGAGGAGAAGAAAACAGTTCATGAATGAAGATGACAGCATCTTCCTGGACACACAGATCTCATATCCAGCATGTATTCCTGGGAGGGACACGTCCACATGAGAGAATTCTGAAACTACAGGCAGGTTGTACACTACAACTACATCACGGGTTCTGGAAATTATTGAAGATTACAGATGCAAACTCAAGTTAGGCTGTTTTCACACAGCGGCAGGGGAGTCCGTCAGGCTGTTCTGGCGGGTGAACAGCCTGTCGGATCCGTCCTGCCGCTACTTCACATGTGCCCCCGGACTGCAGCTCCGTCCCCATTGTCTATAATGGGGCAGGGGCGGAGTTCCGGCGACAGCACGGCAGCACACGGCGAGAGGCATCCGGACTAAAAGTACTGCATGTCGAACTTTTAGTCCGGCGGCCTCTCACCATGCGCTGCCGTGCTGCCGCTGGAACTCCGCCCCCATTATAGTCAATGGGTACGGAGCAGCAGTCCGGGTCATATGTGAACTAGCGGCAGGACGGATTCGACAGGCTGTTCACCCTCTGTAACAGCCTGATGGACTCCCCTGCCGCTAATGTGAAAGTACCCTTAACCACAAACACACGTACAAATCATTTTTTTTTTACAATAAAAGGTGTCCAAAGCCTATAAGTTAACTTTTTATCGTACGATAAAAATGTTGTTGTTGACTGTCCCTACTTAGTGTATACAGTAGACACCATCATACTGCAAAAGCATCAGATATTTGTATGCAGCAAGAGAGACTGCCCACTCGCCACTGCCCAATCTAGCACCTGACCCTAATTTACCAACCTCTGCCCGCTTTTATACTTTTTCAAAGGCCCTTTTACATCACATTTACTTCGTAAGAACGCTTGTTCACGATAATTGGTCCATGTAAAAGTTCTGTCCATCACCCAATGAAAAGCTGTAGAGTAGAGATGGAGTGTGACATCTATTGTCTGCCACTCACAATGCTGTTCTAACACCTCTCCTGACGCAGTTTAATCCCACCTAATAGCTTCAGTCACGTAATGGCAAGCAACATCCTACCTCTATGAGGTTCTTGACCTTGTGTTGGTTATGATAAACTGATTATGCTGACTAAAGCATGATTCCCCAGTATTTAATGCCGCAGATTCTTTGTACAAATTCTAATTGAGAAAGCCAGTAGAATGACTAGTGGAACGCCTTTAGGAAAAAAAAAAGTTCACGGTCTCAGCCTGTGTAAAAGGGCTTTAGGAGACCAAAATATATTTATTGCACTGTTTCGATTTTCTTGGAAGATCACAGCACAGAACGTAATTACTCTCGCAGGCCTAAGGTACAAATAGACATTATGGGCCCATGGTACCAACAGCGTAGATCAAAGGTGCTACATGGCCCATAGAAACCCTATTTTCAGTAAGGCACCAGATGTGGCTGATATTAGCATTCCTGTCAAATAGGATATTCTCTCTCCATGAAGATATCCAAAAACGGGAAAGGACTTTAGATGAAAACACCCGTTTTGCGAGTCGGTTCTAAGTCCTTGGACTGATTGAGTACTAAACTTGCTGCAGTTAACCCCAATACTATACGGAGCTGACATGGGATAATAAAGCTCAGGTATCTGTGCTTGTTTGGCCAGGACTTTAAACAGGAAAATTATTGCTCACTGGTAGAACTTTGTGAATGAATTTTTTTTTTTCAATAAAATATAGTATTTGCAAGGTGAAAACAAAGATCTGTCTAGCTGGCAGTAGTGTGAATTGAGTTTAATGTTACACTATTTCTCAGTCACAGATTTTTTTCTTGGAATGTGTGTGACAGGTGTGCACCCTGTGAAAAAAAGGGGACTGACACAAGTGTGAAGGAGAAGCGTGAAGTGAAAGAGTCTTATGAATCATTGACTATATCTCTTAGGACTATCAGGACGTCCAGTTCACACAATGACTTGATATCTTGCCAATAACTGCCCTTTGTTCTTTAGATTTATGCAAGTGGGATAAAATCGGAACCCATTTTATAACCAAAAGGTTATAAACCTCGGTTTTGCGACTTTTTAAATGCCACTACAACTTTTTTTCAGCTCGAACAGACATTTTTACCATCATTGCCAGTTTCCAAAAAGGGGGTGTGGCGAGGGCACATTTATCATTATTTATGTCAGAAACTGGAGTAAATAATGGCTGAAATCTACGCCAGCTACGAACCGGAGTAGAATTCAGGCTGGCGCATGGATTGCTGGAGGCGGCATGTAAATTACATGCCTCCTCTGGCAGCGCAGACAGTGTCGGACTGGGGTGCCTAGGGCCCACCAGTAAAATCTATTTTGGGGGCCCACCTTACGGATACATTTGAATATTACCTGCTCACACTGCGGCAAGATGCTACCAGATGACTGAATATGGGGTCCCTGCAGCACCTCTGAGAAGGTAGGTCCTGGGGAGAAGAGGACACTGGTGGCTTTCCTCTATACCTAGAAGTCATCTCAGCTCTGATCGTGTCTATAGTAATAAACTGGGGAGTTTCTTTAATAATCTATCAGGTTTTTCATATGAACATAGGCTGGTGTGAGGTGCTGTACATTGTATATATGTATGTAGTGCAGTAAGTCTACTGTATTATGTGCCACTTGTGCAGGGGGTGGGAGACTAGGGGCCCACCTTGCTCACGGTCCCACTGGGGGAATCACCTGTACCCCTGTGTGCCAGTCCGAGCCTGAGCGCCGCCCCTAT
Source organism: Bufotes viridis (assembly GCA_033119425.1). Classification (NCBI taxonomy): domain Eukaryota; kingdom Metazoa; phylum Chordata; class Amphibia; order Anura; family Bufonidae; genus Bufotes; species Bufotes viridis. Next base: position 140,723,338 of record CM065591.1, on the reverse strand, counting down.
CACACGCCGGTCTTGATAAATAAGGGCCAACGTGTTTTATGCTGCTTTCACACTGTTTGCAGTGTATAGTGTACATTTGCATATGTGTCGGGAAAGCTCAATTTGTATATCGAAAAACATCCATAGGCCCCCATTCACCCAACGGGTAAAAGGTATAGTGCACTATATACCTTTTCTTTTTTTAACATGCCAGCCATACCTGAGGTAGGTATGCTACTTTAAGTTTATAAAGAAAAAAATGGGGTTAGTCAGCACCTCCCAGTGTGCAGGTGCACGACGCCATGGCTGAAAGCGCAAAAGCAAACAGAAAAAAGGCCTAATACAGTGTGGGTTTAGCATGCACGTGGAACCTGCATTCCCTCAATTTAATGGAGGCCAGTATGGCACCAGAGGAGGTAGTACTTAGTGTAGGTTCCTGTCCTAAAGAGATCTCCAAGAATCTCCTAGTGAGTATGGCACTATTGTACTTTATTATTTGTGTTTGCAGCGTGCCGCTGCATTGTGTCTGTTTTCGCTTTTGTGCTTTCAGCCATGGTGAGGTGCACCTGCGTATTGGGATATGCTGACTAACCCCCATTTCTTTCTGCACTGGAGGTGTGGCTGACTCAATTGGTCATCCACTCCTAACTAACCTGTCTGTCCCACAGGCTGATTTTAATTAGTGCAAGTAGCCTGCTCTCCCTGCATTTTTTGGAGGCCATTTGGCACCAGGAGAGGTAAAATATAGAGTGGGCTCCGCATGAATGTGGAACCTGCATTCCCTGAATTTAACGGAGGCACCAGAGGTGAAGTATGGCACCAGAGGTGGTAGTATTTAGTGTAGGTTCCTGTCTTAATGAGATCGCCTTGTCGTTAGCAGACAGGCACACATAATTGTGTACATGTATTATAATGTAGCATTAGCACTAGTATATTTTCTATAGCTAGTATGGCATGATTGTGTTTACTTGATTATTTGTGTTTGCAGAGTGCCGTTGCATTGTGTTTGCTTTTGCTTTAAGTCTATACAGAGGTGTATGTTGAGGTCATCTGTGGAACTAACGCATTGTGAAATTCTTCATCAATGTACCCATAGCAAAGGGTTTACATTAAATGGGTTTTCTTAACAGGACAGCTCCTTTGAATATGCCTCAATAGTGGATATGGATGTCATAGAGGGAAATTTCCTAACTTAGGACACCAGTTTATTAGCAAGAGCAGAGAGCTGCTCATTTAGATGAACTCTGGCCAGTCTGTCCAGGTAATTCATGGTCAACCATTCACAAAGTACCATAAGTGCATTACACCAAAATACCTTCTGTCTAAAGAACGGTTTAGATTGTGGTTTTCTCATTAGGAGAAGGGATGATCCCCTGAGGATTATTCTGAGGTGCCACCTTATTACACTGTCGGAGAATAAATAATAGAACCAAGAAATCAATGAAAGTCAGAGGCTCCAGAGAGAAGAAGGAGGATGTTCTCCATCGATGATCACCATGTAGACACATAACATGAAGCAGCCGCTCCCTGGTGATCACACAACTCTTACTAGGGTGTAAAAATGGTTTCTATCCTCTTAGGTCATACCATATAAAAATTAATTAGTTAAGATATACTTAAAGGAGTTATCTAATATAAATAAATGCCCCCCCCCCCATGTGCCGGGCCCCTCACAGAGAATATATTTACCTGGCTTCCCGCTTGCTGCACCGCTCCTGGTCCCCGCACCGCCGCTCCTGCTTCTCCCCGTACACGGATTAAAACATCCGATGTAGGGGGGGAGCAGCCAATAGCAGGCAGAGACAGGGACGAGCCTCCCTAGCATTGCGTGAAATTTAGAGGCTACAGACGTTGATGACTGATGCTCAGGATAGGTCATCAGTATCAGCAGGGGTTAAACTCCTGGCAATTCCCACCAATCAGATACTTGAAGGGGCTGCAGTTCTAGTGCGAGCGGTTCTTCCTCTCAATCTTTATATCCAATCACTTGCTGGCTCTTGTTGTCTGCAACTCAAGAATATCACCAGAATCTGCCCTTTTCTTACGGTGGAAACAGCCAAAACTCTTGTTGTGGCCTTGACTCGTTCTCGTCTTAACTACTGTAATTCATTACTAATCGGTTTCCCTCTCACTAAACTCTCCCCCCTTTAGTCTGTCCTAAATCCTGCAGCCAGGCCCATCTATCTGTCCACCCGCTATACTATGCTACCAGCCTGTGCCAGTCATTTCACTGGTTGCCAATCCAAGACAGAATACAGTTCAAACTTCTCACCCTCACCCAAAAAGCTCTCCAGAGTGCTGCACCTCCATACATCTCCTCCCTCATTTCCGTCTACCACCCTACTCGTGCTCTCTGTTTTGTTAGTGACCTAAGACTAACATCCTCCATAATTCGTACCTCTCACTCCCGTCTTCAAGATTCTTCTCAAGCTGCACCTACTTCCCGGCATGCTCTACCCCGGAACATTAGGTCAATTCACAACTTCCCTACCTTCAAACGTGCCTTAGGCCTCTTTCACACTTGCGTTGTTAGGATACACTACACTTTACCATGGCAACCAGGACTTTAGCGTCCTGGCTGCCATGGTAACCATTCAGAAAAAGCTCAACATCGGATCCAGCGATTCGCCGAAACGACGTTTATCTTAAGGCCGGATCCGGATTAATGCCTTTCAATGGGCATTAATTCCGGATCCGGCCTTGCGGCAACTGTTCAGGATTTTTGGCCGGAGCAAAAAGCACAGCATGCTGCGGTATTTTCTCCGGCCAAAAAACGTTCCGGTCCTGAACTGAAGACATTCTGATGCATCCTGAATGGATTTCTCTCCATTCAGAATGCATTGGGATAATCAGGATTTTTCCGGCATGGAGACCCGACGACGGAACTCTATGCCGGAAAAGAAATACGCAAGTGTGAAAGAGCCCTTAAAAACTCATTTCACACAGGTTTATCATGCTTCCTAAACTGACTGTTTTAGCAGCGGTGCAGTGTAATTACAGAATTCTTTCCTTTTCACTTGACGGAAACAAACAGCTGTAATCACACCGCACCACCGCTACAAGGGGGACAGTCAGAAACTGTAAGATGTATGTATGGAAGCATTGTGGAGTACTGCAGGTCCTATTCATCTGAACGGGAGCAGAGCTGCAGTACGGTGGAAACTACTCAGCGTACAGAGCCTTCTGCTTCCACTCTATACATTGTACAGTTACTAGAACCATGGCTACCAAGACAACTGATCAGTGGAAGTGCTGGGTGACAGATTCCCACCGATCTGATATTTATGCTAGAGATGAGCAAATCGATTTGTAAAATCAAATCAAATTAGTTCATAAATCAGCCTGCTTGAGCAGCGAGGGCTAGTCCCACTGCTCAATAGAATATCCCCTACCCCCTTAATTAACAAGACCAGACATGTCTCCTGGCTCTGTCAATCTCGTTTGCGCTACTATTTGAAGCAACAGTGCATGCGCACGACTGACATGACCATGCTAGATGTCTGGTTCTGTCAATCAAGGGGGGTCTCTTGAGAAGCGAGGCTAGCCCCTCGCTGCTCAAGCAAGCTGATTTATAAAGGAATTTGATTCATACAAATCGATTCACTCATCTATACTGAGGATAGATCATCATCTTTCAGATTTTCCTGGATTCCCAACATTTCCAACAAGCAATGTTCGTCTTGTGATAAGATGAAACCTCACTTTTTTTTTTAAAGAAGAATAAGCTGGCTTTATTCATTGTTTTTTCTCCATATTAATTCAGTGGGAAGAGCCTCACCACATGAACCCCGTGCTTCTTGTGACATTAGTGCTGTCTGTCCTGATGCTAGGTCATCAATATCTGTAGCCCGGACCACCCCTGTTTATACGAGGGGTATTAAGCTTACACGTGATTTGATCAATGACAGATATAAATATTCTCTCTGCGCAATGATTGGAAATGTGTGCTCCATATAATGAATTTTTACACGCTAATTGCCCCATGTACAAGGCTCTTTAGTGGTTGCCGTTCCGCAGATGCAGACCCATTATTTCAATAGGGCCCAAAACATGCGGACAGCACACCATGTGATGTCCACATCCATACTTCTGTTCCGCGGCCCCGCAAAAAAAATAGAACATGTCCTATTCTTCTGTATTACAGGCATTTCTATAATAGGGCCGATCCGTTCTGCAACATGCGGAACCCACACAGCTGGTATCCGTGTTTTGCGGACCGCAAAACGATAGGGTTGTCTGAATGAGCACATAGTATAAAGGCACTGTGGCCAGCACAGTTTTGGGAGCTCCGTTGTTGACATCTAAAACCTGCGCTACTTGCCAACTCCACAAACGGAGAGGTATTATTGGTTAAATGAATTTTGTTCAGCAGACGACGAGCGCATCCGATAAAACATGAATTAGCAATACAATACCTGTAGTTTGTGAATTTCACTTAGGCTCCATTCACACGTCCGTAGTGTGTTTTGCGGATCCGCAAAACACGGACACCGGCAATGTGCATTCTGCATTTTTCGGACTGCACATCGCCGGCACCATAATAGAAAATGCCTTTTCTTGTCCGCAATTGCGGACAAGAATAGGACATGTTCTATTTTTTGGGGAACGCAATTGCGGACCCGGAAGTGCGGATCCGCAATTGCGGATGTGGGCAGGACATAGTGTGTCCCCATAGAAAAGAATGGGTCTGCAATTCCGTTCCGCAAAATGCGGAACAGAATTGTGGACGTGTGAATGGAGGCTTACTGGCAAGTTCAGTGACGACCAGGGGCGGATTGGGAACTTAAAGTGTTTCTTGAAAAAACAAAAACAAAAAGGGGCCCCATGTTGTAGGCGGGTCCAAACTGCCAGAAGATGGGCCAAAACAAGTAGGCCTTACTAAACGCGGCCTGCAATACTGTAGTGCAGCGCAGAATACCGCCCCAGCAGAACCAAATACCACAGGATAGCACAAAACACTGCCGCCCCAACCACAGTATTCAACTGTATGACCGTAATACAGTTCACTTCCGGAGGGCACTTGTGGCATCAGATCATTGTGTACCTGGTCTGCAGCCATCAAGAGGGCTTAGGCCCACCGGGAAATTTCCCTGTAGGGTTTTATGGGCAATCCGCCCCTGGTGACGACATTCAGTTTGTAAGGTTACGTCCATCCTAAAGCCGGCCCTAAATATTAAGGATGTCAGACAAGAATTTTCTGAATGACTTGTCATGGTTGGTTATGAAGGATGCCATGTTAAGACAATGATTTATTAATTTCTGGCCTAGCATGGGTTTCCATTAATGGGATGCAGAGCTGCCACTACTCGGCCACCAGAAAAATCCAAGAAGGCGGATTTTCAATAGATATTGCGTCTTTTATTATTAGGAAGAGGCGCCATGGTAGGCAGAAAATTGGCCTTTTTAGCCGTCTCAAAAGCTTTAGTGTATGGCCACTGGCTTTAGAGGGGAAAATCTGCTGTTAACACAGCACAGGTCACCTCTAAGATGAATGTCATTGTTACATTCCTGCTACAAAAGTAACAGAAAGAACTACAGCGCCCCCTGGCAGCTCTCGGAGACATAGCGTTACACAAAAATCCTGCAGACTTTAGGAGACAGTAAATGTACAACCAAATTGGCTTCTGGGGTCTGTCACAAATATACCTGTGTTTTTTAACTGCTCCTTCAGGTTTGTGTAGTCTCAATGTCTTACAGCTAAGTCTCCCAGTTTTTAAGGGGAAATGATTCATTGAATTGGTCAGGAGGAACGAGAACAGAACGATCTCTCAGTATCCCGGGATGTGGCTACTCTCATATACACAAGATCACCTCTTGCTCAGCAATAAGCAAGTCATTCAGAAAGTAATAAAAGAAAAAATGAAGACGGCTTCAATCGATGCACTAGAAACAAGAAATGACAAGGTATGAAGAACTAGGACTAGTTCTGATAACGGATAGACGGGCATCTCAATAAATGATAATATCATCAAAAACTTAAAGGGGTTGTCCGGGTTCAGAGCTGAACATGGACATACCCCCATCTTCACCGCTCCTGCCTCCCCGATATGAGCATCGGAGCATCTCATGCTTTTTTGCTTCCGCCTAGCAGTGTTCCTGGTGACGTCACCGGCTCTGATGGGCGGGCTTTAGAACTGCCCTAGCCGTTTTACAGGCTAAAGCCCACCCATTAGTGCCAAGCAGTCCCTATGGAGAGCCCAGTACATCACCAGCTCTCCCAAAAAAGCCTTTGCCCTGCGCAATTCAGCTTCCCCGAGCCATAACTTTTTTTTATTTTATCATTCACATAGCCAATTGAAGACTTGTGTTTTGCGAAAAAAAATTGTACTTTCTAATGGCACCATTTAATATTGTATAGAATGTAGTGGGATCCCAAAAAGCAGCAAATCCAGCTTCCTATAAAAAGAGATCTTTATTCACTGCAGATAAAATCCATAAATCAATACAGTCTACGCGTTTCGGACCTCAAATATGCCGGTCCTTCATCGTGAATTAAAAAAGTAAAACGAGTTCACTTCTTATAGACCAAGGTAAAACCCATGTGATCAATTAACATCCCTCAGTACCAAACACGGAATGTCTCTGCGGCTAGTTTCCATTTTGCCACCGTTCACAAGGGCAGTACAGCAGCGTTTGCAGTACAGGGTGTGAATATAGTCTCTCTACCTGTCAGGGGGGGCGATTATAGACAGAAGCTCCTGAGTAGGGAAGCTTTTTGGATGTTCAGACTAGGGAGCTGTTTTCCAGGTGGTATGAATAGAAAATACGATCTAGTTCTTCAGGGGATCCCTCCTGGATCTTTATAAACCAAAATCCCCAAAAAACTTTCTTTTTTCCCCTTTATTTTTTCTTTTTTTTTTCAACCCTTGTCTGCAATGTTGGTCTCTCCTCTGTTAGAGGAACAGGTGTTGGAAATTAATTGATCACATGGGGTTTTACCTTGGTCTATAAGGCCTCTTTCACACGGGCATCATGTTTGACGCCCGGATAGGGTGCGTTGAGGGAATATGCACGATTTTTCCTCGCGTGTGCAAACGTTTGTAATGCGTTTTGCACGTGCGTGTGAAAAATCGCCATGTTTGGTACCAAGACCCGAAGCCGGACTTCATCACTGAAGTCCGGTTTCGGGTTGAGTATTCTGGTGAATTTATTATTTTCCCTTATAACATGGTTATAAGGGAAAATAATAGCATTCTTAATAAAGAATGCTTTGTAAAATGAGGATGAAGGGGTTAAAAATAAAAAACAACTTACCTTAGCCACTTGATCGCGTAGTTAGCCATCTCTCTTCAAGCTTCAGCTACCAGCTAAAGGACCTGTGATGAGGTCACATCACATGGTCCAATCACATGGTCCATCACGGACCATGTGATTGGACCATGTGATGTGATGTCATTACAGGTCCTTTAGACTACAGCTAAAGCTTGAAGAGAGAAGAGAGATGGCTAACTACGCGATCAATTGGCTAAGGTAAGTTAAGTTTTTTATTTTTAACCCCTTCATCCTCATTTTACTATGCATTCTTTATTAAGAATGCTATTATTTCCCCTTATAACCATGTTATAAGTGAAAATAATAAAGATCTGGTCCCGTTGCTAAGCAACCATGCGGGAAAATCGCACTGCATCCGCACTTGCTTGCGGATGCTTGCGATTTTCCTGCAGCCCCATTAACTTCTATGGGGCCTGCGTTGCGTGAAAAACGCAAAAGATAGAGCATGCTGCGATTTTCACGCAACGCAGAAGTGATGCGTGAAAATCACCGCTCATGTGCACAGCCCCATAGAAATGAATGGGTCCGGATTCAGTGCGGGTGCAATGCGTCCTCCTCACGCATTGCACCCGCGCGGAAAACTCGCCCGTGTGAAAGGGGCCTAAGGAGTGGACTCGTTTTACTTTTTGTATGTCATGATGAAGGACCGGCATATTTGAGGTCCGAAACGCATAGACTGTATTGATGAATGGATTTTATCTGCAATGAATAAAGATCTCTTGTTATGGGAAGCTGGATTTGCTGCTTTTTGGGATTCGTCTGACCTTGTCCAGGTCTATCATCCGTGCCTCCCTTAAAAGTACATATAGGTGAGCGCTGCAGTATTTGCTTTTTTTTCTAGAATGTAGTGGGAAGCTGAATAAAAATTCCAAATGGGGTGGAATTGGAAAAAAAAAAAAAAAAACTGCAATTCTGCCAGTTTTATGGGTTTTGTTTTTTTGGCATTCACTATGTGGTAAAACTGACTTGTGCTCTACTTTCTCCAGGTCAGTAAGATTGCTGCGATACCACACCTGTAAAGTTTTTCTTGCATTTTAATATCGAAAGAAAAAAAAAAACTTTTAAAACATAATTTTTTTCTTTTCATCGCCATATTCTGACCCCCATAACATTTTATGTCTATGGAGATGTGTGAGGGCTCATTTTTTGCAGGACAATCTGTAATTTTTGTTAATACCTGTTTGGTGGTAAAGTGATAAAAAAAAAAAAAAGGCGAATCTGCCATTTTTTTTCGTTACGCCATTCACCGTATGGGATAAGTTTTTTAATAATTTAATAGTATGGGTGTTTTCGCATGCAGCGATGCCTATGAGGTTGATTTTTTTTATTAAGTATTTTGATTTTGGGTGTGTATTTTTGTATGTTTGTATTTTTTCAAACTTTTTTTTGCTTTTCTTTTTAGGTTCCTTAAGTGGACCCCATCATGCAATCATTAGATTGCAATTTGAATAGAGTAATAGAATTTTCTCCATATACAATTCAGTGCTGCCACCTGCTGGCCTGAATTGTAATATACAAGTAATGAGCCTAGAAGCCTAGCAGAGGCGCAGGCTTATTACTGACATGGAATGCCTTCCCTGATCTCCGCCTGAGGGAGGCATTCCTGCCCGCGAGGCACGCTTCTGGGTTATCAGCCTCTCAGGTGCTGTGGTCACATTTGACCATGGCATCTGAGGGGTTAATTGTCCACGATTGGCATTACCACCGATCGCGCACATTAGTCGCGGATTTCTGCTATGTGAAACAGCAGGCACCCGGGAGCTATGGCACTCGAACCGCTCTGGAGCGAGCGCCATCTTTAAAGACTCTACATCCGCCGTCCATGTACGACAAATGTCGGGATGGGGTTAAGACACATAGTCATAGCTCACAAAATAGTTAATAATTAATATTTCCCATAAGCCTAATTTATGTTAGCATCATTGTTTAATTGTACTTTTATTTTTGGAGAGGTTAAAAGACCTATAAATTTAGCAGCAATTTTTCAAATTTTCAAGAAAATTTTCAAATCCTATTTTTTTTAGGGGCCAGTTCAACTCTGAAGTTTCCTAGCGTATATATTAGAAACCTCCTATATATCACCCCATTTTAAAAACCTCACCCTTCAAAGTAGGTGTTTCACAGGAATAAATTAGGTGAAATAAAATTCCCTTTTTTGCAAATTTTCAATTTTTAAACGATTTTTAAAACACAGCAGGTGATAAAATGAAACAAAAACTACACATTTCTTACTGGCCTCAGAAGAAGCACTTTGTGAATTTTGGTGTCCTAATTTTTTTGTATGTTTTTCAGACACCATTTCAATTTGCGGAGGCCTTGAGGTGCTAAAATATAAGAAACACCCCCAAAAGGCCCCATTTTGGAAACCTCTCAAGGAATATAGGGGTGCAGTGAGCATTTTGACCCCACAGGTATTTCTTAGAATTTATTACAATTGGGGAATGAAAATAAAAATTACATGTTAAGGCCTCATGCACACGACCGTTGCCTGCCTCCGCGTCCGCTCCTCCTTGAAATTTCGCGTCCGTCAAAAAAAACGGATGACGGACCGTTTTTTTGACGGATCCGATTTTTATGGCAGATCATTGTAAAAATGCCTACCCTTGTCCGCGACCGTGAAAAAAATAGGACATGCACTATTTTTTTGACGGAATGAAAACACGGATCACGGAAGCGGAAGGAAAATGGTTGACCATCCGCATTTTTTGACGGACCCATTGAAATGAATGGGGAAGCATCCTATCCGTGAAAAAAAACGGAACGGATGCGGAAACAAACAACGGTCGTGTGCATGAGGCCTAACAATAATATTAAATTTTATTAAATTTTTTTCATATTAACAAGGGTTAACAGAATAAAACGCACCTCAAAAATGTTCCGGCACACAGCAGGGCTAAGAAGGAAAGGAGCACCATTTGGAATGGGTACTTTGGGCGCTACATAGAACTTGCAGCGCCTCTGAGGTACCAGTACAGTGGACACCCATAACAGTTTTTTTTATTTGAATGCGCTGTTTGAGGTCTCATCTTTGGGGGACAAACTGTAGCTTTTATTGGTACCATTTGGGGATATATTTGACCCCCAAAAATTGTTTTTTATTTTTATTCTTTATGGGGTTCACCAGAATATACTGTATTTTTCTATAAGACGCACCTGCCCATAAGACACATCTAGGTTTTTATGTGTAGTTTTTTTTTTTTCTTCATTTTTTTAACCAATTAGAAATAAGCATATACAGGGGAAAAAAAGCAATTTTTTTAACTTCTAAATATAAAGGGAACGTGAACATACAATGGTCTGATCGCTGGTACAGCACACTGCAATAGTTATCTACTGCAGTGTACTGAGTCTGTCAGTTTTACACTGACACTTGTCCTTATCAGACCCTACCTCTGGCAGGGCCTGACAGGATTCCGTTCATGCAAGGCCTCTAGCTGCCAAAGCAACCATACAAACCCAGAGAGGGGCTCTAATAGGGAGAAAGGGAGCTCCTTTGCTCTGTGCCCTCCTTAGGTGCAGCGATCGCTATAGACTGCGATATTTAAGGGGTTAAACAGCCAGGATCAGCGCAAGCACCAAACTTCTAAAATAAAATTATAGAAGTATATCACTTCTATGATTTTATTATTTTATATGTATATTGATTGCTCCTCAAGAAGGGGCTATGAGGTAACACCCCCGAAACGCGTTGAGCCTTGATACCAATAAAAGGACTTTTCCAGAAGTAGCATCCGTGGCGACTGCGGTTCTTCCTAAGATTCTACAAGCGATGCAGGCTGGGGAGTTGAGCCTATGGGTGTCTTGAGCTTATCCCATAGGGCCCTTGCAGACGAGCGGATGCACTTCGTGTTATCCGCAGCGAGTATGAGAGCCAAGCTGCGCGGTGGACATCAGAGGCACGAAGCAGTAACATGATAGATACTGCTCCGTGTCTCCCTGTGACCTTTTTACTACAAAATCACCATGAGATAAAGTTGTGGGGTCAGAGGGAGGCACGGAGCATTATCTATCATGTTACTGCTCCGTGCCTCTGATGTCCACCGCGCAGCTTGGCTCTCATTCTCCCTGCGGATAACAAGCAGGAGATCCGCTCGTCTGCAAGAGCCCATAGTCTACCTACCCGGTGAAGCGAGTTAATTATATATATATATATATATTTATATACTTTTTATTATCCAGATCTGCTTTTATACTCCAAGTGTCAGTACTTTCCTGAACTCCAGCTTTATTTATGCCACTATTTCTATTCCACATCTCCTATTTAGGTAATTAGGTGATTGGCGCCTTCTTCGTTCCTGGTCCCTTTTTCTTTCCTGTACGTATAGTGCATTAATGTTCAGCTTTCTGTGCCATACATTTACTGTATAGAGTGGGAAGGGGTAAAAAAGTTGCATTTTCACCAGGTTTGATACATCTCCCAGATAGATTCAGAATATTTAATTGTTAGATGCCCGAATTTAAACTGCCACTATCTCAATTATAAGGGTAGTATGAGAAGAAAGAGGTCTCATCTTTGGACAAGCTGTAGCTTTTGTTGGTAGAAAAAAATTGTTGTTGTTTTTTTTCCATTTTTTATGGGGTTCACCATCCAAAATACTGTATTTTTCTATAAGACACACCTGCCCATAACACTCATCTAGGTTTTAGAGGAGGAGAATAAGAAAAAAAAATGTTTTCATTAGACCTCAGCTCAGAGCCCCTATCAGACCCCAATGTTAATAAGACTCTAATTCAGACCTCAGATAAGAGCCCCAATATGAATGACCACCAGACCTCCCTCAGATAAGAGGCCCAATATGAATAAGATCCCCCCATTCAGACATCATATCCCCAATGTGAATGACCCCCAGACCTCAGATCAGAACTCCATGCTCGGCGCAAATAAAATAAAAAAAATCAATTACCTCTCCCGCTCCAGACGCCACTCCTAGGATCCAGCTCTCTTCTTCTTTCTGCTGAACGCTGTGCTGTGACCCGACGCACACAGCGTGACGTCACAGAGAGATATGCGCAGTCACAGCAAAGCGAGTGGCCGGGGACCAGGAAGCGGTGAGTACAAAGCCCAGGGTGCACTGCATTCACCACTTCCCAGTCCTCCTGTACTAATGAGCGCTTCTATATTGGAAGTGCTCATTAGTATTCGCCCCATAAGACACACTGACATTTAGGGGAGTGCGTCTTTTAGGGCAAAAATACCATATAAGATGCACATGTCAGTGCGTTTTATAGAGCGAATACTAATGAGCGCTTCCATTATTACAGGAGGAACAGGGAGTGGTGAATGCAGCTCTGTACTCACCGCTCCCTGGTCTTTTCCTGCAGGGCTCCTCACGCTATGTTGTGACCTGCGCACAGCATGAGGATATCAGCGCTCTGTGATCTCATGCTGTGTAATGTCAGGTAACAGCACAGCATGCAGCAGGAAGAGCTGCCGGATGATAGGAGCAGCAGCAGTGTCCAGAGCAGGAAAGGGTAGTTTTTTTTTTTTTTAGTTTGTCTCCTCTAAGCAGGAGGTCATTCACATTGGGGGTCTGATCTGAGGTCTGAATGGAGGCTTTTATTCTCATTGGGACTCTCATCTGAGTTCTGCTTGGGGGTCATTCACATTGGGAGATTGGTCTGATTGGGGTCTTATTAAAGGTGGTGTCTCATCATGGACAAAAAGGGGGCATATCATTAGGACCGCACCTATATCGAGGACGGAGCCCCGCAAGGTGGTGGCTGGAGGACTCCAGTCTGGCCACCACCAAGCCGGCTCCCCATAGAAGTGAATGGGAGCGTACCGCGCATGCGGCCCCGCTCCCGTTCATTTCTATGGGGCAGATGGAAATAGCCGAGCCAGCCCCTGGCTATTTCGCCGGCCCCGTAGAAAATAAACGGAGGGTGGCTGCGCATGTGCAATGCGCCCTCCTCCACTTGCGGGGCTCCGTTCTTGATATAGGTGCTGGGACCCACACCTATAAGACAATGGGGGCATATCCTAATGATATGCCCCCATTGTCCATGACAACCCCTTTAACACTGGGGGTCTAAGCTGAGGTCAGATTGGGGTCTTATTAACATTGGGGGTGTGATTGATGGTCTGATCTGAGGTCTAATGAAAAAAATGTTTTTCTTATTTTCCTCCTGTAAAATTTAGATGCGTCTTATGGGCAGGTTTGTCTTATAGGGCAAAAAATTCAGTACTTTTATTTTATGTTTTACTATTTTTGCATCATAAAAAAAACACTTTTTTAAATTAAACATAACTTTTTTATTTTTCTGTATAGGCAGCTATGAGAGGCTTTATTTTTGCTGGAAGGGCTGTAGTTTTTATTGGTACCATTTTGGAGCACACATGACTTTTTGATCATTTTTAAAACCATTTTTTTGGAGGGGAGGTGAGAAAAATGGCAATTCCACCATGGTTTTTTAGTTTTGTTTTTTTTACGGTATCCACCTCGTAGGAAAAGTAACATGATCGTTTTATAGATCCGGTCATACAGAAGCGGCGGTACCAATTATGTGTAGTTTATTTTATTTTTTTCATTTTTTAGGTAATTAGAAATAAGTGGATACGGTAAAAAGAGCATTTTTTTTTTTTACTTGAATTTTTTTTATTTATATTAATGGAACTTGAACATACAATGGTCTGCTCGCTGGGACAACACAGTGCAATAGTATTCTATTACAGTGTACTGAATCTGTCAGCACCCAAACCCACTGACAAAGCACCCAAACCCAGAAATCATGTCACAGGGGGCTCTATGAGGGAGAAAGGGAGCTCTTTGCTCTGTGACCTACTTAAGTGCAGTGGTCGCTATAGACTGGGGCATTTAAGGGGTTAAACAGCCGGTATCGGCCCAAACACCAAACTTAGCCATTGTAGCAGGGTGTCAACTGTATGTTACTGTTGACATCCGCTATTGGCAGCGGCTCAGTTCTGGAGCCATTGCTCTGGCATAAATGTATGGCATAGTGTGTTAACGTTCAGCTTGCTGTGCCGTACATTTATGGCATGGAGTGGGAAGGGGTTAAAAAAGTTGCATTTTGACCAGGTTTGATACATCTCCCAGATAGATTCAGAATATGTAATCGTTAGAGGCCTGAATTTAAATTGCCACTATCTCAATTATTAGGGTAGTATGAGAAGAAAGGAATGCAAATGATTCTGTATGTTAATGTTCGACCCATTAAACAGGCCTTGAGACATGACTTGGATAATAAATTACTTCACAGAACAGACGTACACCCATCTGAGGTAAGGATGCTCATAGTGGCACAATATGTCGGTGGCAATGAATCTATTCCTAGACTATTATAAAACAAAAGACAATAAACAAAGTATGTATCCCCAGTAGTAAGAACAATGAAGGTATAACAAAAATGCACCACATGTAATATCTGAAGACAGTGCCAACGCGTTTCGTCTAGTTAATAAAAGGGTCATCAGGGGACAAACCAAGTATATTCATCGGTAAAAAATACCCATACCCTCAACAATTAATATAGCACCACTGATAAAATCCAGTCCAGGACAATAAAGATCTGTCAATATTATCTGTACAAACAGATAGATCCCAAAGCTGAAATATGGATGATAAAGAATATCTCTCAATTCATTAGCCATACTATTTCAAAGACCGTGAGGTGGTAATGAATTTCACCTCACTATCTAGGATAAATAGTGCCCCAAAAGTTCACATTCACCGGGTAAGGGTACTTTCACACTAGCGTCAAAGTTTTCCGTCATTGAGTTTCGTCCTAGGGGCTCAATTACGGAAAAAAACTGATCAGTTTTATCCTAACGCATTCTGAATGGAAAGCAATCCGTTCAGTTTGCATCAGTTTGTTTTCAGTTCAGTCCTTTCACGTTTTTTGGACGCAGATAAAAGCGCAGCATGTTGTATTTTTACCTCCGTCCAAAAAAGCGGAAACACTTGACGGAATGACGGATCCGCCATTAATTTCCATTGAAATATATTAAGGGCGGATCCGACATTGAAAACTGACGCATTAACGGATCCGTTCTGTCACTCTGTGCATGCACAGACCTTTAAAAATGATAAAATAATAAATAACGGATCCGTTTTTACGCGCTGTTTAACCAGTCCCGGACCGCCGTACGCAGGATTGTGTCCTGCGGGCGTCCGGGATCTTCTGAGTGGACGCATCGGCGCGTCCTCTCGCGAGACCCGTGAGTTCCTGTGCTTGCGCGCGCGGGTTCACAGGAGCGCGCGTCTGGAGAGTTAAACTACAGCCTGCCAGCGATGATCAATCGCTGGCAGTCTGTAGATGCGATATAAATCGCATCAAACATGTATACCAGACGCTGTTTTGTGAACAGCGTCTGGTATACCTGCTACCTGGTCCTCTGGTGGTCCCATTTGCTGGGATCGACCACCAGAGGACCAGGTAACACAGTAAAGTTGCACCAAACACTACACTAACCCCCCCCCCCCTCACCTATTAACCCCTTGATCACCCCATCTAGACCCCCTGATCACCCCGTCATTGATCACACCCCTTGTAAGGCTCCATTCAGATGTCCATATGTGTTTTGCGGATCCGTGGATTCACGGATCCGTGGATCCGATCCGCGGATCCGATCCGCAGATCCGATCCGCAGATCCTCAAAACACGGACACCGGCAATGTGCTTTCCGCATTTTGCAGATCCGCACATTGCCAGAACTATATAGAAAATGCTTTTTCTTGTCCGCAATTGCGGACAAGAATAGGACATGTTCTATATTTTTGCGGAACGGAAGTGCAGACCCGGAAGCGCGGATCCGTAATTCCGGATCCGAGCGGGACAAAGTCTGTCCCCATAGAAATGAATGGGTCCGCAATTCCGTTCCGCAAACAGAATTGCGGACGTGTGAATGGGGCATAAGGGTCCCCTATCACTACCAGTTAGTTAGCTACTTGTTAGGTAGCTAGCGCCCAGCCCACCGCACCGCAGTCACTGATTTTGGCAGAGATTTTTTCATCCACATTGACCGATGCGAATGATTAAAATCTGTGCCGTTAATTTTTTTTTTTTTTCAGTGCAGAGGCTGAACGGAAAAAAAATATCTCATTACCCGTATGCTCAATATACGGAGAATCGCAGAAACTCCTAATGCTGGCCATACGTGTAATGATTGCGGAGACCCTCAAATGCCAGGACAGTACAAACACCTCACATGTGACCCCATTTTAGAAAGAAGACACCCCAAGGTATTCCGTGAGGGGTATGGAGAGTTCATGCAAAATTTTATTTTTTGTCACAAGTTAGTGGAATATGAGACTATAAAAAAAAAAAAAAAAAAAATCAATTTCCGCTAACTTGTGCCAAATTTTTTTTTTTCTGTGAACTCGCCATGCCCCTCACAGAATACCTTGGGGTGTCTTCTTTCCACAATGGGGTCACATGTGGGGTATTTATACTGCCCTGGCATTTTAGGGTGCTAAAGCGTGAGAATCCAAATGCGTAAAAATGGCCTGTGAAATCCTAAAGGTACTCATTGGTTTTAGGGCCCTTTGCGCATCTTGGCTGCAAAAAGTGTCACTCATGTGGTATCGCCGTACTCAGGAGAAGTAGGGCAATGTGTTTGGGGTGTATTTTTACATATACCCATACTGGGTGTGAGAAATATCGCTGTAAACGACAACTTTTACATTTTTTATTCAAAGTTGTCAATTTACAGAGATATTTCTCTCACCCAGCATGGGTATATGTAAAAATACACCCTAAAACACATCGCCCTACTTCTCCTGAGTACGGCGATACCACATGAGTGACACTTTTGCAGCCAAGATGCGCAAAGGGCCCAAATTCCAACGAGTACCTTTTAGGAGGGCATTTTTACGCATTTTTCTTCTCACGCTTTAGGGCCCTAAAATGCCAGGGCAGTATAATACCCACATGTGACCCCATTTTGGAAAGAAGACACCCCAAGGTATTCGCTGAGGGGCATAATGAGTCCATGAAAAATTAAACTTTTTGTCAAAAGTTAGCGGAAAGGAGACTTTGTGAGAAAAACAATAAAAATCAATTTCCACTAACTTGTGCCAAAAAAAATCTTCTATGAACTCGCCATGCCCCTCATGGAATACCTTGGGGTGTCTTCTTTCCAAAATGGGGTCACATGTGGGTATTTCTACTGCCCTGGCATTTTAGGGGCCCTAAAGCATGAGAAGAAAAATGCGTAAAAATGCCCTCCTAAAAGGTACTCATTGGTTTTAGGGCCCCTTTGCGCATCTTGGCTGCAAAAAGTGTCACTCATGTGGTATCGCCGTACTCAGGAGAAGTAGGGCAATGTGTTTGGGGTGTATTTTTACATATACCCATGCTGGGTGAGAGAAATATCTCTGTAAATTGACAACTTTGAATAAAAAAATTTAAAAAGTTGTCGTTCACAGCGATATTTCTCACACGCAGCATGGGTATATATAAAAATACACCCCAAAACACATTGCCCTACTTCTCCTGAGTACGGCGATACCACATGTGTGACACTTTCTTGCAGCCTGGGTGCGCAAAGGGGCCCTAAAACCAATGAGTACCTTTAGGATTTCACAGGCCATTTTTATGCATTTGGATTCTCACACTTTAGGGGCCCCTAAAATGCCAGGTGAGTATAAATACCCCACATGTGACCCCATTTTGGAAAGAAGACACCCCAAGGTATTCCGTGAGGGGCATGGTGAGTCCACAGAATTTTTATTTTTGGCACAAGTCAGCGGAAATTATTTTTTTTTTTTAATTTTGTTTTTACAAAGTCTCATATTCCACTAACTTGTGACAAAAATAAAATTTTACATGAACTCACCATACCCCTCACAGAATACCTTGGGGTGTCTTCTTTCCAAAATGGGGTCACATGTGGGGTATTTATACTGTCCTGGCATTTTAGGGGCCCTAAAGCGTGAGAAGAAGTCTGGAATCCAAATGCGTAAAAATGGCCTGTGAAATCCTAAAGGTACTCATTGGAATTAGGGCCCCTTTGCGCATCTTGGCTGCAAAAGTGGCACACATGTGGTATCGCCGTACTCAGGAGAAGTAGGGCAATGTGTTTTGGGGTGTATTTTTATATATACCCATACTTTGTAGTGAAAAATATCTCTGTAAACGACAACTTTTAAAAATTTTTATACAAAGTTGACAATTTACAGAGATATTTCTCTCACCCAACATGGGTATATGTAAAAATACACCCCAAACACATTGCCCTACTTCTCCTGAGTACGGCGATACCACATGAGTGACACTTTTTGCAGCCTGAGTACCAAAGGGCCCAAATTCCAACGAGTACCTTTAGGTTTTACATGGCAGGTCACAATTTAGCCTCGCCCAAAATGCCAGAACAGTAAACACACCCTACAAATGACCCCATTTCGGAAGTAGACACCCCAAGGTATTCACTGAGGGGCATAGTGAGTCCGTCTGAGATTTTTATTTTTTTGCCAGAAGTTATCAGAAATTGAAACTTTTTTTTTCTCAGAAAGTGTCATTTTCCGCTAACTTGTGAAAAAAATGAAATGATACATGAACTCACCATGCCCCTCCGTGAATACTTTGGGGTGTCTTCTTTCTAAAATGGTGTGATTTGGGGGTATTTATACTATCCTGGCATTCTAGCACCTGAAGAAACATGACAGGTGCTCAGAAAGTCAGAGCTGCTTCAAAATGCAGAAATTCACTTTTTGCACCATAGTTTGTAAACGCTATAACTTTTACCCAAACCAATAAATATACACTTATTGGACTTTTTTTTATCAAAGACATGTAGAACAATAAATTTAGAGAAAAATTTATATAGAAATGTAGTTTTTTTAAAAAAAATTACAACAGAAAGTGAAAAATGTCATTTTTTTGCAAAAATTTCGGTAATTTTTGATTAATAGCAAAAAAAGTAAAAATGTCAGCAGCAATGAAATACCACCAAATGAAAGCTCTATTAGTGAGAAGAAAAGGAGGTAAAATTCATTTGGGTGGTAAGTTGCATGACGGAGCAATAAACGGTGAAAGTAGTGTAGTGCGGAATTGTAAAAAGTGGCCTGGTCATTAAGGGTGTATAAGCTAGGGGGGCTGAAGCGGTTAAAAGCGCCGGCCAGTCATGTGACAGGAGGCCGATCACGTGATGAACAGGAACCGCCCAGCTCGCAGGTCCTGTAACCAACGCAATATGAAAAAACACCACTCATCACCATCTGCTGCTCACGTGATGAAATAAATGAACACATGATCGGTAATACATATCGCATATGAGATGAAATAACAATCATATAGATATTGATTATGCAGCAAACGGGATATACAGCAATTTACGAAGAAAAAGTAAGGATCCAAGTTATTAGATTAATTCTGAGGGAAAACCTCAGGGGTTATAGAAGTATATGTGTGAGGATATAGAAGTACCGTATTTTTCGCCCTATAAGACGCACTTCCCTCCCCTTCCCCCCCCCCCCCCAAAAAAAAGTGGGGGGGAAATGCCCCTGCGTCATATGGGGTGAATACTAATCAAGCGCTTCCACTTCCTGGTCCTTGGCTTGGCTATTAGCTGTGCAGCCGCGATACACAGCCGACAGCAGTATGAAGAGGATCGCGATGGTGAAGAGTGGTGGCGTCCAGGAGCAGGAGAGGTAAGTGTTTTTATTTTATTTTATTTGTGCTGGGGCTGATGGCTGACATATAGGGGCTGATGGCTGAATATATAGGGACTGATGGCTAACATATAGAGGCTGACATATAAGGGCTGATGGCTGAATATATAGGGGCTGATGGCTGAATGTATGGGGGCTGCTGGCTGACTGAAGGTTGAAGGGTTAATCTGAGGCATTGGGGGTCTGATCTGAGGTCTGATTAACATTGGGGTCTGATTGCTGGTCTGACCTGAGGTGTAATGGAAAATATTTTTTTCTTATTGTCCTCCTCTAAAACCTAGGTGCGTCTTATAGGCCGGTGTGTCTTATAGGGTGAACAATACGAGTATATGTGTGAGGATATAGAAGGCATGGGAATATAGGGGGGATAATTATAGATCCCCACGTCTATATAAAAAATATCTAGATAGGACTATCCCAAACCTAAGATAATTGAGGTCAGTTTATTATTATATGAAGCACGCAAACTCGATACATTCATTGAGTCCAGATGGTGTGATGGTATTTAGAGTATGGATCCATCTGGACTCCATCTGTCTCAGGATTTTATCCGTATCCCCGCCCCTAATAGAGGGTCTGATAACTTCAATCGCGGTGAAACGTATAGTCTGCAAATTCCCTGCATGATGTAAGCAGACATGTCTAGCCACCGGTTTATCCCGCTTCCGATTCCCCGTTAATTTTCATATGCGGCGATTCTTTGTATGAGGCAGGGACTCGTCTTTTGCCTGGGGAGTGGTTTCCCGAGCCGAGCGCTATGATTGGTGGCGCTCATACAAGGAATCACTGCATATGAAAACTAATGGGAACCGGAGCAGATGAACCGGGGGGGCCGCCAAGGAAGGTAGTGTAACCCTCAGTTCACACTTGCGCGTTTTACAGCGCGTTCCTACGCGCTGTAAAACGCTCAACAGGAGAAAACTCATGTTTCCCTATGGGCATGGTTCTCACCTGAGCGTTTTACAGCGCGTTTGAACGCGCTGTAAAACGCCCTACGCTCAAAGAAGTTCTTGAGCTTCTTTGGGGCGTTTTGTCGCGCGTTTGCACCCATAGACTTCAATGGGAACGCGCGTAAAACACGCGTTTAACACGCGTTTACCCTGCGTTCACACCTGAGCGTTTCTGAGACGCGCGTTTTACGCGCGTTTTTGTAGCGCGTATTACAGCGCGTTTTTGCAAATAGGAAATGCGCATCATACGCGCGTTCGTGACTCTGGAGACCAATTAAAAAAGGCATATCTACACTTTAACGCGCGTTTTACGCGCGTTCCCATTGAAGTCTATGGGTGCAAACGCGCGACAAAACGCCCCAAAGAAGCTCAAGAACTTCTTTGAGCGTAGGGCGTTTTACAGCGCGGAAAACGCTCAGGTGAGAACCATGCCCATAGGGAAACATGAGTTTTCTCCTGTTGAGCGTTTTACAGCGCTGTAAAACGCGCTGTAAAACGCGCAAGTGTGAACTGAGGGTTAAGTGTAGATATGCCTTTTTCAATTGGTCTCCAGGGTCACGAACACGCGTATGACGCGCGTTTCCTATTTGCAAAAACGCGCTGTTAAATGCGCGTCTCAGAAACGCTCAGGTGTGAACCCAGGGTAAGTGTTTCACTACCTCAATCCTAAGTGAAAGGTCCTCTTTAAATGCTCTGCTAGTTTTGCCGCATATTACAAGCCACATTCACACTGTGGCAGATAATTTTACAGCATATATAACAAAGGTTATGTTTTATATAGTGAGTTTTCAGTGACTCTTGGATAATAAATAAGCCAGCATCTCATCTGCAGACAGCTGTTTTAGGGAGATTGCCCCTCATCAGTGCAGAGCAGAGAGCACTGGCTTAACTGGGTGAAAGGCCTAAGTCAGGATTTGGGGTACTATCTCTCTTTGGGGAGAGCGCCTTAGTCGGCGTGAGGAGACTTATAGGCCATATATGCTCCTCTGGAATTCTGGGAACAAAGGGATACAAATGAGCTCTTAATAAGCTCTGCCTCTAATGCCACCAGATGTAAGGCAGCTATCCTAAAAGTTAGGGATGCTCAACCTGCGGCCCTCCAGCTGTTGCAAAACTACAACTCCCAGCATGCTCTACAGGGATGAGCAAACTGCGGCTCTCCAGCTGTTGTAAAACTACAACTCCCATCATGCCCAGCCGTAGGCTGATAGCTCTAGCCAGACTGTGCATGCTGGGAGTTGTAGTTTTGCAACAGATGAAGAGTCTCAGTTTGCCCATCCCTGCCCTAGTAGCTGTAGGCTGTTCAAGCAGGCTGGGAATTGCAGTTTTGCAACAGCTGGAGGGCCATAGTTTGGGTATGCCTACTATAAGTCATTGTTCACCTGCTTTTAGCATTTTAAGCTGAACATTGCCATGTTCAATAAAGTACCTTATTTCCTGCAGTAGTCTTATTTCCTCATTTCGTTTTGTCATTTTGATAAAAAAGCTTTTTTTGTGTTATGCAAATGAAGCTCCACGGTGCCCAGAGGGGTGTTTTTTTTTTCATCTCTGGAGCCCAACAACGCCCCCTGCGGTGCCCAGCCCGCCTTAAAGGGGTGTTCCCACTTCGCATTTTCATACTTACCTGCTGCAAGCCCATGATTCACTTCCTGGATTATGGCTGGGGGCGGGCTTCATCTTGACTGAAGTCTTCACCTGGCTGGACTGCGCGCTGAACTGAACGCGCATGCGCCATGGTGATATAGTACAGTGCGTGTTTGCGGCTCTGTACTATACTGCATAGGAAGAAGTCACTATGGCGCGTGCACGTTCAGGACAGTGCATGGATCGGCTGGGAGAAAAGGAGTCGTCTTCTGCGCAAGCGTGGCCACCGTGATTCGAGTGAAGAGCGGTGGCCGTAACCAGGGGAGACCGAATGACAACAATCAGGTAAGTGGGGATACATTTCTTAAAAAGGGTGGGAATTGGGTAATCAAATATATTTACAAAAATGATCACTGTCAAATCATTAACAGATTTAACAGTGATCATTATGATGGGAATACCCCTTTAATTTGAAGCCCAAGCACGCCTCCTCATCAAGAAATATCCTCCCACAGCCAAGGCAAACGGCGCCCCCCCTCCGCCCCATCTAATACATTCCAGATACGTCCATTGCTTCTTCCTTTCAGCCGCCGGAAATCTCGTGCAGGCGCAGTACGGTCGACTGCCTGCGCCATCATAAAGCTCCTGAGGGCAACAGCCTCCGAGCCTAGTGACGTAATCTGATCGCTGTTGCCTCAGGAGCTTTATGATCAGATTCCCTTTAACCAGGCCTTGAGACATGACTTGGATAATAAATATAAGCCACAGGATAATATGAGATTCTGGTTAATTCTGATGATCAGCAGGGTAAATGATCAGAAAGTGATGGCATTTCCCATTGATATGAAATCACATTCTGTGATGGAAAAACCATAGTAAAGGGGTTTCTCAAAGTAGAAGGAATAGGAAAAGTGCTCTGATTACAGTGTATAGTCCACTGTATATATGGGAGCACTGCCGCTGCCATAGAGCGCCCTCCTCAGAGCTGAGAGAAGGCTGCCTCTGTAGTGTGCACAGCCTGGCAGTGGTCATCCAGGATTCAGGTGGGGGAGCACCGACTTTATGAATGCAGTGCATTCCCTTAAATAGTAGGGGGCCCCTGAGTAATTGCCCCCTTTACAAGCTGGCTTCTATGTGCACGCCTCTTCTACGGCCATGCATCAACATACGGGGTTGTCTACATAGTCCCTGGGACTGTCAGACCACCATCTTCTATGGAGAGTGGACGCACAAGCGTGGCCCACCGCCCAGCCAAGGCCAGCCGCTGCACCCTGACCATCACACTTTTACAACACGTTTTCCAGAATCTGGGGAAATACAGGCCTCCCTCTAAGTTCTTCTTCAGTCCTGGTCAGGGGTGACTACTAGGTCACAGGGTAACGACATCTCATAGGTCCAGCACAAACCCTTGGTCA
Source organism: Bufotes viridis (assembly GCA_033119425.1). NCBI lineage: Eukaryota > Metazoa > Chordata > Amphibia > Anura > Bufonidae > Bufotes > Bufotes viridis. Next base: position 140,699,509 of record CM065591.1, on the reverse strand, counting down.
CGTGATGTTACCGAGAGGTCACGTGATCTCATGTTACTATGGACACAACTTCACTATGGCATGGTCATAGCATCAGACTTACAGAAACTGCTGTGGGAGCCTGGGAACCAGACTGGAACGTGTGCTTATCAGGGTCTCTAAAGGAATTTAAAAGCATGCATCCTAGACAATTCCTTTAAGCATACCAGGGGCTCAATTCAATCAACTTTATTTATACCAAACCAGGGAGGCCCTTTAACACCCTTAATACAGATGAAGCACAATTATTAGCATATTCATAGATGATATGTCCAAACCCCCATCACTTCATACACTCTATACATGTACATATATCTCGTTATTATCTGTGTCACTGCCATCACTCACCATGGTTAATCCGAGCTCCTCTCTGCTGTCCTGTTGTCAGACGCCAACTGCGGTTGTCCAGGGTCTCCCTAGCAACCGCCATACACCGGAAAGTAAACTGGCCCCGCCCACTAGACGCACCACGTCCCCCGCACGCAGGAAAGCCCCGCCCGGAAGTGACGCACGGCTACACGGCGGCGTGCTGCTAGTATCAACAGAGAGTGCTGAGGGCTTCCTGCGGCCACGTAAGTCCTGGAATGTGTGGGATGGTGGCGTCTGTGTCAGGCCTTTATATTCCAAATTAGTTGTCGGGATTGGAGGCGGAAATATAGTGTGAGAGGTACCCCCTGCAGTCCCCCTACTAGTAACCCAGTGGTAGATATAGGACCCTCAGCCAAGGTATTCTCAGGTCTATTTATCTGAACATGGAAAAGTTGGTTGAATGGTCATAGCTTCCATTGAGGTTTCCCACATTATTCCGTTTTAGAAATGTCGCGTCTGATGATTCTCACATTGTGACACACGACTAGATATCTGCTGGCTTTCTGGTTGGCGGCATAAACCTCACTACAGTCTCTAGAGTGGTAGCGCAATGGCAAGGCGCAGGTAAATAGCACAGCCTTTGAGCGACTTGATGTCATGTATCAGTCGCAGGTTTTCCAGAATTCACCCTTTTTGTACATGGACTCATACTCATCTGCTCCGTTTAGCGGAGCGAAGTATAGACAGGGTCATGTGCACTGCTGCAGCCAATGACTGGCTTCAATGGTGACTAGTGTTCAGCGATCTTCTGTTTTCAAGTTAGGCGTGCAAGGTTCCTGTTATGTTAACTAAGAATTCCGTTATGGGTTCCGCAACCACGGACCATAAGTTAGCGGAATTCTTAGATAAGGGTACTTTCACACTTGCGTTAAAGGGGTTCTTCGCTTTGTTACAACTGACGATCTATCCTCAGGATGGGTCATCAGCATCTGATCGGCCGGAGTCCGGCACCTGGGACCCCCGCCGATTAGCTGTTTGAGAAGGCAGCGGCGCTGCAGGAGCACCGCGGCCTTCTCACTGTTTAACGCTGCTAGCGTCCCACCCAGTGACATCACGACTTGTATCAAGTGGCATGGGCGAGGCTAAGGGCGTCACTGGGCAGGACGCTAGCAACGGTAAACAGTGAGAAGGCCGCGGCGCTCCTGCAGCGCCGCTGCCTTCTCAAACAGCTGATCGGCAGGGGTCCCGGGTGTCGGACCCCGGCCGATCAGATGCTGATGACCCATCCTGAGGATAGATCATCAGTTGTAACAAAGTGAAGAACCCCTTTAAAGTTTTCCGGCATTGAGTTCCGACCTAGGGGCTCAATACCGGAAAAAAACTGATCGGTATTATCCCCATGCATTCTGAATGGAGAGAAATCCGTTCAGGATGCATCAGGATGTCTTCAGTTGAGTCACTGAACAGTATTTGGCCGGAGAAAATACCGCAGCATTATGCGGTATTTTCTCCATCCAAAATATCGGAACACTTGCCGGATCCAGCATTATTTTCCCTTAAAATGCATTAATGCCAGGTCCGGCACCAAGTGGTCCGGCAAAACGGATCCGGTTTTCCGGTCTGCGCATGCACACACCTTTAAAAATGCAAAAAAAAAAAAGAATACCGTATCCCCTTTTCCGGATGACACCTGAGAGACTAATCCACTCCCGGATCCGTCTACAAATGATATCTGTTTGCACACGGATTTCCAGATCCGGCAGGCAGTTCCGGCGATGGAACTGCCTGCCGGATCCTCACAACGCAAGTGCTAAAGTACCCTAACCCGAACCTTGTACGTCAACCTTGAAAACACAAGTTCGCTCATCTGGGGTTACATCACTGCTGCAGCGGCGCTCATGAACCCCTTTGTACCCCGGCCTTAAGTAAACAAGCTGATTCTATCATTAAAGGGGTTGTCCGGGTTCAGATCCCGGACATACCCATAATTTTACCCAGGCAGCCCCCCTGATGTTATCATGAGATCATCTCATGCTCTGATGCGCTCCCTTGCCCTGGGCTAGATCGCACAGGACAAGGGCTTTTTTGTTTACAATAACACACTGCCGGGTGGAGACTTCTGCCCGGCAGTGTGTTCAGTGACGTCACCACCTCTGGTGGGCTAGTTTTAGTGCTGCCCTAGCCGTTTTACAGGCTAGGGCAGCGCTAAAGCCCGCCCATCAGTGCCGGTGACGTCACCCGGCTTCCTGGCAGCCCCATGGAGAGTCTGGTTCGTCACCAGAACTTCGGAGAACGCCTTTGTCCTGCGTGATTTAGCGCAGGGCAAAGGAAAGCATCGGAGCATGAACTGCTCCGATGCTCAAGTCAGGGGGGCTGTCTGGGTGAAAATGGAGGTAACCCCTTTAAGAGCTAATTTAAAAGGGAAAAAATCCTGGAAGCCTAGATTTTCCCACAATCTGTGGATAGGCGATAATCATCTGATTGTTGGGTGGGTGTCCAAGCACAGGGACGCCCACTGATCGATTACCAGGGGATGGGGGTCCTGAATCTCCTGAGTGAACGGACCGACTGGTTGAGCATGCTCGCTGACATTTAATTCAGTGCGGTCTCCAGCAGTCCCATAGAGAATGAATGGCGCACGTGCTTGACCAGCCACTCCATTCATTTGGGTGACTCGGGATAGGGGATGAGTTAAAGGGGTTTTCCGAGGTTTTACTTAGGGTAGGTAATCAGTATCTGATGGGTGTGGTTCCAGCACTGAGGACCCCCGCGATCACCTGTTTGGGAAGACAGCAGACGCCTGTAGTAGTGCCTTGAGCTTCTCTGAGCTTCTCCTAGGCCAGTGATGACACGTTCATCTGTTACGTAGCCTAGGCACATCTCAACCCCATTGACCTGAATAGGGCCGAGCGTGATACAAAGCACAGCCGCTATACCATGTACGGCGCTGTGAGAAGGCAGCGGCGAGCACGATCAAATACCAAACTATCTGTATACCCTGCCGTCTCAGAGATGCAACCAAGACTAAAGTGACCTTGGTGAACACATGAGGTGCCGAGGATATCCTAAAAGGGAGGCGGTGAACGGATAATGCAGGGTTCGAGGCGGTAGTCATCGGCCGTCCTCGGGTATCTCCTGTGATCTGTTCTGATGGGAATATGAAAGTATGCCTTGACCAGAGCTGCCTTGTTGGAGAACTGCGGTAACCGATCTTATAGAATCCATTCCGAAGAAGGTTTCCTTTAGAAATCTTCGATCTATAATGAGGTGCCACTTGTTTTCTGGCTTCAGAACAGCAAAAACGACAGAATAAGGCCTCATGCCCACAAACGTGTTGTCTTTCAGTGTCCGATCCATTTTTTTGCGGACCATATGCAGAACCATTTATTTCAATGGGTCCGCGGAAGGTACTCCGTGTGCATTCCGTTTCCGTATGTCCGTTTTTCCGTTCCAGGGCATGTCCTATTTTTTTCTAGTTTGTGGACAAGGATAGGCATTATTACAATGGATCCGCAAAAATAACAAATCCGCAAAATAAAAACGGATGCCATACGGAACGTCATCCGTATTTTTTGCGGATCCCAAAACACATACGGTCGTGTGCATGAGGCCTAAGACTAATTTCACATCTGCGCTTCGGCTTTCGGTATAGAGATCCGGCAGAGAATCTCGAAACTGGACCAAAGTTCACTTCACGATGCATCTGTTCCGTTAGGATGCGGTTGTGTTAAATCGAAATGGAACAAACCAGATCCGTCAGTAAAAACAGTGTCAATGCGGGACAGATCTGAAAAAAAAATGTATCCAGTACCATTGACTTGCGTTGTTTTTAGTGCCGGATGCGGTTTGTTCCGTTTCGGTGACTGAACACAAAACCGCAGCTTGCAGCCCCAGGATTGTCTTCCCTTCCTTAACTGAATACGAGGTCTCTGCTTGCAGAAAGAATTTCCTTTATCTTCACTCAGATCCTTTAACACTTCTTTTAATTTCCCCCAAAAATAGACAGGCAGGGAGCAAAAATGATTCTTGGATGCCATATCACTTGCCAGCCAAAGAGCTCTACAGGCAGTTTTGGAAAACCTCATGTTCTTTGCTGAAAACCTACCGTAATTGTCCGTCGGGAAATCACTTAAAGAAATTCCAAGCTAACATTATTGTAGAAAATTATTAAAAAAAACAGTTCCCTAGGAACTCCGTCTAACAGATCTTGCCCGATTTGACTCAGCCAAAGTCTAAGGGCGGGCGCAGCCGGAACCATGGCAAGAGATGCTTTGCATGTGGAAGCTGACAAATGATAAATTCCTACGAAACAGCAAGTCTACTTTTCTAACAAGGGGATCTTTAAAGGGGATGTCTAACTTCAGCAAATAGCATTTATCATGTAGATGAAGTTAATACGAGGCGCTTACTAATGTATTGTGATTACATTGCTCGTTACCATGGTTACGGCCACCCTGCAATCCAGCAGCGGTGGCCGTGCTTGCACATGATAGGAAAAAGCACCAGCCTATGTGAGCTTCTCTGGTCCCAGCCACCAGAGAGACCTGCCCTATTTCCTATATTGTGCAAGCACGGCCACCACTGCTGGATTGCAGGGTGGTCTGTAACCATGGAAACGAGCAAAGTATAATGTGATGGAAAAATGAATCCAGCCAGCAAAGGAGGCAATAAGGACAATAACAATACATTAGGAAGTGCCTTGTATTAACTTCCTCTAATCATAAATGCCGTTTGCTGAAGTGACACAACCCCTTTAAGTAGTGGGGAGGGAAAGAGAGATTTTTTTGGGCCAATTTTACAACCTGAATATCAACCTTAGGCCTCATACAGGCGGCCGTTGCCGTATTGCTGTGTGCTCTACCTATCACGGATGCGGACCCATGGAACGGAAACGGAATGCATACGGAGTACCTTCTGTTTTTTTTTGCGAACCCATTGAAATGAATGGTTCCGTATACGAACCGCATATACAGAATGCAAACAATGGCCCGTACACTCGCAGAAAAAACGTTACTGTGAAAGAAGCCTAAGGGTCCATTCACATGTCCGCAAGTGTTTTGCGGCCGCAAATTAAAGATTCCGTTCTGCATCTCCGAATTTGCAGACCCATTGAAATGAATGGGTCCGCATCCATGATGCGGAATGGCCACGGAATGGTGCCCGTGTATTTCGGATCCGCAAATGGGCACGGGGCGCACACGTTCTTGTGCAAGAGGCCTTATCCTGATTTGAGGCATCTGATCAAATTTCCCCCTTTGGGAGGTTTTGACTGTTTGAGAAAGAGGATGGAGACCTGCGTCTATGATTATTGCATTTTTATGATGCTTTTAGATTTCCACCTGCGTTTCATTGAAAGCCTCTGAGATTTTGCTCTTGAGCCAGCTACAAAAGCTTGCATTATCTGTAGGAGATTCCTACACTGTGTCTTAGGTGTAGCCCCAGCCTAACAAGTGGACATCTGCTATAATTGCTGCTTATTAGGCTGGTTTCACACTAGCGGCAAGAAGCTCCAGCAGGCTGTTCCGGCAGGTGAACAGCCTGCCGGATCCATGCTGCCGCTAGTGCGCGCGTGGGGCCGGAGGTCCGCTCTGGCCCCATTGACTATAATGGGGGCGGGCTGAAGTTCCGGTGGCAGCACGGCAAACATGCCAAGAGGCGGCCGGAATAAAACTACGACATGTCATAGTTTTATTCCGGCAGCCTCTCGGCATGTTTGCCGTGCTTCCACAAAAGTCAATTGGGCCGGAGCGGACCTCTGGCCCCACGCGTGCACTAGCGGCAGCATTTATCCGGCAGGCTGTTCACCTGCCGGAGCTTCTTGCCGCTAGTGTGAAAGTAGCCTTATTGAGTGCTTTATTATTAAAGCATTACTGTAATAGTTTGCTTTTTGTACGTTTTATTTTCTAGTAACTTTTTAATTGAGAAAACATAAACCTGGTGACCTTTTTCTTTATCTCACTATTGTGTGTTTCAGCCTGGCATCAAGCTCATCAGCCAGTCAGATTATACCGTGTGAAAACACCATGACGAGTAAGTATTATACCGTAAAAGTTTTATTTTACTTTGCATCTAATGCAAAAAACATTGAAGCAAAAATTTAAAAATTAATAATAATTTTCCACAGTTAACCCCTTTGCTACCGGCGCTGGAGCGATGAGCAAACATGGCCGCCCGCTCATGCGTACAGCTAACGTCAAGGCTGGCAGGTCTCCGCTTTTTCAAACAGCAGAGACCCGTGGCCAATGACCATGACCGGCAATAATGCCGATTGCGGTCATTAAAGCCTTTAGATCTTACCGGCATCCTCTGCAGCCAATGAGGATGCCGGTGATTTATTTTAATGCGCTGGGTCTCACCAAAGAGACCCAGGGCATTAAAGCTGCAATTCTGAACAAATAATGGATGTAATAAATCCATGAGTGTTTCAGAATAAAAAAAATAAAATTGGATTTTGTAGGCTCAAATACGAGCTTCAAAATCTTTAAAAAAAAAAAAAACTGTTAAAATATATATAAAGTAAAAGTTTAAATCACCCCCTTCCCGTAGAATAAAAGGTGGTGGATGAGGCAGCTCTTAAGCTCAATTCTGAAATATCTTGTCTTCCTGAGTGATTAGGACAGGTTTTGTGTGTACTAATAGGACGGCGGCCATTTGGTTTCCACTGATGATTGCTCTCTAGACAAAATGAGCCATTATAACTAATGGAAGGTATTTGGAAATATATTTATTGTAAAGTAATATTTAAGCATTTTCAGTAATTTTATTTTATTCCCAGATAACCCCTTTAAAAGGGTAATTCCAGTTATATTAAGTTATCCCCCATCCACAGTTGTCAATTCACAATGCACAGTTATCAGACCAGATGCTCCTAAATCATTTCACAGGAAATAAGAGTATTTACTAAAACAGACATGTCAGGAATGGTCCAAAATTGACTTATATTGTAAATTCCGGCCCCACCCTGCCGCATTCATGAGGGGAATCATACATACTTGTTTCTGGCTCAGTGTGTCTCAGACTTTCTTTACCGTACTGTAAGTGGGAACGAGCAGCAGGGAACAGCTAAGTATGCTTCCCTTCACAAATCCGGCAGAGCTGGGCGGAATTTAAAAGGTTAGTCAATCCTGGAATAACCCTTTAACCCTCCACGAGTAACGAGTTACAGTTAGATTGTGATGATCAGGTGGGCAGAGGACACCAGCAACACAGGTGAACACCAATTCTCTAAAGCAAGTAGAGTGAAAGTCAACCTGCAACCAACGGGGTCACAAACGACCAACAGAAAGGAAAGCGTGCACCATAGACGGCACCTCTTATAATGAGTAATGACCACTATTCTATAGCAAGTAACAAGAGAAACGGACATTGATAAAACACCTAAGGCCCCTTTCACACGAGCGAGTTTTCCGCGTGGGTGCAATGCGTGGCGTGAATGCATAGCACCCGCACTGAATCCTGACCCATTCATTTCAATGGGTCTGTGTACATGAGTGTTTTTTTTCACGCATCAGTTCTGCGTTGCGTGAAAAACGCAGTATGTTCTATATTCTGTGTTTTTCACGCAGGCCCTGGCCCCATAGCAGTGAATGGGGCTTCAGTGAAAAACACATTGCATCCGCAAGCACTTTTTTCACCGATGGTTGCTAGGAGATTTTGTTTGTAAACCTTCAGTTTTGTATCACGCGCGTGAAAACGAATAAAAAAGCATTGCACCCGCGCGGAAAAAACGTAACAACTGAACGCAATCGCGGACAAAACTGACTGAACTTGAAAATGGTGCTCGTTTCACTGAACGTACCCGGACCTAATCCGTCACGCTCGTGTGAAAGAGGCCTAAAAGTTCAAAAAGTGTAATATCCAGGCTTCAAATATCAAACGTAGCAGGAAGGAGATGTGAACAGAGTCTTATGTGCTGGACAGAGACTTGTGTCCAGTTTCCTCCATGTTAGCCTACATGCACACGACAGTGTTTTTTTGCGGCCTCCGTTCTGTTTTTTTTTGCTGATCCGATGGCTTCCCATTCATTTCTATGGATCCGTTAAAAATGCGGATGCCTCTTCCGTTGCCTGTCCGCTGTCCGCATTTCACGTCCGCAAAAAAAATATGGCATGTCCTATTCTCGTCCGCAAAAAACGGTTTGCGGACCCATAGAAGTCAGTGGGTCCGCAAAAAATGTGGATGACCAACGGAAGCCATCCGTTTGTCATCCGCATCCGTTTTTTTTGCGGGATGGTTGCTTGGAAACCAGGGCACTTGTACAGGTACTTTAAGAAACTGGTTCAAGCCTTCCGTTGTTTTTGCGGATCCGCAAAAAAAACGGAAGACACACGGAAACACAACCTACAAAATTTGTGGACACACTGAACGGATGTGGATGTGAAGAAAAAAAGGAAGATGGATCCGCGATTTGCGGACAGCAAAAATCAACTCTCGTGTGCATGTAGCCTTATACTAATAACTGGCAGCATGAAAGTGTCAGAACACTATACGGTAAGTGTGAGAACTCACAGGGATAGATAATTTTGTCATCATTGGCAGCAAATTGTGAAAAGAAAGCCCCTGAGAAAGAGATTTGTGTGACATTGTCCATTCAGATCTCTCAACCTTCAATAAAGCTGCTGCAGCTGTGACATGATCCTTTTCAAGAAATGCGTCAGTAGCTCATACAGCATTTAAGCATTTAGCATACTGTAATGTACTGGTGACTCATACAGAGATTGTCACTTTAGTAATAAAAGAAATTTCAATGGAATTGATGAGTCCCGGGATCCTTCCTTACATTTCATTATTTGGGACAGTTATCCACATGCACAGCCCCTTATACAAAAGATTGCCGGCATCATTTTCTTATCTTTTCCATGAACATCAAGCCTCTTAGTAACTAAACTGAAAAACTTTTATGGTTCTCACTATGAATTCTTGTACTTTATTTTAGCAATGTTAAAGTCTCCGCCTATCCGTGGGACCGGGGATGGGATGGAGACAGAGAAGACTTTAAAATCAGTGGAAATTACAGCATCGCACACCAAGACGGCGCACAGCCCAAAAAGAAAAAGTTCTCCAGCCCCATCCATAAGTCCCGGTGTTCTTCAGCTGGGTAAAATCCAGACAGAGAAAGCAATAGAGGTGGAAGCAGTCCGACTCATCATCCCTAAGTCAGCAATAACCCACACGGTCCTGACTAAGCAGGCCAAATTTCAGGAGGTCCATGGACACAGTAAAGCCGAAGTCCTGGACTGTGTAAATGAGCCATGGAAGCAGCTCTCAGAAATGAAGAGCACTCTAGAAAAACTAAAGAATTCAGAGAGGAGGTTACTACAAGACAAGGAAGGTCTTTCCAACCAGCTGAAAGTCCAGACTGAGGTAAGACTACTGGATTCACACACAGAGGGAGGTTGGGTTATCAAGCCCTGTACTCCAGAATTCTGGCTTCAAAAAGTTGAAATATAAAGCCTGTATCGGGAAGGAAGCGTTCCCTCCCGGCAATCGCCTGCTCGTTAGCGGAGGAGACCGCCGCTATTACATGCAGTGATCAGTAATACCATAGCTGATCCCCATGCTGTATAATGGTTTGCCGGCAGCAGATCGATATGAGACAGCGCGATCTGCCGCCGACAAGCGCTGCTTTTTCATCGGGCAATCGGTGGCAGTATTACCTTGCAAGATGGTCGCCAACGAGCAGTCATGCAAATGCTCGTTAGCCATTATCGGGCGAAATATTGGCCAGTGTAATACCGCCTCCAAGCATTGAGACTTTTTGCTGTCGCTTGTGCAAAAATTTTGCGACTTTTTGCATTTTTCCACCACTGGTTCCAGTTTTGAAAGTGGATGTGGTTTGGTATGTTAATGATTTTCACTCCGTATACATCACTGAAACTTTTTTTAAAAGCCACAAACTCACTTCAGTATGGGAATAGAGCTGAAAAATTGGTGTAACATTTCTAGGCAAAAGTGTTAGGTTTAGGTTACATGCACACAAACTTTGTTTGGTTCCACATCCGAGCCGCATTTTTTGCGGCTCGGGTGCGGACCCATTCACTTCAATGGGGCCGCAAAAGATGCGGACAGCACTCCGTATTGCTCCGTTCCGTGTCCCCGCAAAAAAAAAAATAGAACATGTCCTATTCTTGTCCGTTTTGCGGACAAGGATAGGCATTGTTACAATGGATCCGCAAAATAAAGGATGCCATACAGACGTCATCCGTTTTTTGGCGGATGCGCAATTTGCGGACCGCAAAACACGTTCGTGTGCATGTAGGCTTAAAGATACGCCAGATTTGGTCAATTTGGTGCAATTTATGCCAACACAAACTCAAGCAAAACTGGCTTCAAAACCTTTGCCTATGATAAAAACTCCACACAGTTTTTTTGTGCAGCTTTTGAGGAAACAAAAAGAGGGAAGAAATGTCTTTCTTGGTTTTGGTTAATAAACTGTATCAAAATCTGCACGTGTGAATTCAACCTTAGGGTGTATTCAGAGGTCCGTAGGTGTTTTGAGGTCCCGCAAAACACCGGCAATGTGCGTGGTGCATTTTGCGGACCGCACATCGACAGCAATATATAGCTGCGGACAAGAATAGGACATGCTCTTATTTTTTTTGCAGAGCCACGGGACAGAAGTGCGAATGTGCACAGCACACTGTGTGCTGTCCGCATCTTTTCCGGGCCCATTGAAAATGAATGCATCCGCAATTGTGCGGAACGGATCAGGACCATTCATACGGACGTCTGAATAGACCCTTGCACTAAGGGGTCATGCACACGACCGTTGTTGTTTTGCGATCTCTTTTTCACGGATCCGCTCCGCATATGAGTTTTTTTTTTTCTCTGATTTAAGTCCTCTTCCGTTCCCTTATTCCACAGAACGTATCCGTATGGTTTCCGTATTTGATCCGTTTTTTGCGGATCGGAAACAGTAACTTATTAATCACCAAACACATGAGCAATATGGGCTGTGCATAGCATTTCTACAGTATGGATCCGCAAAATACTGATGACATGCAGATGTGTTCCGTATTTTTTGCGGACCCATTGACTTGAAAGGGGGCCTCGGACCGTGATTTGCAGACAATAATAGGACGGCCATGAGTGGAAACGGAATGCACATGGAGTAACTTCCGTATTTTCTACAGCCCCATTGAAGTGAATGGTTCTGCATACGGGCCGCACAAAAAACAGAACGGAAGCGGAAAGAAAATACGGTCGTGTGCATGAGCCCTAGACTGATAGAGGAACAATTAGAGTGTACCTCTCATTTCAGTTTATTTTTATATATAGTGTAGGGACAGGGATATTGAACATTTATGTAATATACTGTATTGGGAAAGAAGTTTCTTCATACTAGAAAAAAGGGTGTAAAGAGTCGTCTTAGCAAAGCTCTAACAACGTTGGTAAGGAGACTCCAGTTCTGCTGAGCATTGAAGACGCCTGTGTGTAACATACAGAGGCGTCCAGCCTTCCCCAGTCCCTTAATATATACATATGCCCCAGCCATCACTGCCCATCTCCCTGCCTACCTGACTTCTGACACACAGGCGTCTTCAGCGCTCAGTAGAACTGAAGACAGACTCTCCTTAGCAATGCTCAGAGCTTTTCTAAGAAGACTTTACAGCACAAAGAAATATCTTTCCCTAATAAAGTATGTTCCAAAAATGGATTGTGCCTGGCATTGACGAGAATATGCGCAATACTGCAGTTAGATTGCTGCACTGTTTGTAGAAGACAACAGCTATGCTTTTGCTTTGGCGTCCCTTTAACGGATACATTGTGAAATGTTCGTGATGCATATGTTTAACAGATGCTTTTGATGTCCGCCACCCTGTATACTGGTTAGACAGAGGCCAATGGACCCCTGCGTACACATTTAGCATGTATGTTGGTAAATGTAAGCAAAAAACCAAATCCATGTAATAAGTATATAGTTACATCCTTATTGCAATATTTTCTTTTTCATCTCACATGGGTTAAAATCCTGATATTATCTTAACCTAATACCATGTAACGTTTAAAGGGGTATTCCAGTTACATCCCCCATCCACAGGTACCGGAAGGAGCGGCCGGTCTGGCATGTGTGCGGCCACTCCATTCCTTTCTATGGGACTTCCGGAAATAGCCAAGCACTATACTCAGCTATCTCCGGAATTCCTATACAGATGAACGGAGCGGCCGTGCTCATGTGCGACAGCCCGCTCCGGTCATTTCAAGGGAGCTGCAGGTGGTACGGTGTGATCGGTGGGGGTCCAGCAATAGGACCCCAACTTATCTGATAGTTATCCCATATTCTGAGGATAAGGGTAACTGTATCCAACCAGAATTCTCCTTTAATAGCTATATATGTGTGTGACTATACTTGTACTTTTAATTGTACTTATCCCTTTAAGTCAAATCCATATGTTATATATGTGAGTAGTCAGAGCTTCTCCCAGGGCAGTAAGGTCAGTTGCATGTTCTTTGCGTGAATTGTGGATTACCATAGTGATCTCTGCTCCACTGACCGGACCGCACATTTATAATGCTGTGTGTCTCTGCCCGATATCATCTGTAATGATTTTTACCGACATGATGTCATCAGTACAATTTATTACAACGGAGGTCAGGCAGGGACACACAGCATTATAATGCCGTGTAGTCCAGACAAAGGAGCAAAGTTCCCATGCGGAATTCAGGCTCCCATAAATCTATTCACTGGTTGTAGAAAGAGGCGCATCTTTAAAAAAATGACATTGTTTTCCGTGTGTCCTGGCATCTGACGTTCACCGTATGACTCCGTGATGTGTTACCAGAGCCCGGATTACCCCCCTGTCATCGGCTGAGTATTTTTTACCCCATTTACCATTGTTTCTGTTCTTTTTCCACACGACATTTGACAGGAGTTCACTTTTGACAAGCCTCCACATAATTCCCTCTCCCCCACCATAGAGTCTTTGTTCTGGATGGTTGTAATCCTTTAGGATTTATGACATTTAAGCAGCGGATTTAATATCAGGAACAGTACAAAAGTGTGAAATGGACATGAAGCGTTTACAGCCCAGTGAGCAATAAATCACATAGCAAGACATCACGCCATTTCTAATGCTTGAAAGGGCAACGGACCAGTTTCCTTGACTTGTCATTTGACTGTGACGCCGTGAAGGAGGCTGTAACTTATTATTACTAGGGATGAGAGAATCGACTTCGGATGAAACATCCGAAGTCGATTCGCATAAAATTTTGTTCCAGTACGGAGCAGGAGCTCGATACAGATTTAGAATGTATTGGCTCCCATGAGCCGACGTTATTACTTTGTGAAGTCTCGCGAGACTTTGTGTAATAACTTCATAAATTAATTTGTACTGTAAAAAAACATTTCCCGAACTCGGGTTCGGTTCCAAGGTACCACCTATAGCCATATGTGAGTTTATTTCTTTTGGGATAAGTTGTATTTTTTAAGGGCACCATTTTAATTTACCATGTCTGTTATTGGAAAACGGAAAAATTTTTAGAAAAAAAAAAATTACGACAAGGTTTTTGGTGTTTTGACATCACAGCGTTCAATGTGCGCAAAAAATGAAATGATCTTATTCTGTGCCTCAATACAAATACAGCGATACCAAACTTGTATAGCTTTTTTTTTTTTTTTACTTTAAAAAAAATAAAAACCGTTGAAAAAAATTTGCATTTTCTTTGCATCGTCATTTTCTGACAGTCATATCTTTTTTTATATTTCCATCCACAGAACTGCATGTGGGCTTTTTTGGGGGGGGACAAACTATTGGGGTCATTTATCAAACTGGTGTAAAGTAGAACTGGCTTAGTTGCCCATAGCAACCAATCAGATTCCACCTTTTCCAAAGGAGTTGTCAAAAATGAAAGAAGGAATCTGGTTGCTATGGGCAACTAAGCCAGTTCTACTTTACACCAGTTCTGCTAAATGATCCCATATGTTTTTATTGGTACCATTTTTGTGGTACATACAACTTTTTGATCACTGTTATTCTATCTGGGGGGGGGGGGGATTGACTAAAATACGGCGAATCGTGTGTTTTTAATTTTTTTTTTCGTTACAGCATTCACCACACAGGGATATTTTTAAAATATTTTATTAGTTCAGATGTTTCCAGAAGCAGCGATATCTGATGTGTATTCTTTTGTATTTTTTATTTATTTTTATATGCAAAATAGGGAAAGAGGTGATTTAAACTTTTAATGTTTTAATTTTTTTTTAACCTTTTTAAAACTTTTTATTTAACAACTATTAGCGCCCTTAGGTCCCTTTCACACAAGCGAGTTTTACGTGCGGGTGCAATGCGTGACGTGAACGCATAGCACCCGCACTGAATTCGGACACCTTCATTGGTCTGTGTACATGAGCGGTTTTTTTTCACGCATCCGTTCTGTGAAAATCGCAGTATGTTCTATAATCTGCGTTTTTCACACAGCCCTGGCCCCATAGAAGTGAATGGGGCTTCAGTGAAAAACGCACCGCATCCGCAAGCAAGTGTGGATGCGATGCATTTTTCACTGATGGTTGCTAGGAGATGTTGTTTGTAAACCTTCCGTTTTTTATCACACGCGTGAAATGCATCATTACCTCAACCACTGTGACGTACGGGTGCGTCACTGTGGCTAAAGGGGTAAACTGGTGGTGCTTAATCATCACTAGTTCCATGGAGGCTTTACCTTCATGTGGAGTGTCCCTGGCTCTCTGCAATGAACGCATACCATTATTAGTATTTTTTTTTAATATCTAAAATATTGTGCTTTCTGGTCCCCCTTGAAATAAAGGTCTGGGCAATTAGGAAAATACTTACAACATCCAGCAACGTCACTACAATCTCCTCCTTTTTCTCTGCGATGCCGGCTGCCTTCTCTTCTGGGTGCACTGTGACGTATTCGGCACAGGCGCAGTGAGGAAACCATCAGCCGTCGAGCGTCCTTCCCTCACTGCGCCTGCGCCGAATACTGAACGGGACAGCAGATTTCCGCAAAAGACACGTCCGGCGGGAGGAGAGCAGCGGTGCCCTGGCCCTGTCAATCAAGTGAAGAAGGGCGTTAAGAGGTGGGCAAACGGAGCCTCTAGGAGCAGGTGCTTCTAAAGGCTAATTAGCATATTATACAAGTTCATTTTTCTCAATAGGCAGTGAGATGGCACGATTATACTTATGTTCAGCTGACATTGGCACATCGCTAATGTCAGCCAGCTTAATACCCATTTTTTAGGTGACAGAAACCCTTTAATATTGCCTTTAGGAAGCAAATGTTTCAGCCTGCTCTTTATAATCATTACTTGAGTGCGGTTTTTTTTAACAGCCATTTGTCTTCTCTTTAAAGGTTAACAGAGAATTGAAGAAGTTACTGGTGGCCTCTGTTGGTGATGATTTACAGTACCATTTTGAGCGCACTGCTCGAGAAAAGAACCAACTCATTTTGGAGAATGAAGCGTTGGCACGGAATACAGCGCAGCTATCTGAGCAGCTGGAACGCATGTCAATTCAGTGTGACGTATGGAGAAGCAAGTTTCTTGCCAGCCGGTAAAGTCAGATCGTGGATTCTGGAACGTATACTTACACAGCGGGAAAAACATGTGTCTGACGTTTGTGCACACCGTTTAGTCCTCCCTTATAAAGCATGGGGTCCGGTTTGTCAAGTGTTGAAACTTTGTGGCGTAAAATCCTTGGCACAATGATACTGATATTTCTTCTCTTTGTATTGCAGAGTTATGGCAGATGAGCTGACCAACATAAGGGCAAATCTTCAGAGGCAAAATAGAGAGACGCAAAGTGCGCTTCAAGATCTGTTAAGTGAAAGAGACCAATATCGGCAAGAAATGTCAGAAACACAAAAGTAAGACTTTGTTGTTTTTTTAAAAGGTTTCTCGAGAATGTATATATTGATGACTTATCCTGAGGATAGGTCATCAATATGAGACCAGCGGTGGTGGGACTCCCAGCACCCTCGCCAGTTTGTGGTTTGAGGAGGCTGCAGTGCTCCCCAATGCCGCCTCACACAGTGCCATACAGTTTACAGCAGCGGTGCTTGGTATTGCAGCTCAGCCCCATTCACGTGAATTTGGCTGTGCCTAGGCCTGTGATGGCTAACCTCCGGCACTCCAGCTGTGGTAAAACTACGACTCCCAAGATTGCACACTTGCCTGGCTGTTCTCAGAACTCTATAGAAATGAATGGAGCATGCTGGGAGTTGTAGTTTCACCACAGCTGGAGTGCCAGAGGTTAGCCATCACTGCCCTAGGCCATATGATTAATTAACATGATGTCACATGGCCTAGGAAGAGGCCTAAGCACTCATAAAGTGCTCTGGCATCTTCATGCAGTTGATCGGTGGGGGTCCTGGGAGTCAGACCCCCTCCAGTCTCATATTGATGACCTAGCCAGAGCACCCCTTTAAGGCCTCATGCACATGGCCGTGGAACGGTGTGCATGAGGCCTAAGTAAAACATATCTCTTAGTTTTTACTATATCACCTACATAATGATGATAATGAGATGATGAAAGGTTTATTTTTTTTCACATCATTTTCTGATTTCATGATTATGATGGAAGCCATTTTCCTTGAGCTGCAGCTCTGCTAACAGCTGTTAATTAACAGCTTTCACATACATACAGGCTTGAACTAGCCCACAAAGGAATAGGCGAATCCCCCTGTGAGCCCCTAGTCCCATGGCACAGTAGACAGACCAAACTAAAGATAGACTGTAGTCTAATTCACACTGGGTAAATTATTTAACAAGCTACCCAGTTTATTGTTATAAACATATGTTACATCCTCACTACTGCGAGTGCCGTTGCTTTCTCGAACAGCTGATCGGCAGGGTCGGGGTGTTGGACTCCCACGAGCAGATACTGATGACCTGTCTATCAGTATAAAATCTCGGAAAACCCCTTTAAGGGTCTATTCACACGTCCGTTGTTTTTCTATAATCTGAAAATAGGAACGTTTTTTGCGGATCCTAT
Organism: Bufotes viridis; assembly: GCA_033119425.1. NCBI lineage: Eukaryota > Metazoa > Chordata > Amphibia > Anura > Bufonidae > Bufotes > Bufotes viridis. The sequence goes on along the minus strand of CM065591.1, from coordinate 140,682,233 downwards.
TGTCCAAGAATTCTTTCCGTTTGTCATCCGTTTTTTGCGGATCCGCAAAAAAAAACGGATAGAAGAATAACAAAGTCTCTGGGTGCTGGACTTAATAAAAAACAGAAAGTTCTTTCATTTTTTTCGGATGACATACGAATTAGTTATCCGAATGTCTTCCGATTTTTGCGGATCCATTGACTTTGCATTGCACAACAGACCGCAATTTTCGGATTAGAATAGGACATGTTTTATTTTTTAACGGACACTATGTACTGAGAAAATTATGCGGACAGCACTCCTTGTGCTGTCCGCATATTTTATAGACCCATTGAAAATCAATGGGTCCGAATTCTGTCCGCAACTATTCCGTGACTAGTCCGAAAAATCGGGATCAGATGCGGAACGAAACAACGGACGTGTGAATGGACCCTAATGACCATACTAGACTCTTTGTGATTTAGAACATAATGGTGGTTTAACGGTTGTAATTTTTTAATTTGTTGGAGTACCAAAATAATTTTTATGACTTTCATACATGACACTCAGGGCTTTTTAATAATCTGGGGGTTTGGGGATTTTTTTTTTCTTTCATAGTTTTTTGTGTAAAATTGCAAAAAAAAAAAAATATATATATATATATATATATACCGTATATACTCGAGTATAAGCCGACCCCCATAATTTTACCCTAAAAAACTGGGAAAAGTAGTGACTCGAGTATAAGCCGAGGTGGAAATGGATGTCACTGTTATGGGGGGATCTGTGAATGACACTGTTATGGGGGATCTGTGGATGACACACTGTTATGGGGATCTGTGGATGACACACTGTTATGGGGGATCTGTGGATGACACACTGTTATGGGGATCTGTGGATGGCACACTGTTATGGGGGATCTGTGAATGACACTGTTATGGGGGATCTGTGGATGACACACTGTTATGGGGGATCTGTGGATGACACACTGTTATGGGGGATCTGTGGATGACACACTGTTATGGGGGATCTGTGGATGGCACACTGTTATGGGGGATCTGTGGATGGCACACTGTTATGGGGGGATCTGTGGATGACACACTGTTATGGAGGGAGCTGTGGATGACACACTGTTATGGGGGATCTGTGGATGACACACTGTTATGGGGGGATCTGTGGATGACACACTGTTATGGGGAGATCTGTGGATGAGACACTGTTATGGGGGATCTGTGGATGGCATCCCCCCCCCAATCCCATAACAGTGCCATCCACAGCGCCCCCATCCCATAACAGTGCCATTCACAGCCCCCCCATGCCGTAACAGTGCCATCCACAGCCCCCCCCCCCCCATTACCGCTCCTGTAAAGTTTTAAAATTCAATTACTGTATAGTGTAATTCATACTATAACTCTTGCCCCCTCTGTTCTAAATACCTCCTCACATGCCGCACTGAATACTCCAGGCAGGCCGGTGGGCGAGCGCAGCGTGACTGATTCATAAAGCAGGCCAGGCAGGCACGTGACATCAGTCAGTCAGCAGTGAGCGCACCGGCCCCTCCACAAATGCCCGCCCCCAGCTCCTCCTCCCACTCTGCTCTCCTTTTTACGTGCATGACTTGAGTATAAGCCGAGTTCGTGTTTTTCGGCACAAATTTTGTGCTGAAAAACTTGGCTTATACTCGAGTATATACGGTGTATATATATATATATATATATATATATATATATTATTTATTTATTTATTTATTTATTTTAAACTGTGGCTTCTTATTCTTTAAATATGCAAAAATAAAAATAAATTTGAGTTCCTTATTTTGTGCCGCATATTTTGAACGTAGTGATAAACTATGGACATTTTTATTTTTTTGCATTTTATTATATATTTTTTAACCAATTTTTGGCACATATGTCCCCTAAAGTGTCATTAAAAGACCTCGGGAGGACACTGACTTTTTCTTGTTTTTTTGGATTTGTACTATTTCCACTTTAACTGGGGAAATAGAGAAAGCGCCATAGTCGATTTATGTACGGAGTAGGCTTCTCCTTGGGGATTCCTGCTTGATTGCAGGGGCTTAAATCCTGCACTCTACATGTACAGCACTCTGGATTAAAGCCCAGCACCGTGCGCCTGGTCATTATGCTGTTAAATGACGTGCATGGGAGAGCTTTCTAGGAATGCTCTCTGACTTGTGCAGTAGCCATTGTACAGGGAGGAAGTCGATAAGCTGTGGCATCACCTCTTGTTAATAGTGTGTAGTGTTTATATATTTAGATAGATAATACCGGTCATTGTAATCCAGCCTATGATGATAATATGATGTCTGCTGAAATGTGATCTCTACAGAACAGAACTGGGACTCCGATAAAATAATCCTGAAATCCTGCAGTTTACTACTATTATAGACAAAGACATAGAAAATTAGAATACCAATATTTATTAAAAATATGTTTTGGTCACATTACCTACCTTGATTATGTGGAGTTATGGTTATATCATTTTTCCTGTGGGCAAGGATTCCAGTAGCTGTTCTGACGGGACCAGTCTCCACATGCTGCTCTGCTGTTTATAGTGTGCACTATGTTTTATTAATATCCCCTAGTTGGCGTGTTTTATTTGACCGTGACGTGCTTTTTCTGCAGAGTATTAGAAGAGCTTCTTGTCTCGCTGCAGTGGGGAAGACAGCAGACCTATTACCCCATTGCTCAGCCGTACTCTACCACTGAACTGGTGGCAGCAAATCGGAAGCTGGCGGTGGCTGTAAAGTCTCACCTTATTGGAAATACTGGATCAGAGAGCCCCAAGCATACTCCGCAAACAACTGAATTTTGTAGTACTCTTGCAGAGAAAATGGCTGAAATGGTAAGTTTCCTTGCTTTCTTTTCCAGGAATTTTACTGGCGCCATTTATTTTCCATAACTGACAAGTACAGGAGTTGTCCGTCTTCTGTAACAGTGCCAGTTTAGCTGAGTGCCGCCTCTGTATACTCCATTTTCTGGTATACAATATGTGGTCAGTATTTTTAGTTTTGTGGCCAGACATATTCATTTGTCCTGTTTCTGTTCCGTTTCAGGTACTGAAGGCTCAGGATCCCATCGCATGTTCTGAGACGTCTCCAGATATTTCTTTCTCCGAGTCCTCACCTTCCTTCTTAGCGGCAAAGAAAAGTATTGGACGATTTCACCCCTATACCAGATACGAGAACATCACCTTCAATTGCTGCAATCACTGCCAGGGAGAACTGATCGCTTTATAGATGGGCACAACCCTCCTTTTAGCGGTTGGGAAGACAATGCAATAACTTCTATACTCAGGCACCGACTCAGTGCAATAAAACTGAGGGAAATCAAGAATGTTCTGCTGTAGCAGGATTTTCAGGCTAGATATTTTTTTAAGTGTTTATTGAGGTGCTTTTACACAACTAGGTCATTCCATTTTGCAGTCTTTATGAAATTGTTCTTTTTTCAGTATTCTTCTCCCAAGGGACACTTGAAATCACGTTATCGTAATTTATTCTGCAGTGTTCTCACACATTCAATTCGTAGGGGTCTTACTAAACCTCAGTGTTTCAACTGATTGATACATATGCCAAAAATAAAAGTATTCATTGCTAGTGCTTTAAAAAAAAAACACTTCTTAGGGTCTATTCTCATGGCACTGTCAAATTGTGGATTAATAATGCAATGGCAGTTCTTGGTTTAGTTGCAGTTAACACACCAATAAACCTTTATTTGACTGTACCATGTGAATAAGTTCATGTCTCATTTAGAGCCCCTTTTTGGGTGTATGCTCAGCAAATCCACACGACTCTGTTTACTTAACAGGCCACAAGCAGGCTGGTTTGATATAATTTTTTTTTTTACAATGAGAATTATGGGTAACGTATCCCACTGTATGCCTATATAGAGGTATAATTTAGTAGAACCAATGTAGATTCTAACCATGTTGTGAATTGAGCCTAAGGCCACTTTTACATCTCCGGTGAATGGTTCCTGCAGGCTGTTCCAGTAGAGAACAGCCTGCTGGTGGTCGCCGGATTCAGCAGATCAGCACCGGATCCCTATTGACTATGATGGGATCCAGTGGGGATGCGGGCGCTTTCCGGCATAAAGGCCGTGCTTCTGCCGGCATTTGTTCTGGATCAGGCAGCTAGAGCATATTGACGGAGATGTGACGCAGCCTAAGCCCTCACAGCTGTACTTCAGAGCGGAGAATGGAGTGAATACTGCAGTGAATATGTGACCATGGGGACACTTCACGATGAGTGGCTGCGGTCACCGCTAGAGATGAGCGAAATTTAAAAAAAAAATTTGGCGTTCGGGTTGTGGTAACTCGCGCATCCCGTCATGGATTCCACTACCGCGGACTATTGCGGCATATGGAATCCATAAGGGGCGGCTTCCACCAACCCGAACTGTTGAACAACCGAAGGACCTGGGGTGACGTCACCGTCATGTGATTTGATCCCGTGCTGAGCCACGCCCCCTGCACTGATCACATGACGGTGACGTCACCCCAGGTCCTTCGGCTGTTCAACCGTTCGGGTTGGTGGAAGCCGCCCCTTATGGATTCCATATGCCGCGATAGTCCGCGGTAGTGGAATCCATAACGGAATGCGCGAGTTACCACAACCCGAACGCCGAATTTTTTTTTAAAGTTCACTCATCTCTAGTCACCACTTCTTATCAGCAGTTACAATAGGAAGAACTGCTCTGAGGCACAAGCTGCTGTAAAATACAAGTACAAAACTGCGAAGAAAGGCAAAATTGTTCATGAATACAATACGTGTGGATTGACGCCTCTGAATTTTCAGAAAGAGAAACATTGGAGAACATATTTTTAGTACAAGTTTCATGTTTTAAATAACATGGAGTGAGTATTTCTTATTTGCACCAGTTTTGTTTCGGCTCACACCATGTTTGCACCATAATTTGCTACTCCTTACTCCTCTCGCTGTGTGGCCAACACTGATCTATTAAAGGGAACATGTCATTAGAAAATCACCTATTGTTTAAATCATGTTTTTATGTTTTTGGCGCTGTTATTTGTAATATCCCAGGTCTAGATTTAAAAGAAGAAAATTCCTGCAGTTTTCAGATCGGCTACTAAGGCCTCTTCTACGCTTCAGTGATTTATTCAGTGACTTCCATGAGCGATTGTAAGCCAAAACCAGGTACAGGTCAAAAACCATTATACATTATCTCTGTGCAGGATCCACAGTTTGGACTCACTGATGGAAATCACTGACGTGATTAATAATATGCTGATACTATCTGTTCTGTAGAGATCACTTTTCAGCACTCATGTCAGTACCATCACCTGCAGGATTACAGTAACGGCTGTCACCTCTGTATATAGCTAAAGGCCCCATTACACTGCCCGATGTTAGGGGAGATTATCACTAACAAGCGTTCATATGAAAAGGCGTAAAGGTCCTGCCGATTACACAAGGAACGAGTGGAACACATTGGGTAATAGGGTCTATGGTGCGGTCACCTAAATCCTTGTTTGCTGGCAGCAGATCATGCTGTCTAAACCACTCTGCTTCCGAAAAACAGTGATTTCTGTATGTAGACGAGCGATGGCATTAGCAATTGCTCCTCTTCATACTGTGGAGGAGATCGCTGCATGTGAATGCTTCCTTCCCGATAATCATCTGCTCCATCCGGCCATGTGAAGGGGTCTTAACACAAAGCGTCCACCATTATCGTTTGCACCAAGTCGCTCAGCCCACCCTCCGTGCACTCAGCACCTAGTCAGAACATGGATTTTATAACTCATTTTATGCGTCAGTTATGCGTGTAATTTGCGGAGGCTGCCCTCCCAGGCATTGTGCCTGTAGTGATACCTGATTTTTGTGCTGGGAGATTATGACAGTTCACACCTCTGTATACATAACACAGGATTCACCATTCACAATAACGGATGTCACATCTTATCTACTGCCTCCCTGTACAATGACCACAGAGCATGCTTAGAAAGCTGTCCAATAGAAGTGAGTCCCTTCCATACTGTTGTTTCTGTGGCCCATGTGGCTGCCGTAAAGCATATTTAGGTGCTGTTAATAAACAGCTCAGACAAGATGGTTGCCCTCAGAATAAAAACAAAGTCCATCAGAAAACAACATAAATAAGAATCACTATCTGGTTTATATTGGCAGAAAAAGTAATAAGTGATTCAAACCCTTTAAAGGGGTTATTCAAGACTAAATAATGCTCCCCCATACACCGGGCCCCTCACACTGATTCTACTTACTTGGACACCGCTCCCTTCGCCGCTCCTGGTCCCCGTAGCTCCGCTGTTGCTTATCCCTGTGCGCCGATTAAAACATCCGGTATCGGGGGGGAGAGCAGCCAATGGCAGGAGGTGACAGGGACGTGCCTCCCTAGCATCACGGGTGACGCTAGGGAGGCTCGTCCCCGTCACCTCCTGCCAGGTAAGTAGAATCAGTGTGAGGGGCCCGGCGTATGGGGGAGCATTTTTTAGTCTCAGATAACCCCTTTAAGACTGGCATATAGATATTAGTCTTAGGGGGCCTTTATACACGGCATATTTTTTGTAGAAAGTACCATTCATCTGAATGAGGTTGTTTTGGCAGGAAGCAAATTAATTTCTGCAAGTTCAATGCAGGTGGATGGAAATTGATTTTCAATAAGAACCTTTTTTTGCAACAAAGTCTGCCGTGTGTTGGGAACCTATTAGCTCCCATATGCTGCCCTGAAATCAGTTGGTCTGTCACTATACTATGCTGCTTTCAATGAGGGCAGCATATCGGAGCGGACAGGTAAAATAAATCTGTTCATAGTATACACGGGGTTTCCCATTTTAGTGGTGGTGCATGCTGTTTTGACTCCCAGACTCTCTTAGCATGGAGCCTGCTCGCACATGCAGCGGGCATCATGGCCAGCAGGTCTCTGCTGTTTCAAAAAGCAGAGACCTCCGGTTAATTATCGCGAATGGCAATAATGGAGATGGCGTTAATTAAAGCCTTTAGATGCCGTGATCAAGTGAGATCACAGCATCTAAAGCGTCAAAAACCTGGAAACTCGCGCTTCTGGGCTTGGTACCAGCATCCTCTGTGGCCAATGAGGATGCAGGTAATTGGTTTTAATGCGCTCAGCCTCGTTGAAGAGGCAGGGGGCGTTAAAGATGCAATTCTTATTTTAGCCACCAGGTGGCAGGCCAACATAAGAAATGAGCAATAGTCAGTAATAAATGCATTTTAAAAATCCATGCATCAAAAGTAAAAAATTTATTTTTGTATGTTCAAATACGAGCTTCAAATTCATTACAAAAAAGTAAAAAAAAAAACTAAAAAATATATAAAATAATTAAAAAAATATATAAGTTTAAATAACCCCCTTTTCCGTATAATAAAATAAATACCTATGGTAAATAACAAAAAATTTAAACATTATGGGTATCACCGTGACCGAAAACACCCGTACTATTAAAATATAAGTATATTTTTCCAATACTGCGAATGGCGTAACAGAAAAAAGGGTCAAAGTGGCCAATTTGCTACTTTTTCATTGCTTCTCTTACCCCAAAAATTTAATCAGAAAGTCACACACACTCCAACATAGTATCAATAAAAACTACAGATTGTCCCGGGGAAAAAAATTTGAAGTTAGAATTTATTTTTGCACTATGTAGACATAAAAAACCTATACATATGTGGTATGGTTGTAATCGTACTGACCCAGAGAATGAAGGGCATCGATCAGTTTTGCCACAAATGGAACGCCGTGGGAACAAAACCCGTAAAGCGGTGGAGGAATTGCATTTTTTTTCCAATTCCACCCCATTTGGAATTTCTTTACCGCTTCTCACTACATTGCATGCCACAATTAATGGTGGCATTAGAAAGTACAACTTGTCCCGCAAAAAATAAGCCCTCATACAGCTATGTGAACGGAAATATAAAAAAAGGTTATGGCTCAAGGAAGATAGGGACGAAAAATGAAAACGCAAAAACAAAAAATCTCTGGTACCCTAAGGGTTAGGCCCCTTTCACATCTGCGTTGGGAGGATCCGGCGTGCACTTCCGTCGCCGGAAATGCCCGCCGGATCTGTCACAATGCAAGACAACTGAAAGCATTTGAAGACTGATCAGTCTTCAATATGCTTTCAGGTAACCATGGCAGCCAGGACGCTACTAAAGTCACCAGGTCCCTGCATTGCATGGATCACATAACTGCAATGCGCCTGTGAACCATGAGACGCAGGGACCCGGTGATGTCATCGAGGAGCGCCCCAGCCGCCGCACGGAAGGTAAGTAGCTTCTCCCCGGCTCCCCGCTGCTTTTCCATGGCAGCTGGGACTTTAGTAGCGTCCTGGCTGCCATGGTTACCATTCTTAACCACTTCAGCCCCCTAGCTTAAACACCCTTAAAGACCAGGCCACTTTTTACAATTCTGCACTACACTACTTTCACCGTTTATTGCTCCGTCATACAACTTAACACCCAAATGAATTTTACCTCCTTTTCTTCTCACTAATAGAGCTTTCATTTGGTGGGATTTCATTGTTGCTGACATTTCTACTTTTTTTTGCTATTAATAAAAATTTTACGACATTTTTCACTTTCTGTTGTAAATTTTTTTTTTTTAAACTACATTTCTATATAAATTTTTCTCTAAATTTATTGTTCTACATGTCTTTGATAAAAAAAAAAATCCAATAAGTGTATATTTATTGGTTTGGGTAAAAGTTATAGCGTTTACAAACTATGGTGCAAAAAAGTGAATTTCGGCATTTTGAAGCAGCTCTGACTTTCTGAGCACCTGTCATGTTTCTTCAGGTGCTAGAATGCCAGGATAGTATAAATACCCCCCAAATGACACCATTTTAGAAAGAAGACACCCCAAAGTATTCGCGGAGAGGCATGGTGAGTTCATGTATCATTTCATTTTTTTTCACACGTTAGCGGAAAATGACACTTCTTGAGGAAAAAAAAATAATAATAAAGTTTCCATTTCTGCTAACTTCTGGCAAAAAAAAATAAAAATCTCCCACGGACTCACTATGCCCCTCAGTGAATACCTTGGGGTGTCTACTGCCCGAAATGGGGTCATTTGTGGGGTGTTTGTACTGTTCTGGCATTTTGGGCGGGGCTAAATTGTGAGCCGCCATGTAAAACCTAAAGGTACTCGTTGGAATTTGGGCCTATTTGCGCACCCAGGCTGCAAAAAAGTGTCACTCATGTGGTATCGCCGTACTCAGGAGAAGTAGGGCAATGTGTTTTGTGGTGTATTTTTATATATACCCATACTGGGTGAGAGAAATATCTCTGTAAATTGACAACTTTGTATAAAAAAATTTAAAAAGTTGTCGTTTACAGCGATATTTCTCACACACAGTATAGGTATATATAAAAATGCACCCCAAAACTCATTGCCCTACTTCTCCTGAGTACGGCGATACCACATGTGTGCCACTTTTTTGCAGCCAAGATGCGCAAAGGGGCCCTAAAACCAATGAGTACCTTTAGGATTTCACAGGCCATTTTTACGCATTTGGATTCTCACGCTTTAGGACCCCTAAAATGCCAGGGCAGTATAAATACCCCACATGTGACCCTATTTTGGAAAGAAGACACCCCAAGGTATTCCGTGAGGGGCAGGGCGAGTTCACAGAAAAAAAATTTTTTGGCACAAGTTAGCGGAAATTGATATATTTTTTTTTTTTACAAAGTATTATATTCCACTAACTTCTGACAAAAAATAAAATTTTGCATGAACTCGCCATACCCGTCAGCGAATACCTTGGGGTGTCTTCTTTCTAAAATGGGGTCACATGTGGGGTATTTATACTGTCCTGGCATTTGAGGGTCTCCGCAATCATTACACGTATGGCCAGCATTAGGAGTTTCTGCGATTCTCCGTATATTGAGCATACGGGTAATGAGATTTTTTTTTTCCGTTCAGCCTCTGGGCTGAAAAAAGAAAAAAAATGAACGGCACAGATTTTTTCATTCACATCGATCATCGTGGATGAAAAAATCTCTGCCAAAATCAGTGACTGCGGTGCGGTGGGCTGGGCGCTAACTACCTGGCGGTGATAAGGGACCCTTAGGCCCCATTCACACGTCTGCAATTCTGTTTGCGGAACGGAATTGTGGACCCATTCATTTCTATGGGGACAGACTTTGTCCCGCGGATCCGGAATTGCGGATCCGCACTTCCGGGTCTGCACTTCTGTTCCGCAAAAATATAGAACATGTCCTATTCTTGTCCGCAATTGCGGACAAGAAAAGGCATTTTCTATATAGTTCTGGCAATGTGTGGATCTGCAAAATGCGGAAAGCACATTGCCGATGCCCGTGTTTTTGTCCGCAAAACACATGGACATGTGAATGGAGCCTTACAGGGGGGTGATCAGTGACAGGGGGGTGATCAGGGACTCCATATGGGGTCATCAGGGGTTAACAAGGGGTTAATAAGTGATGGGGGGGGGGGTGTAGTGTGCTGCTTGGTGCTACTTTACATAGTTACCTGGTCCTCTGGTGGTCGATCCCAGTAAACGGGACCACCAGAGGACCAGGTAGCAGGTATATCAGACGCTGTTCACAAAATAGCGTCTGATATACCGGTTTGATGCGATTTAATTCGCATCTACAGCCTGCCAGCGATTGATCATCACTGGCAGGCTGTAGAATCACTGCCGAGCTGTGAACGCGCGTGCGCGCCTGTTCACAGCAAATCTCGCCTCTGATTAATGCTTTTCAATGGGCATTAATTCCGGATCAGTCCTTGCGGCATGTCTTCAGGATTTTTGGCCGGAGGGAAATCCGCAGTATGCTGCGGATTTTGCTACGGCCAAAAAACGTGTCGGTACTGAACTGAAGACATCCTGATGCATCCTGAACGGATTTCTCTCCATTCAGAATGCATTGGGATAATCCTGATCAGTATCTTTCCGTCCTAGAGCCCCGAGGACAGAACTCTAGGACGGAAAGGAAAAACGCCAGTGTGAAAGGGGCCTTAATCTTGCAGACAAGCTTGCTCTGTGACTATGATGCTTGTCATTAGCATTGAGACGCAGAATTTTAATGAATCGGATTTAATAAATCTGCTTTTACTGTTTGAGAAGTCAAGTCTGAAGATGAAACAATAAATCTGGTATTTTAATTGGATGAACCAGGGATTACTCCGCTCATTTACTTGCTATGGTTATTGTAACTGTTAATGTAGATTGTGCCTGCAGGAATAATAATTTCTCTTCTCAAGGTAAAGATTGTTTGCATTAGCGAAAATAATGTTTGTAGACTGCAAAATGCTCTTTCCCAGGAATTTTGGCTTATACTGCTCATTGTGAATATCATGGGTTGTCCCATAATTTAGACATAATCACTTAGATCTAATCCCAATTCCAGCTCATGCATGTATAATAACACATCATTGCATTACACTAGTGATGGCAAACCTTTTACAGACCGAGTGTATAAACTGAAAACCCACTTATTTATCGCAAAGTACCAACGCGACAATTTAACCTGAATACTACAGTCCAATATGGTATATCTTCCATGTACTTCAGCATTTAGCTATAATACATACATTATTGAACATGTAATATTAATTACACCATAAATTCATGTCACATATTACAAAGAATGGCAGAATAAAAGGTGGTGGCTGAAAGCCAGGAGCTCCTGCGTCCACCGGAAGTTCCAAATACGACAAATAAATAGGTATATATATACACTCAGGGTAGTATCCCATGAGATGTGTCTATACTACTACTTACATATAAATCTGGCTGCAAAAGCTCCTACCATTCATTATCCAGTTACTAAAGACACCAAACATAACTCTTATACCTGGATCTGGGTAGCCGTCAGTATATCGCGCGGACCTCCGGCTGACGCGAGCTCACCCCGTCGTACGTTTCGCGCCTGCTTTTTGAAAATATAATTTTGTTGCATAGGCATTAAAAAAAGGTGCAAAACTGGCGTGGAGCACTCAGCAAATGTTCCCCACTGTGTGTGAAAACTGCCCAAAAAAAAAAAAACACTCCCTTAGGGCTTATGCACACAATGTTGGATTTTCTGTGGTCTGCAAAATGGATACCGGCTGTGTGCATATTGTGGAATGGAATGGCCGCCCCTAATAAACAGTCCTATCCTTGTCCGTAATGCTGACAATAATCGGACATGTTCTATTTTTTTGTGGAATGGCCATACAGACACAGAATGCACATGGAGTCTTTTCCTTTTTTTTATTTTTTTGTGGCCCCATTGAAGTGAATAGCTCCGTATACGGGCTGCATAAAAAAAAAAACGGAATGGTCACGGAAAAAGAATATATTCATGTGCATGAGCCCTTAGTCTGATGTTTTTAACAGGTTAAATAAAAGCGTAGAGCCAAATTCATGTGTGTCAGGGTAATTTAAAGCTAGTCCCAAGAGAGGTTAAAAAAATAAAAGTAGAATCTTTAATATATACTGTACAATGCCTTACAAAAGTGTTCACACCCTTGGTGTTTTTTCTGTTTTACACCCTGCTGTTAAAGTGGATATTTTTGGAGGGGGTGGGGTTATCATTTGACTTTGATAAGTGTTTTATCCCTCTGAAAGCCAATGCCTTGTGGAACCAAATTTTGTTGCAATTACAGATGCACTTCTGGGGTACATCTCTATTAGCTCAGCACATCTTGACACTGAGATTTTTACCCATTCTTCCAGGCAAATCCTTTCCAACTCTTTCAAGTAAGATGGGTTGTATCAGTGTACAGCAGTCAAGTCATAACACCTATCAGAAGTTGAAAAAAGCCCAAATCACCACCCAAAAGTAAATCACAGGTGCTAAAAATGTAAAACGCCTATATGGGAAAACCCAAGCACTGCATCCAAAAATCTACACAGTAATATACCAAAGCATATCTTTATTAGAATTTAAAAAAGAGAACATATAATATACATAAATAAACTGGCGTTGACAAACACAAGCACCAGGAGTATGCCACACAGAAGGGTCAAGTATATATAGATATATATATTTATTATATTCCCCAGTCGTCTCCATGACAGCACACACTGAGATTGAGTTCCTCTGATAAGACAGGAAAAAACACAGAGAGGTTAAAAGGCCCACCCCTTCCCCTCATCTCCAGTGTTTTTTCCTGTCCTGCCAGGAAGGGAGTCCAGAGAGGTGCTGGGGGCTCTATGGGGTTCCTAGCATATCGTTCGTTTCTACACTCTACCTCCAGACCGGAGGTCGGTTCCGGCGGTGTCGGCTCTCCCTCCTCCTCTTTTTTCTGGTCTGGGCCCGGGCACGCATTATGAAGAAGTGCCCCGGCGAAGTTTCCTCGAGCGGCGGTCCAGGTGGGCTATATGTGGAGTGGCAGGTGCGGCTGGAGCGACGCTGTGACGCGCTTCCCTCCAGCCGCAGGGTGATGACGTCAGACGCAGTGGAGGCTGGGCGCTGCGTCATGACGTCATGAGGACGCTTCTGCGCATGCCCAGGGGCTCAAATAGGCAGAAGATGGCGTCCTCCTCACCTCAGCGTTCGGCTGGAAGCTGGTGGACGGGACCTGCAGGAATGAGCGCCCTTACCACTACCGACCCAGAATTGGATCCTCCTGCCCCATTGGGAGCCGTGAGTAGTCTGTTCCAGGCAATGGCTGCACGATATTCGGTCCGGTGGGGTCACCCTTCTCTCCCTTATTGTTGCAGGAAGAAAAGGAGTCAGCCTCTACGGCTAAAACTAAAATCCAGGAGGTGTGGAGTTTGTGCTAAGCGGCTGCCATCTTCAGGCTCCAAGCCCCTTTGTAAAGAATGCACTGCGGCTGTGGTTAAGTCGGAGTCCTCCAGCTTACTAAAAGACATTAAGTCCATTGTCAAACAGGAGGTTCATTCTGCTATGGCATCTCAAAAAAGGGATAACCCGCCCTCTCCTAGAGTCCCTCCTCCTAAAATGGATGTTTCTAGAGATCGTATTGGTTTTGATACTGATTCAGATTCTCTCTGTCAGGATCCTTCCGACCCAGAGGTCCTGGATCAGGAATCGGACGAAGATAATGAATATGCTAGATTCCTATTTAACCCCGCAGATATTGACGAGTTAATTAAGGCCATTCGGGCTACAATTAGAATGGAGATCCCAAGGAAACCCAAAACAGTGCAGGAAGAAATTTTTGGGGGTCTGGGAGAAAGGCAAAGGTCCGTATTACCTGTACCAGATAATGTACAAAGATTAATTAAAGCTGAATGGGAAAAACCGGAAAAAAGTTCCTTTATTCCTCGTGGTATTAAAAGAAGGTACCCGTTTGACGAGAAGGATTGCACAGATTGGGAGTCCATCCCCAGAGTGGATGCCCCGGTGGCCAAAGTCATTAAACGTATGGCTTTTCCTTTTGAGGACACTGCTCAATTGAAAGATCCATTAGATAGGAAGGCTGAGAGTCTTCTTAAATTAACCTGGGAAACTACAGCCGCCCTTTTAAAACCTGGGGTTGCGGCGACTTGTGTGGCCCGTACTCTAAAAGTCTGGTTAGAACAGCTTGAGTTACACCTGATTAATGAAACTCCCAAAGAGCAGATTTTGGATAGTCTTCCTTTACTAAAGATGGCCACGGGTTTCCTCGCAGACGCTTCCGCAGAATCGGTGAGGCTGACTGCCCGTACAGCTGCTTTGTCTAATACCATTAGAAGGGTCCTCTGGCTGAAAGCCTGGTCGGGGGACATAACATCCAAAAATAAGTTGGTCTCCCTCCCGTTTCATGGTCAGTATGTCTTCGGTCCGGATCTGGACAGCATCCTTGAGAATGCTACTGACCGGAAAAAAGGATTCACAGGAGACAGACTAGAAATTAAATGCAGCCCTTTCGGAACAGACCGCAGTTTAAAGACTCCAGAACGGATAAAGGCAAATCCAGAAAATAGAGCTACACAAAGGGTGGTAGGGGTAAAAGTTTCCTCTTTAACCCCAATAGAGTACCCCTCCACTTCCTCCAAAAAATGACGGCGAGCGTGTGGGAGGAAGGCTCAGCTCATTCATCGACACCTGGGAGCAATACATCTCAGATTCCTTTATCCTCAGCATCATCAGGGAAGGCTTTCGTATAGAATTGGACGCTCCTCTTCCACAGAAGTTCACCTTAACTCACCTCCCACCTTCACAAGAGACCCTTCTGTCAGAAGGTGTAAGAGGGTTACTATCCCTGGGGGCGGTGGAAAATGTTCCACTCAGAGAAAGGGGGTTGGGTCATTACTCCCCCTTATTCTTAGTTCCGAAACCCAATGGCAAGTGCAGGGTCCTGAAGAAACCCATCTTCTCCATCAGAGAGGGCATGAAAATGCTGGAGCGTCTCTCATCCTGCATTCTGGCAGTGGCATGGGCACAATATCATATGAGACCTCTACAAAGCCTCGTCCTCAAGAGATGGAACAGGTCTCAATACACACTAGACCAGAAGATGGCCCTAACCAAGGAAGTGAGAATCTCTCTAAGATGGCTGAAAGACCACAACTTACAAACAGGTCTTCTCGAATCAGGAGGAGGTCTTCTCTCTGATGACAGATGCCAGCTCCAGAGGCTGGAGAGCTCTGAAAGCCACACATACCTTTCAGGGAACATGGAGCAAATTTCAGCAAAAGATATCTTCCAATCACAAGGAACTTCAGGCCATTTGGGAGGCCTTGAAAGCATCTCGTCTACAGGCAAGAAATCGTCATGTCTTAGTCCACTCAGACAACTCCAGAGCAGTGGCCTTTGTCCGCCATCAAGGAGGAACCCGTCACAGCCATCTTCAGGAACTCTCCAGTTGAATATTTTCCTGGGAGGAGAAGAACGTGAGATCCCTCATGGCAGTACATCTAAAGGGCTCCCTCCACATAAGGCTTTCTCAGTCATCGGACCCTGGATCCAGGCAAGTGGTCTTTGTCTCACAAGGCCTTCCAGATAATCCAGACACAATGGGGTTCTCCGAATCTGAACCTGTTTGCCTCGGAAGAGAACCACAAGGTTCAAAGCTACTTCTCTCTCAACCCGAGGGACCCTTGTGTAGCGGTGGACGCGTTTGCTCAAGATTGGTCTCAAGACCTTGTCTACCCTTTCCCTCCAATAGCAATAATTCCGAGGGTGCTACAGAAATTCCAGAACGAGAGGCGTTCCTTGATCCTGGTGGTTCCCTATTGGCCCAGAAGGGCCTGGTTCGGCCTCCTAAAATCTCTCAGTCGAGAGGAGCCAATTCGGCTTTCTCCCACGGAAGACCTCCTGATGCAAGGACCAATTTGTCACCCGAATCCCAAGCTTCTCAATCTGTCAGCCTGGTTTCTGAACAATCCATTCTCCTAGGTCGGGGCCTTTCTCAGAGAGTAGTGGACACCTTAATGCTTAGTAGGAAGTCCAACACTTCTAAGGCGTACCTTAAGGTCTGGAAGAAGTTCGCTTCTTGGAGTGGTGACCGCTTTAATGATTCCACCCCTAATATCCCTCTCATTCTGGATTTCCTCCAGGATGGGTTGGTTATTGACCTTTCCCCAAACACTCTAAGGGTCCAAGTTTCGGCGCTAGGTGCCCTCTACAACACCAGCCTTTATGAGGTCCCCTGGGTCTCTAGGTTTCTAAAAGCGGGAAAATAGGCTAAAACCCAGGGTCAGAAATTTGGTGCCCCCCTGGAATCTAAATACAGTTCTCTCAGGCCTGATGGAGCCCCCCTTTGAGTTTCTAGACTCTCTGTCAATCAAGTGGCTCACTCTCAAAACTGTTTTTCTAGTGGCTATATCTTCAGCTAGGAGAGTGTGTAAGATACAGGCCCTGTCTATCCAAGAGCCTTTTCTCAATATCCTAGAAGATAAACTAGTTTTTAAGTTAGACCCAAGTTTCCTACAAAAAGTGGTATCTTTTTTTTTTTTATAGGTTCCAGGACATAGTTATCCCTTCGTTTTTTGCCAATCCTAAAAATGAGCAGGAAACAAAGTTCCATTGTTTAGACGTAAGAAGGGCAGTCCTCCACTACATTGAGGTCACTAAGGAATGGAGAATAGACAAGAATTTATTTATTCCGTTTTTCGGCCCCAATAAGGGTAAAAAGACAGCTAAGAGCTCCATATCCAGGTGGATAAGGTGCGCTATTTCAGAGGCTTATTCTGCCTCATGTAAAGTACCTCCCTTTTCTTTAAAAGCCCATTCGGTGAGAGCAGTATCTACATCCTGGGCTGAAAGGGCCTTGGCTTCCCTGGAACAATTCTGTAGGGCAGCCACTTGGAAGAGAGCCCATACGTTCACTAAACACTACAGGCTAGATGTTTTTGCCAATGAGGATATGGCCTTTGGACGCAAAGTTCTGGGTGCTGTAGTCCCTCCCTAATATTTCAACTTTGGTAATTCTCAGTGTGTGCTGTCATGGAGACAACTGGGGAAATGAGTATTACACTCACCGGTAATCCGGTTTCCTGGAAGTCTCCATGGCAGCACATACATCCCGCCCCTTTTATTTCTTTTCCTAAGTGTCCTTAGCTCTTTTCTCCTTATCCTGGTTTTCTTTCCGTTAAAATACACTGGAGATGAGGGGAAGGGGTGGGCCTTTTAACCTCTGTGTTTTTTCCTGTCCTATCAAAGGAACTCAATCTCAGTGTGTGCTGTCATGGAGACTTCCAGGAATTACCGGTGAGTGTAATACTTATTTACAGAGCACATATAGGAATAGGTGTATACAAACATCAAGCCATATGGTTCACCCTCCCAAGCTTAAAGGGGTATTCCCATCTCAGTCAGTGGGGGCATATCACTAGGATATGTCCCCATTGTCTGATAGGTGCAGGTCCCACCCCTGGGACCCGCACCTACATTGAGAACGAACCCCTGAAGATTGTGGAGGGCGCACTGCTCAGCCGCCCTCCATTCATTTCTGTTGAGACACTGAAAATTGCTGAGTACATGTACAGCTATGGGCAAACATGGCACACGCATAAAACGCCCAGCAGGTGTCATGGCCGGCGGGTCTCTGCTGTTTGAGACAGCAGAGACCCACGGCTAATTACTGTGACTGACAATAATGCTGATCGCGGTAATTAAAGCCTTTAGATGCTGTGATCAAGTGAGATCATGGCATCTAAAGGATAAAAAACACTACCGGCATCTTCTGCGGCCAGTGTCGGTAATTGATTTTAACTATATAACACTATTTAGACATATATAACCTATACATATGGGGTATCGTTGTAATCATACTGACCCAGAGAATGAAGAGCATGGGAACAAAACCCATAAATGGTGGAGGAATTGCATTTTTTTTACCAATTCTACCACATTAGAAAGTACAACTTGTCCTGCAAAAAAATAAGCCCTCATACAGCTAAGTGAACAGAAATATAAATAAGTTATGGCTCAAGGAAGATAGGGAAGAAAAATGAGAACGCAAAATCGAAAAAACCTCCGGTATCCTAAGGCTCAGCATTCTATAAAAACATGATGATCAAAAATGTAAGGAGAAACATAAATAGTGACCCAGAATGTCTCTTATTTGTAGGATTACGATGGATCTTGCAACCCGCTAGCAGTGTGGATAGGCATAAATGTCTCCTCCGCTGTAAAGCAGAGTGGATCATTAGGACAGGAGCATTGTCTTGAAAGGAATCACTTATCCTCCTTTTTATAATGTGTTTTCCTATGTGTCATGTGTGTAGCTATTTTGTATATATATGAGCTAATTAGTGTGTTCACCCTCTATTCCATCATGCCTTGAAAAAGCATCTGTGTATGCAAAACTGATTGTATTTTTATGGTCTGGTGAGTGCCATGGATCTGTTCTTCTCTTTCTATTGGATTCTGCTTATGTTCTCTTTGTTCCACTTAGCTCCACTAGATTGAAAACCAAACACAGCTCTGACATGTAGGGGTGCTGACCATGCTCTTTTGATTGGAGCTTCTAAAAGCATACATTGAGGCCAAAATCCTATATACCCTCCTGATGGTAACTATATACTTACTTGCCACCTTTTTTTGGCTCTATTCGCTTTACATTCAACAAATTCCTTTGGAAGGGTAGCAAACCACGCTTACTGTATTCTCTCTAGAGTCTAGATGAAGCGAAGTTAGAATGGAGGGCTGGGAGGGCCAGATGTTGCCACATATTATAAGGCAGTACATCTCAAGAGAAAGCTGGAGTTTCTAAATCCTAGTAAACAACTGGATCTGGAAGATTTGGCTCGGCAATCTTTGGGTTTACGAGGTTCTTTTGTTGCCTAACCCCAATACTTTTAGATGACCCGACTTTGATCCCATTCTTGGGGGCACTCTCCTAGAAATACACTTGCTCCCTCTCCCTCACCATTGCTTCCCTCTAACTTAATTCCTGAGGTCCTTACCAAAGCAGACTCTCTATCCTGATTTTTGGGAAAAGCTCACTTCTGTCCCAGTATTGGACTTATTCGGTGCAGGTACGGTTTGATCTCAAGTTACCCTTAGAGACCTGTTAAAACCTGTGCAATTACCGTTTCTTCATTTTACACATTTCCAGAAATTGCCGTAAAGTTTTCTCCAGGCTTTTTCCTTTGAATCCGCCCTATTGGCCCCTATGGAATTGCCTAGGAAGGTTGTCTTCCTTATTGCTCACCCCCTCTCCTTCCTACGGACCTTTATAATCTCTTCCTGGGAGAGAGAACTTGGAGTATCCCTAACTGACACAGAAGTCCAGGTCATTCTATGATCTTCTCATGCCCTCTCTTCTTGTGTCGGACTGCAGGAGAATCATTATAAACTCTTCACAAGATGGTACAAAATCCCAGAGTTTTTATTTACACAATCTATCTAGTTCTAAGGACTCTTAGAGGTGTGATGCATACATCAGTTCTCTCACTCATATTTGGTGGTCGTGCCCTCTGAGAAAACCTTACTGGCTACTTATTAAACGAACTACAGAAGATATGATCTTCCTTCCACCTTAATATAGAACAAGTAGTACTAGCCAGACCTAGCGCCACGTACAGATCCTCTAAAGGGAATTTAATTACTCACCTCCTGGTGGCAGCTAAAGCCCTTATTCCCCTTCACTGGCGTAGCCAATCACCTCCCTTCTTTTATGAATTGGTCTCAAAAGTCAATCAAATATGCCTTTTTGAGGAACTTGCTAGTCTGTCTAGGAGGACAAAGGATAGATGTCTTAAAGGTGTTGTCCGGGTTCAGAGCTGAACCCGGACATACCCATATTTTCACCCAGGCAGCCCCCCTGACAAGATCATCTTTTGCGCCGGGCAAAGACATGTTCAGAAGATTCAATGACGTACTAGGCTCTCCTTAGGGCTGCCAGGTGGAGGCTTGCAGTGAGCCTGATGATGTCATTGGCACTGATGGGTGGGCTTTAGCCTGTAAAACGGCTAGAGCAGCACTAAAGCCCACCCATCAGAGCCGGTGACGTCACCGAACACACTGCCGGGTGGAAGCCTCCGCCCGGCAGTGTGTTATTGTAAATGAAAAAGCCTTCGCCCTGCGCAGGGCAAGGAAAGGCAATGGAGCATAAAATGCTCTGATGCTAACATCAAAGGGCTGCCTGGGTGAAAATGTGGGTTCAGCTCTGAACCTGGACAACCCAGTCCCCATAGATCCAATTTCATTTGAATCTTCCCCCTGATCTCTCCTCCACCCTGCCTGGGGAGTCACATTCTGCTTCCTGATTATGAGCCTCCTTTATTGCCTAGGTATACAGTTTTTTTTCATTGTCTCTTGGTCTTAATATTATTCTCTTGAAGTAGTGTACACGCTCTTACTTGAAGTCAATCTTATGATCTATGATGACATCGCCCCCGTTTCTTGTTCCACTGTATTGCTGTAATAGCTATTTTTGGCTTTTTATCTTTCTATGCTCTGAGTCATACTTATTGTAATTTTTATGTCTCTCTCTAAAAGTATTTATATCTTATTTGCTTTGTATTCTTTTAACCTCTTAAAGAAACAGGACGTACCCGTACATCCTGTCCCTAAAGATGGCGCCCGCTCCTGCTTCATGCGGGCGTCTTAGCCGCGGGTGTCCGCATGGTTCTTGTAGCAGACAACCGCGGCTAGCAATGCCGATCGTGGATATTTAACCCCTCAGATGCTGTGGTCAGTCCTGACCACGGCATCTGAGTGTGCACAAACCGAAAGTTTTACTTTCGGTTTGCGCTCCGGCTCCCCCGTGTGGCGATCCGAGGAGCCGGAGCGTGCCTGTAGTAGCCTGGGTTTCTATGAATGAAACCCAGGCTGCTCAGTAGTATTTCCTATAGAGCCTTTCCTGTAATAGGCTCCATAGGAAATATGCGATTTTTTTCATACATTCCAATGCTATTGCTTCGGAATGTATGATAATCTCAATCAAATGATTGTAAGTTATAGTTCCCTATTGGAACTATATAAAAGTGTAAAAAAAAAAACAAGTTCAAATTATCCCGCTTTTGCTAAAATAAAAATAAAAAAACAAAAAAAATACACATCATGGGTGTTGCAATGTGCAAAAACGCCCATACTATAAAAATTTAAAAAAATATTCCCCATACGTCAAACAGCAAAACGGAAAAAAGCGTCCAAATGGCGTATTCTCCATTTTTGGTTGCTTCATTTTCCACAAAAAATTACATAAAAGGTGATCAAAAAGTCATATACACCTCAGAATGGTATAAAAAAAAAGATAAGATTATGATGCAAAAAAAGAGCCCCCATACAGCTCTGTACATATAATTACAAAAAAGTTATAGTGGTCAAAACATGGTGACAAAGTTTTCCCAATTTAGAATTTTTTTTTCACTATCAAAACTCAAGAAAACCTATACATATAGGGTATCGCCGGATTCGTACTGACCTGTAGAGTAAAAGTAACTGGTCAGTTTTATCGAACGTCGGAATTTAAAAAGCCGCAAAACTGTGGTGGAATTGCTTTTCACCCTATTTGGAATTTTTTCCCCGCTTCCCACTACATCATATGCAATATTAAATGGTGTTGTTGGAAAGTACTTGTCCCACAAAAAACAAGCCCTTATATGGCTATGTGAACCGAAAAATATGGCTCTGGGAAGGCAGGGAGCGCAAAAATAAAAATAAAAAACCTCTGGTCCTAAGAGGTTAATGATTAAAATAAATATTTTAGAAAATAAAAAATTTTTTACGGGTTCAGTGTTCATAGACGTGGCACTAGTAGTTTGCTTTGTATGCTTTGTTATTTATGTGCACAGTGATATGCACGATATAAAATACTTTAAAACACTAGTCCGTTTTGCTGCCAGGAGTTTCAGGACAAATTTTCACACTTCTGACATACATAAAAGGGAGCAAAAAACTACAAGAAACAATGGTGGAGAATTATCAAACTGGTGTAAAGTAGAACTGCTACTGCCCATAGCAACCAATCAGATTCCACCTTTCATTTTCCAAAGAAGCTGTGAAAAATGAAAGGTGTAATCTGATTTCATAAATCTCCCCCAATGTGTCTCTGAAGAAAAAAGACATGGTGTGAATTGAAACCACCTTACACCCAACACGTGAAGAGACGCAGGATGCACACAATTGTTTTCACATATTTTCTCTCTGTGAGATTATAAACCACTACAACTCGAAAAGAAATAATCATTTTATTTGAACAATTAAATCCCATATAACATATCATCACAACACTTTCAAATATACTAACACTGCAAAATCCATTAACAAAGCACACATGCAGTTTTTCTTTTACCACTGCAGGAATAAACTGTCCAAAATACTAAACCAAAGATATAAAATGTTATTAAAATATCATTTATATATTTTTCTTTTGGCAACACTGCAGAATGTAACATCTGGAAAGTGAATCTCCACCTTATCACACAATGTTTAGGTCCAAAATACTGTGCTGATTAATTTCTTAATAGATCTTTATGGACGTCAGGGCCCAATAGAGCTCCAAATGCCCTGCATGGCAAGTTCAAAGGTAACATGGCTGCCTACAGTGACCACTTGGTGGAGCTAATGCGTTTACTGCATGCTGTTTTAGAATGGTGTTGAATGTCTAAACAGTATACAGGAAGCACATCAGCACCCTCTAGTGGTGACAGCAGCAGACAAAACACTATATTTTACATCTATATCCATGCAGGACCTTTGGATTTCTTTACCCTAGACTACTATAAACATATAGTAAAAATGAAGTAGCACAGAATCTAGGACCTATTTAGAAACAAAAATGGTGTTCAATGCTGAACATTCATTTTAAGGCCTTATTCACACGTCCGTAGTGTTTTGCAGATACGCAAAACACCTTGCCACTAGCCCTATAGAGATGCCTATACTTGTCCGCAATTGCGGGCAAGAATAGGACATGCTCTATATTTTTGCGGAGCAGCCGTTAGGAAGATTGGCGGCGTGCTCCGCAAATGCAGATGCGGAGAACACAGTGTGTGCTCTCCGCATCCATCACGTCCCCATTCAAAATGAATGGGTCCGCACCCGTTCCGCAAATTTGCAGAACGGGTGCGGACGTAGATTGCGGACGTGTGAATTAGGCCTAAAATAGAAATATGTTTTGGATGGTTGTCAGCTTTTTAGAACAGTATTTTGTTTAGAACTATATTATAGTGAATTAGTTGTAATGGAGAATGAAAAGAATAGGATAATGTTCTCTTTTCCTGAGTGCATAAAGTGTATACTTGCCTTCTGACTACCCTCACCGACATTTCCCTCTACCCGAAAAACTGGAACCAGAAGTACTACTAGCACATCTCCTTAAAGGGGCAGTTTTATGCTGACTAAACTGCTTTAATAGAGATATAGGTACTAATGAGACTTTTTTTTATACATATCAATGTGTGGCACCGACAGCACAGGTTACGACACATTATGTTCAAATGAATGGAGAAGTGTCTGATGGGAGTGTCTCGAACAGCAAAGTGTCCAGTGTTCTTGATTCTAATCCGATCTTACATACTTTCATGTGTTAGATGCCATAGGTCTCTTTCAATTGTATAGGGCAGGGGTAGGCAGCCTCCGGCACTCCAGCTGTTGTGAAACTACAACTCCCAGCATGCATATTTACTCTGCTCTTCTCCAAACTTCCACAGAAATGAATGAAGCATGCTGTGAATTGTAGTTTCACAGCAGCTGGAGTGCCGAAGGTTGCTGAGCCCTGGTATAGGGGCTCTTGGTCAGTGAAAAAGGACAAGAAAGAACATATTCTATTTTTTGACTGCTCCGTGATTAACCCTATAGACTACCATTGTTCTTAAAGAGGACCTTTCATCTGGAAAAAAATTCTGAACTAAGTATCATGATATGTAGAGCGGCGCCCAGGGATCTCCCTGCACTTACTATTATCCCTAGGCGCCGCTCCGTTCTCCCGCTATGTCCTCCGGTATCTTTGGGGACTTGGTTATACTGGGAGGAGACTGCCTGACTTGGTTATACTAGGTGGAGACTGCCCTTGTTCTCCTGGGCGTCACCTTCTCCCAAGCTGTAGCTCGTTTTTTTTTCTCCCAGGCTGTGAGCTCTGCGCTGCGATTGGACAGAGCTACAGCCTGGGAGAAGGAGACACCCAGGAGAACAAGGGCAGTCTCCTCCCAGTATAACCAAGTCACGGAACATAACGGGGGTCATAGCGGGAGAACGGAGCGGCGCCCAGGGATAATAGTAAGTGCAGGGAGATCCCTGGGCGCCGCTCTACATATCATGATACTTAAGAATTTTTTTCCAGATAAAAGGTCCCCTTTAAAATGGACTTGTGTCAGCCGTTAAAAAAAGGTCTGTCACACGTCCGTTTTTCACTGTCATGTGATGTGCTGCGGTAACTTCTTCTTTCTCTGGGGTAAGCGGTACTATTAGTGCCACACAGGCGTCTGTTTAGAACGACATCTCCAGTTCTTTGTTCTGTTAGATCAGGGATGCTCACTCAACCTGCGGCCCTCCAGCTGTTGCAAACTCCCAGCATGCCCTAATAGCTGTAGGCTGCCCAGGCATGCTGGGAATTGTAGTTTTGCAACAGCCGGAGTGCTGCGGGTTGGGCATTCCTGTGATAGATGGACTGTGGAGACCTGGTGTTGTCACTTACACTAACTGGAACCAGTCAGCAGATTTACAGCAGAAGCCATAGAGATAATTGCTGTCATACTTGTCTCTGTGACTTCCGCCCATGTGATGCTGTCTGTGCCCTCATATATGCTGTCATTTGTTCTTCATAGTTTCCCAGTGGGTACAAACCCACCTGTATGAATTAGATAAGGGCACCACTCTTCTAAGGGGATATTCACACACAGCAGATTTGTTGCAGAAGTTTTTGTGATTGAAAATCAATTCCTTTAAAGCGGCTTTGTCACCCAGATCAACCCTACCCTACCAGGCATATAGCCCGGTAGGGTTGATGCTGATTAAAACGATACCTGTCTTACAGTATGTCTGTCGGTGGTATTGTTGCAGAAAAAAATTAATGCAAATTCAAGCACCTGGAGGTGGGCCTATGCGGTTCAAGCATCGCTCCAGCGATGCCCCTGGTGCTTCATAATGACACCCCTCCGCTTTTCATCATGCCCCCCCCCCCACCCTGCTAAATGCCCGGTAGGGTAAGGTTGATCCGGGTGACAGAGCTGCTTTCATCTGAATGGAATGGATTCTGCAGTAAACACATATATTTCAGCCAGTCCCATTGGGTAGTCAAAGAAATTTCTGGAACAAATCTGGTACCCGTGAATATGCCCCAGTACAGACAGGCATTCTTGTGTAGTTATTTGGTGTCCTACATGTATCTAGAAAAAAATTGATTGGTGAGACCCAAAAGACCCTGATCACCCAAAAATATATTTTCAACTGCTGCAGCATCTAGACCACAATGGGAACAAGTTTCCTAGGTGGATCTTAGGTTTCAAAAAGTTGCCACAAACTTTTTGTAACAAAAAGTTGATCTACTTTACTTTTGAATTGACCCTGATAATCTAATGGAGATTAGAGGTATTGTCATTTTTACCAGTTTTTGTCCCAAATATCTCACCGTCTTAAGCCAAAAAAATATAAACTGAACAATAGAAAAAATAGAACTTTTCATATAATTCATTATTACAGCTTGCTGCTTAGCTCAGTGACAAGATGTGATCGCAGTCTAGCGGTCCATGTAGCAGAAAGGTTTCGAGTCAGATATGTTGTAGAGCAAATTATGGATCTGCTTGCTTCTTCTGGCTTCTAGTAAAAGTCTTCTGGACCTTTCCTTTGCAGCTTGCTGTTCGGCGCGTTTCTGGATTCGTTTTTGTCTTAGCCACCTACAAAAAGATGGCTGCATGATTAGCTGTTATTGATACGGCTAAGGCACACAATGAGAAATAAAGAGCGTATACAGGTGCCCATACACATAAGAGCAGGACCAGCTGACTATCGTATGTGTACAGAGGTGTGCCGACTCTTTCCTGAGAGAGAATGTCCGGGGAAAGATGAATTTCAACATGCCTGGTCCTTTGTTCTCAAGTGAGATAAGCTACTGATAGAGGTGTTTGGAAGTGTAAGGCCTCTTTCACACTTGCGTTCTGAGGATCCTGCAGGCACTTCCGTCCCGCCGGATCCGTCAGAACGCAAGTCGCCTGAAAGCATTAGGCCTCTTTCACACTTGCGTTCTGAGGATCCGGCGGGCACTTCCGTCCCGCCGGATCCGTCAGAACGCAAGTCGCCTGAAAGCATTAGAAGACTGATCAGGATCCTGATCAGTCTTCGAAATGCTTTTAGGTTACTATGGCAGCCAGGACGCTATTAAAGTCCTGATTGCCATAGTAGTAGTGGGGAGCGGTATACTTACCGTCCGTGCGGCTCCCGGGGCGCTCCTGAATGACGTCAGAGCGCCCCATGCCCATGAATCACGTGATCCATGCGATCACGTGATCCATGCATCTGGGCCGCCCTGACGTCACTCTGGAGCGCCCCGGGAGCCGCATGGATGGTAAGTATACTGCTTCCCCGCTCCCCACTACATTTTACCATGGCAACCAGGACTTTAGCGTCCTGGCTGCCATGGTAACAATTGAGAAAAAGCTAAACGTCGGATCCGGCGATGCGCCGAAACGACGCTTAGTATAGGCCGGATCCGGATTAATGCACTTCAATGGGCATTAATTCCGGATCCGGCGTTACGGCATGTCTTCCGGATTTTTGGACGAAGACAAATCCACAGGTTTTGTCAACGTCCAAAAAACGTTCACATACTGAACGGAAGACATCCTGATGCATCCTGAACGGATTTCTCTCCATTCAGGATGCATTAGGATAATCCTGATCAGTATCTTTCCGTCCTAGAGCCCCGAGGACGGAACTCTAGGACGGAAAGCAAAAACGCAAGTGTGAAAGAGGCCTTAGAAGCCTGATCAGGATCCTGATCAGTCTTTGAAATGCTTTGAGGTTACTATGGCAGCCAGGACGCTATTAAAGTCCTGGTTGCCATAGTAGTAGTGGGGAGCGAGTGGGGGAGCGGTATACTTACAGTCCGTGGGGCTCCGGGGGCGCTCCAGAATGACGTCAGAGCGCCCCATGCGCATGGATCACGTGATCCATGCGATCACGTGATCCATGCATGTAGGGCGCCCTGACGTCACTCTGGAGCGCCCCGGGAGCCGCACGGATGGTAAGTATACTGCTCCCCCGCTCCCCACTACACTTTACCATGGCAACCAGGACTTTAGCGTCCTGGCTGCCATGGTAACCATTAAGAAAAAGCTAAACGTCGGATCCGGCGATGCGCTGAAACGACGTTTAGCTTAAGGCCGGATCCGGATTAATGCCTTCCAATGGGCATTAATTCCGTATCCGGCCTTGCGGCAAGTGTTCAGGATTTTTGGCCGGAGCAAAAAGTGCAGCATGCTGCGGTATTTTTTTTTCCGCCCAAACAACGCTCCGGTCCTGAACTGAAGACATCCTGATGCATCCTGAATGGATTTCTCTCTATTCAGAATGCATTGGGATAATCCTGATCAGGATTTTTCCGGCATAGAGACCCGACGACGGATCTCTATGCCGGAAAACAAAAACGCTAGTGTGAAAAAGCCCTTAGACAGCCAGATCAGGCAGGCAATTGTCAGGAAGGAAGAGTTCCTTCCCAGGAATTGCCTGCTCGTCAGCAGAGGAGACCGCTGCTATTACATGCAGTATAGGCAGGAGCGATCGCTATGCCACTGCCCTTTCCTATAATGAATGACTATTTACCGGCAGCAGACCATGATTACAGACCACTATCTGCCGCCTGCAAACGATGATCTTTAAACCTGTTGAAAGGTTTTGATTCCCTGATGAACGAGTATTTGCTTGTTCATCGGGTGATCGGCGGTAGTATTACACTGCAAGATCGTGGCTAATGAGCAGACAATCTGCCGTCTAATAAAGCCTTTACCCCCCTCTCCCTATTGGCAACTCCTGCATTCTCAGCCAAGTCAAGCATGCATGTGCAAGTAAACTTTGGAGGAATAGCGGAGGAATATGAATGTTCATCAGTCCGTGGTCAAGTGTTCACAGGCTGTGAGGACCTGCTTGGAGTTATCGTTTCCCAACGTCTGGAAAACTACAGATTGGACATCTGATCATGTAAAGGCTACAGATCATAATAATCTGCACTTTGTAAAGGTGTTTTTGAGAAGGAGATAACTTCTGTAATGGTGTTGCCATGCTAGTTTTTAGTTTTTTGGGGTCTGTAGAATACGCGATGAAATTCATGTGTTTTTACAATAGTGTTTTTTTTCACATATCCGTTTTCTTGCATTTTTTTAGACCTTATACCTATAGAGAAGTCCATGGAAAATGACTGAAAAAATGCCACACTCAGATTTGAGAAAAATGCCAGGAAATAGTTTTTAACCCCTTATCACCCTTTGCGGGATGAGGGGACGGTTTTAATGGCACTATTTGGGGGGGCATGTGACTTTTTCATCGCTTGCTATTACGCGTTTTATTATGTAAGAAACCTTTTTTTTGCACCTTTTATTTTTGTCGTGTTAGGCCTGATTATTACGGACGCGGCTATACCTAATTCGTCGACTTTTTCAATTATTTTAGATTTATAATTATAAACTAACATTTTTGTAAGTTTATTTTTGGGGTGTCTCAAGTCTGAGAACCATAGTTTTTATCCGATTGTTAGTGACTACATGGAAAAGGGGATAATAAATTTAGTACTCCATGGAAGTGTGGTACTCCTTGAAGCAACCAATAACGCAGAGGCCCGGATGATCGGGGTGTCTTTCCGTATCCCCCTCCTGTGACACACTCTGCATCTTTTTTGGGTTCGTCCCTTTCCAGTATGGGGGACCACACCTGGAAAGTGTTGGCCAGGGACGATCCGGGCGCCTCCAGTTCCCGAGGTACTCCGGCCTGCTCTTTCCCGGTCTGAAAAGATCAGGGTCTTGAGGACTGCCTCATAAAACTGAAGGAATTTCCCTATGTTGCCAGCGCACTGGAACGGTACAAAAGAGTTGTATATGGCAACCTGCACCAAGTAGACCGCAACTTTTTTGTACCATGTCCGGGTATTGCGCATGGCGTTATATGGCTTGAGGACTTGATCAGAGAGATCAACTCCTCCCATATACCGATTGTAGTCGACGATACAATCGGGCTTGAGGACCGTTGCCGTGGTACCTTGAGGTCTAGTAACTCTGCGAATCTCAAAATTCCGCAAGTTAATAAGATTAGACGTGGAGATAGATCTTTTTCGGCCCAAGGGGCAAGATTTTGGAACCATCTACCTCTGGCACTGAAAAGCACCACCAATCTTCTCTCATTTAGACGTGCACTGAAAACCCTACTTTTCAAACAGGCGTTTGATCTTCCTATGTGACACTAGGTTTGGTTTACACAAATATGGGGGCTTTTCCAGGTTTTGGTCCGTGTTTTCACACATGGTATTGTTTTCATTTTGAAAGACATCTTCATCACACTTATTAATTTGCACCTCACATTTCTACACCCAGCTCGAACCTCTGGGACCCTCTTCTTCTTCTCCTTTTCTTCTCCCTTTCTTGTTTCTCCATTTGATATGTGTTAGGTGGTTGGCGGTGAAATGGGCCTTGTGGCCTATGGTCAAGTGTTATGCCTTTTTTTCTGCCAGCTAAGTGCATCGAGGCCCTATGGGTAAGACTGCGTGTATATAAGATTATACATCATCATCATCAGGGACAGGGGAGATGCCATTGCCGTGAATTGTGGTCAGCATAAGGACATCCCTCTTGTCCTCATATCTCACCAGCAGCAGGTTTCTACTGGTAAAAGCACGGGTCTCACCCCTGGGGATAGATACCTGGAGGGGGACGGTAGGGAGGCCGCGCTGATTTTTCCGCACGGTCCCACAAGCAGACGTGGATCTGGCAGCGAGGGACCTGAACAAGGGGATACTAGTACAAAAGTTATCCACGTACAGGTGGTAACCCTTATCTAGCAGTGGGTGTATGAGGTCCTACACAAGTTTCTCGCTAACACCCAGAGTGGGGGGACATTCTGGGGGTTCAATACGGGAATCTCGCCCCTCGTATACACGAAACTTGTAAGTGTACCCTGAGGTACTCTCACAAATTTTGTACAGCTTCACGCCTCGCTCGCTTAGTGGGAATGTATTGGCGGAAACTGAGTCTCCCCTTGAAAGCAATGAGAGACTCCTCAACTGCGACCTCCCTTTCAGGTACATAGGCCTCCACAAATGTGGCCCCAAAGTGATCGATGACCGGCCGTATCTTATACAGACGGTCATAGGCAGGATCACTATGGGGGGAAATGCTGCATTATCTGCATAATGCAGGCATTTCCGGATGGCCTCAAACTGGGAATGTGTCATAGCCGTACTGTAAAGTGGGGTCTGGTAGAGGACGTCCCCACTCCAGTACAGCCTAGCACTGGGTTTCTTGACTAGTCCCATGTGCAGCACGAGGCCCCAAAACGTCTTCATCCCGGCTGCACTGACCGACGTCCAGCCACCGGGCCTAGCCAAATAAGAGCCCGGGTGTTGAGCAACGAACTGTTGGGCGTACAGATTGGTAGCTCCACCATTAGATTCACAAGAGGATCACTGAAAAAAAGACTGAAATAGTCAAATTCAGTGAAGCCCACTGTGGGAATCTGGATTCCTGGTTGACCAACAAAATCAGGAATCGTGCGCTCAAAATTCTCTGGGGTACACCAGGCAAGTTTACTGGTTGGGGGCTCAGGTGAACTTAGCTGGTGGGCTGGGAAACTAGTACGAGCCCGAGAGCTGCTCGTACTAGGGTGGGCCACAGGGTCCCTGACATGGCGGTCCCCTTGCTCTGCCTGGCGGCGTCTCCACCGCCTTGGGGGCTCATCATCATCGCTAGATAATGAGGAGGACGCGGATGACAAAAGGAACATGGGGTCATCCTCGTCTTCACTGGGACTCTCGGATTCGGAGGCAAGCGAGGCATATGCCTCCTCAGCCAAGAACGTCCGGCAGGCCATAGGGGAGTGTGTGTGGGTGCGTGTGTATGTGCGTGCATGGTGGAAACCTTTATTTAGTGTGCGTGTGTGTGGGGGCACGGGTGTTCCCGACTTTTCCCTAAGACTAACAGGGGGGGGAACGATCTTAAAAAAAAAAAAAACAGCCCAAAAATGTAAAAAGTGTTAAAAAAAAAAATCAAACTTGCGATAAGCCGTCTGGCGCTGATCAGCGGTGGGGTGGGCGATGCACTAACGGATGCTAAAGAGTGCCGGCCACTGTTAGCGGACGCAAAAAAAAAAAAAGCTTGCGCCCCAAAAACAGGTGGAGGGGGGGCAAGGGGGCAAGCTGCAGCACCCCTTGGGGGGGTCTAGGGTCACACAGCTGTGCTGTGGACCCCAGACACCCTAAGAGGGTGATGCAACTCTGAAAAAAAAAATTTACTCTAAACTGTCCCTAACTCTCCCTGCCTGAACTAATGCTTGCCCTGGCTTTCCCTAACCTACCTGCAAGTGCCAGATGGCACTCTGGATGGGCACAGGGGGGTGAAGGCTGAGTGCTGGGGTGCCGGGCTCTCTGGATCCAATGCGGGCTCTTCTCTCCTCGCTCCTCCGACGCAAAATGGAGGAGGAGGAGGAGAGCAGGGGGAGTTAACCCCCTCCTGCCCGTGTGCGGCGGTGATCGGAAATACTCATGACGTACCGGTACATCACGTGTCCTTAAGTACCAGGACAACATGACGTACCGGTACGTCATGTGTCCTTAAGGGGTTAAATGTCACTACAAAAACAGTGTTTTTGAGGTGTTTCATAAACTCTTAATGACCAGTATGTCACATGTGCCCACAGTTGTTGTTTTTTTTGCCCTTTAAAATAAGTCAACAAAAAAACGTATAAGTCTTCCTTTATATTTCCTATTCCCTTCCAATCCATTTCTAGGTTTGGTGAAAAACTACATCAAAAAGCTATGAGTGACATCACCCTTAGGCCTCTTGCACACGACCGTATGGCTTTTTCAGTATTTTGCAGTCTGTTATTAACGGATCTGTTGTTCAGGTACTTTCACACTAGTGTTATTCTTTTCCGGTATTGAGTTCCGTCCTAGGGGCTCAATACCGGAAAAAAACGAATCAGTTTGATTCTAATGCACTCTGAATGGAGAGCATTCCATTCAAGATGCATCAGTTCAGTACCTCTTACGTTTTTTGGCCGGAGAAAATACCGCAGCATGCGGCATCTGGCATTAATTTCCATTGAAATGTATTAGTGCCGGATCCGGCATTAAAATTACCGCATTGACGGATCCGATTTTTCAGTCTGCGCATGCGCAGACCTTTAAAGATGTGAAAAAGATAAATACCAGATCAGTTTTTCCGGACGACAACCGGAGAGACAGATCCGGTATTGCAATGCATTTGTGAGACGGATCCGCACCCGGATTCGTCTACAAATAGTACCCATTTGCATACAGATTGCCAGATCCGGCAGGCAGTTCCGACGACGGAACTGCCTGCCTGAATCGAGCAACGCAAGTGTTTAAGTACTTTTTTTGTTTACGTTGTGTTTCTGTTACTGTTTTCGTTCCGTAGTTCCGCAAAAAATCTCTGTATGGATCGCAAACAGAAACATAAAATTTTTAATCATTAATGTAATGTACAGTAATGTGTTTTAACAGTAAACACATGGGCAAAGTAGGCATGGATCTGCAAAAAACGGAAGACATACGGATGTGTTCCGTATGAATTCCGTATTTTGTGCGGACCCATTGACTTGAATGAAGCCACGGATCATTGTTTGCGGGAAATAATAGGACAAGTTCTATCTTACAACAGAACGGATATACGGAAACGGAATTCATACATAGTACATTCCGGGTTTTTTTGCAGAACAATTGAAATGAACGGGTCCGCATAAGGACCGCAAATGGAATCGCAAAAACGGAATGGAAACTGAAAAAAAAAAACGTTCATGTGCAAGAGGCCTTAAGCCTCTCCTCGGACTAGGGCTGCCTTCACATGCAACAGAAGTTTGTTGCAGAAATTTCTGCGACGGAAAATAATTTCCATTCATCTGAATTGAGTTGTTTTGGTGGCAAGCACATGGGGGGGAGATTTATCATCCCAGAAAACTGGAGTTAAAAAGTCGCTAATCTCAGGGATGCAACTTTTTAAACAGTATTTGTGCAATTTTTTTTGCGGAAATTGAATTTTACCACCACCCTCACCGCTTTCCGAAAAGCCCAGGGAGGGGCACAGTGTTGGCCCCAGCAGATTTATCAGCATTTATGTCAGTTCATTGGCATAAATGATGACTGAAATCTACACCAGCTACAAGCTACGTTTTATTCTAGACACACGGACTGCTGGAGGATGTGCTTAATTTATGAGGAGGGGTGCACCTCATCATGAATTAAATAAATTAGGGCAAATATAATGATGACCTATCCTCGGGACCCCTGCCGATCAGTTGTTACAGGGAGCTGCCGCGCTCACTGGAGCTCTGGTGAGTGCTGTGGCCCACGTAAGCTTTCCAAGAACAGCGCTGCACATTGTACAGTGGCTGTGCGTGGTATTGCAACTTAACCCCATTCAATTCAATGGGGCTGAGCTGCAACTAGGCAATTCGACCAATGTACGTTAATGTCACATGGCCTAGGAAGAGGCTGTGACGCTCACAAAGCACTGGCCTCTTCTAACAGCTGATCAACGGGGTCCTGGGTGTTCACTATCAGTGACCAAAATCAGAAATCCCCACTCTTGTGGAGATCTAGCTTCAGTACTTCCAATATTAGCTAGCAGGGAGTCAAATGGCAACACAGACACATTTCTATATGATGGATTACAAAGTGCTTCTTACTTGCTGTGTTGTACGGACAGTGGTAACTAAGAAGAAGATTTTGCATACGACTACACTGGGCTTATCATCCACAAAATAATTTATTCTGTGGATTTGTTATGTTTCTGCTGAAAAATCCGCTATTTAAAATCCAAATGTGTGTTTGTTGGGGATTCTGGTGAAGATTTGCCGTAGATTTCACCGAAGCAATGCAAAGCGTGAAATCAGCAGTGGAGATCCACAGCATAATTTGACATACTGCAGATTTAAAATCCACATCGCAGGTCATTTACGCTGCTGATTATTATTTTTTTTGCTGCATGTGGATGACATTTTTTAAAACTTCACCCACTTTGCTGCTACATACAAACTGCTGTACGCAATTCTGCAGCAGAAATGTCCTGTGAGGATCTACTCTTTGTGTTCCTTGCCATTTTTAAACATTTAATACTAGTTTCCCACTAGCGGCACGGACCTCCGGCAGGTTGTTCCGTCGGGTGAACGGGCTGTCGGATCCGTCCTGCCGCTAGTGAACGTGTGCCCCCGGACTACCGCTCCGGCCCCATTGACTATAATGGGGGCAGGGCGGAGCTCCGGTGGAGGCACAGCAGTGCACGGCGAGAGGCTGACGGCAGCCTCTCGGAGTCCGTGGTCCGTGCCACTAGTGTGAAACTAGCCTTATTGTTTACATAAAGATCTATAAAAAAGTTATGTACATTGTGGCATGCAAATGGCAAGTGTCACCCAGGGAAAGCTAGGTGGGCAAGAAAAGTCTGAGAAAATTGGGTCTTTCCTTCTAAGGGTCCATTCACACGACCATAAGGGTTCCATGCCCATGATGCAGACCGCAAATAGCGGTCCACAATGCACAGGCACCGGCTGTGTGAATCCCATATTCCAGTGCAGAGCCACTGATTTGAATAGGGCAGCGATCCGCAAAATACGGCAAAAGATAGGATCCGAACCCAAAAAGCATACTGAAGCGCTTCCGAGTATTTCTGTGGGCTTCCATCCCTCCGCTCTGCAAAAGGTAGGATATGTCATATATTTTGCGGAACATGGATCCATTCAAGTCAATGGGTCTGCATCCACACCATGGAGTTCACATGGCCTGTGCCCATATATTGCAGACCCGTTGTTTGCAGTCCACAATAAGGGAACGGAGCCCTTATGGTCGTGTGAATGGGCCCTAATGCTCAAACAACTGGGTTACTAATGAGGCGGAATGAAGGCCAGCCAGGTGACTCCTTTAAATACGACAGGGCTTATA
This sequence comes from Bufotes viridis, assembly GCA_033119425.1. Classification (NCBI taxonomy): domain Eukaryota; kingdom Metazoa; phylum Chordata; class Amphibia; order Anura; family Bufonidae; genus Bufotes; species Bufotes viridis. Next base: position 140,646,831 of record CM065591.1, on the reverse strand, counting down.
ATATGGGCAAGGACAGGCATTGGCAAGCCTGTGGGAGCCACCATGGTGTTGATGTATGCAAGCTGTTTGTTTTCAGGTACCACGTATTCGGCTCAGGGCCTAACAAAGATGGATAGAGACAAGATGGACTAGGATTTATTTTGTTGTGTGAGAAGTATAAAACTGGCTGAAGTCAGCCTAAATTGAAATTCTATATGTGAAGCCGAATTCTTCATTTGCCAACCCATAAGATGGTGAGCTAACTGACCCTCAAGTTGTCAAAACTGTCAAGAGCTGCATTTACAATTCTGCAAGGTTCAGAGCTGAAATCTCCTAGCCTTCCATGATTGTTTGTTCTAGTGAATTATACGTCCAAATGCTCCTTCTGGCACCACTGGGCTACTCGCAGGTTTACTGGCAGGAGTGCAGTGATTGGCAGCCATGTTCCCAAGCTAACAAATAAAAAGGGGAGGATTAAGGATTCTACAATACACAAGAAGATGAACACAGAAAATAGGAAGAGAGTAAGAAAAATAAAGATCACATTTCTGATTGCTTTTCCCAGATGTTCTCCTATGCACATTGCCTACTACTTACTGTGCAAATGCCCCTTCCCGGTCTTTCCTTTCCATGAGAAACGATTCATACTCTTGTTTTTGTAGTTCTTCCATCTTTTTATCTTTTATTTTTTCATTATGTTTTCTTTTTAGCCAAAGATCAAAAGCTTGCTCTGCATCTTTATCTTCGTCCTTCAAAGCCAACAAGGAAAATAATGTCAAAAAATACAAAAGCATTGACATACTGTACACCTTAAGGGCTCACGCCGATTACCGTAGCCTGTTTTGTGGTCCTCAAACTGGGAATCCACAAAACACGGATACTGGCCTTGTGCGTCTCGCATTTTGCAAAGCGGAATGTCCTGTCCTCTATAGAACAGTCCTATCTTTGTCCGTAAAATGGACGAGAATAGAACATGTTCTATTTTTTGGCGGGTGCAACGGAATGGACATACGGAGGCGGACAGCACATGTCCACATCTTTTGTGGCCCCGTTGAAGTGAATGCGGATGGGAGGCTACGTTGCGATCTGGTCGTACAAAATGAAGATCGCAATGTCGCATTGCATCATCGCATATTATGATCGCCAATGTGCAACATAATGCATCCACAACAAGAATGTCCAAACCTGCTGGATTTACTGGCTGCAAGTTCCATCACACAGATATCTTTGGTCGCTCGACCTATCAGACATTTGTTCTTCTTGGACAACCAAAGTTGCCATCTAGCCATGGGCGTAGCTATAGGGGGTGCAGAGGTAGCAGTCGCTACCGGGCCCAGGAGCCTGAGGGGGCCCAAAGACCCTTGTGCCGCATAAGAAGACACACAAAGCACTGAGGGAAGGGGGGCCCAAGCTGAACTCTTGCACCAGGGCCCATGAGCCGTTAGCTACGCCCCTGCATCTAGCCTTAAGGTCCCTTTACACGGGACGATGTACAAGCAGATTGTTGGGAAGGAAGTGTTTTTTCCCAACAATCTGCAGATCGCTAGCAGAGGAGGAGAACAGTGCATTTACATGCATCAGTCTCTTCCAGCTCCTCCAGAGTATGGGGAGGAGTGTTCACTAATGTCTCGTTTCCCGGCAGCAGATTGTGTTTACACAGCCCGATCTGCCCCCGGGAAACAAGGATTTTTTTGTGCTGCACAAAGGATACAATTCATCGGGTAATCGGCAGTGCATTTACACTGCCAGATCATTGCTAACAAGCGTTACTATAGGCACTTTAGCCTGTTCTAATCAATAGTGCTGAGCTGTGATTCCAGACAGAACCCATGGAAAAGAATGCCTCTGTTTCTGGAAAAACAAGGTAGACATTTTTTCTAGTCCTTGTCAAAGTTCGAGTTGCACAGGTGTCACGGCTACTGTTTTCAAGGTGACAAATACAATGGATCTTAAACCTTTTTTTAATGAACCCTCCTATATCCTTTATAGTTGGAGTATCCCAACTTTGTAATGTATAACTTATTAAGATGCATCAGACTAGATTACGTTGCGTGGAATAGCATAGACTACTACACAGGGGTTCAGCTAACGGCTCATGGGCCCTGGTGCAAGAGTTCAGCTTGGGCCCTCCTTCCCTCAGTGCTTTGTGTGTCTTCTTATGCGGCACAAGGGTCTTTGGGCCTGGTAGCGACTGCTACCTCTGCACCCACTATAGCTACGCCCATGCTACTACGTTATTCCATGCCTTTTTATGTAGTATAAGGATGTATACGAGCCAGACAAGGCCTGAAGTACAGTCTTTTGGCCTCTGATTGACTAAACATACATCTACAGAAAATGGTCAGTTAACAGCCTGTATTGTAGTTGCATTCTAGTAATACATGTGACATTATTGGACATAAACTGGCTATTATTTCTAAGTCAACATGATAGGAACTTAAGATATTTTGATCAAATCATCTCTCAGTATGGAAATATATTTGTTTTAAGACTACATAGGGCAATTAGAACAGTAATTATTACCACTCTAATTGAACAATTTTGGCCTTCTAAAAAAAAATACAGATCTACAGATTGTCAAGTGAATAAAAAAAAAAAAGAAGCCGTTATCCCTTATACTTTGTTTCAGAAAAATGAAATGGAGGGCCATCAAATAACGTGACTTCTGCAGCTTCTATGTTTCACAGCACATAGCAGCTGCAGAATGTTGTTCTGTGATAAAATCGGTAGATGGCTGTCTTATGGCTTATTCTGCACCCTTTCTCCCCACTCCTGAAGCTCTTCTAAACTGATTTCTGACCAATTCAAAGCTAAACTTTAATGTTGTCATTAATCAACTTAGAAAATTGTTCAGGAGTGGAGAGAGAGAGGTTGGAGAATGAGCTGTAATACAGACAGTCTGACAATGTTTATCACAGAATGACATTCTGCAGCTGCTATCTCCTGTGAAACACAGAAGCTGCAGAAGTCCAACAAACCATTTTTTTTTTATAAAACCTTCCTATGTCTTTAACCCAAGATACATCTAACTCAACTGAATATATAAAATGGCTCCAAAGGTGTCCGTAGCCTTTAAATACAATTCAGATTGAATAACAAAACTCACTGGAGTGCTGCTCGTCTCCATTTCCTTTGCATGCTGGATTCTCTTTTCTTCGATAAGTTGTGACTTTTTCCTTTGTAGCCACATTTTAAAGGCCATCTCATTTTCTCTCCTTTTTAGTTCATCCTGTTCTTTTCTGCGCTCTTCATCCTATCCACAGATGATATTGGTTAGGGTTACGATCACAATTTGCATGTAAATGCCTATCAATTGACAAACTCAGTTAAAATTGATGGGCTATCTTTTGTATTTAAAATGAATCATTTATTAAGACCGACGTTTTAGACGCCGGTCTTAAAAAAAGTCCCAGCGTTTGTGGTGGATCTGCCTAAATTATGTAGTTATGTTTACCAGCCTATCACGTCTGAGATGGCAGATAACAGACGGGTGGCGCAGAGGGGAGGAAAGAAGAGTACTAGGGGGATGGAGGAGTGGTGACCTCTAGCTCACCTGGCACCTGGCTAGACGGGCTGCTCACCCATACGCCGATCACGTGCCTTATCCCTGGCTTACCCTGAAAGAAGCTCTAGGTAGTGAGTAGGGCAGTGGGAGCACTAGTCCTCACCACTGACAACTAGGGTGACAACAGGGAAAGGACAAACAATTCCCAAACAACAGGAGTGAACCAGAGATCCAACAGCAACAGTTGTCCACCAGAGGTCAGGATAGAATATCTGGAAAGAAGGTCTATATCTGGCAAGAGGGGAAGCAGAAAGGGAGAATATATAGTAGCTGGGAGTGGCTGACAGCTGAAAGGAAAAGCTACAGATTCCTAAATGGGAAAAAAGGATCGCAAACCTAAGCAGGAAAACCTGGACCGGATTCTATTCTCAGCATTAGGTCATAGATTGATCTCTTGAGAAACCGAGCGAGTAGCCACCCGCTGTGACCTTCTGACCCCAGGCATAACATGGTCAGCGACAGGTTGTGACACCCTCGTGACACAGCCTATACATAATTTCCCCGCATCCAGCGCCGCTTCTCAATGAAAGCCAGCTTCCTTGGCCATTTTCTACACCTAAACCAGGCATAGGAAATGATGAATGAGACGGGCTTGCTGGCTCGTCCCTTTCCCCGCCCACTTTTTTAGACGTGGCATGAGAAGTCGCAGATTTCGGCACATTAAATATTGAAAATGCATGAAAATAATATTTAATATTTGGTTTGTATATTTACCTCCCTCCTAAGTCTCTCCTTTCTCTCGAGAATCCGTTTTTGTAGCTCCTTTTGCTCAGGAGAGAGGCTGAATGTGGTGTTTCTGGTTGACACACTTGCGGACTGCACTCTCCGCTGTGACTTTACTTTATGCATAGATTTTGTTAGGTTAGCAGAGTTGGGTCTGACTTTAGGGCCAGTAGGAGGTTGCGGGAAGAAGCCATTCAAGTTATTAATAGTTGAATATTTCTTATCGCCATTAGCTGAAGAAACAAATTTATCTGAATGAGATGACAATTTGGCGCTGTCTTTAGTGTTATTTATAGGAGGCAAAGAACATTGGTTTTCAATTTCTCGTAAATTGACAAGTTCAAACTTTCCATCTTTCTCAACCAATACTTTTGCATCCTTAGGTTCTTCACCAGTGCCACCATTTTTATCATTATGTTCCCTGCCATCTGCTGGAGCTTCATCTACTTGCAATTGAGACAAGCCATCTACAACATCATCTTCTGTGAAACTTTCAGTTCTATCACTGCTGGGGAAGTCTAGTGGAGGAACTTCTAAGTCAACCAAGTTTTCCTTGAATTTGAGTTTCCTCTCTCGATTTTCATCTACTGTTTCCATTTCCAATTTCTTGTTGGCTTCTTCTATCTTCTCGGCAATATATCGCTTTGCTTCTTCATCTTCTATGTCAGTTTCTTCACATTCAGACATAGAATCATGTGCAGGCTCACTAACTGTATTTGGCTCAACATAAACAATTTCATTTTCGCCGCTTGAAGACTTGTCGCTTTTATTTTCCTCTTTGACTGAGTGCCTCGAGTCAAGTTTCAAATCACTGGGCTCTTCCTCTTGACTCTTAAATAAGACACAACATACAAAGAGTGAATATATTACTATGTGACGTGAAAATCTGAAATGTCTGTTTTTTTTAAACATGTACCAACCATGATATCAAAGGAGACGTAGCTAAATGTGACCAAAAGTCAAGAGCTGTTACCTCGTGGTTCAAAGGGTCTCAATGAACATTGATAAATTATATCTAGTCACATACCTCAGTGTTGCACCACCATTCCCACCTTGGTATCAAGAGGAACAGGTGGATAATCTGATAGGCCACAGGCTCCTCTCCTATCTCTCATGAAGTAGATGGAAGGCAGAACTATTACTACAAAATGGGGAAACACTTTTGCTCTGTAGTATTCCCTCAACATGCACAGACATAGATGTGACACACGTGCCATTGATACCCATGTTTTGATGTGGCCATCAGGCTATTCATACAGTATGTGCTCATTCAATCCAAGGGCAGTCATACTAATTAATAAAAAAAAGAAACTATTTTTAAACATTATGTTAATTATACCTGTGAACTTTTATACTTTTCAGCTTCTTCATTTATTAACCAGTCAAGGTCCTTTTCAAAATCATCTTCATACTCTGGAACCCCATCAGAATCCGACTCATCCTGCTTGCTCATGTTTTTGGAAAAACTAGGCTGTTCTCCTAAAAATACATAAATTAAAAAAACAAAGATTATGCGTGACTTATACGCTCTCTATCCACCTCTCTTTCACAAATTATACGAAGAGCGTAGCACGGTAAGCTCCAGAGACTACAGGCGTCATAAGCAATTTCATGCTTTGCAAAAAGTCACATCCATATTTCCACAGTGTTTCAGTGTGTAGGGTCTGTTCAGTTCCTGACACCCACACCATTAATCCAGGCGCAGGTGGCAGGAACTGAACAGACCCCACACAGGCTGTGCTGATTTAATGCTCCAGATCACTGTGGGAGCCCAGCACCATAGGAAGCCAGGCTTCTGCTGTAAAGACCTGGACTGGAAAGAACTCAGATCCCAGCCACTTATCCTCCTAGATACCACTGTCAATATCTGCGGCATCTAAGCAGACACAGGGAGGGGGCTCCCTCTACCACCATTGGCCCAGGCGAACACAATCATGGGGTCCCGATAAGTTGTTATGGCAGCCAAAGGCTTGCCATGTCTGTATGCCTATTAGACTGTACCACAGACTCAGCCTAATACATTGCCTGTCACTGTTGCAGTGAAAGTCTATAATGCATTGATATACAGAGTATACCAGTGTATTATAAAAGGAGCGTTCACACTAGCGACTTAGAGCTCCGGCAGGCTGTTCTGGCAGCCTTCCAGAGTGGTTTTAGTCCGTCCAATTCTCAGCATATTTGCCAGTTTGTGGCCGGATGTCCGCCAGTCTCCATTATAGTTAAAAAAAAACAAGCTAAAAACAGAAAAAAAATAGTTATGGCCATTACAAAATAGACAACAAGGATGACATTTATCATTCCCCCATGCCAGTTTTCTGCCCCGGGCCCAGTTGCTCCTGGGGGGCCCAAGGCAACTGCCTCTTGAGCCAAGCTAGCCACTGCCCCGGGTGTCAGGCTGTCAGTTACACAGTGGGTGCTGCCATGCCTGCCGACACTCCAGGCAGCGTACTGTGAGAGCTGTGATTCTCTAGGACCTTAGATGACATCATCACCATGTGACCAGTAACCTAGCAATATTACTAGTCACATGGCTATGAGGTCATCAAGGTCCTTTCTACCAGGAGTGTTGCTGTAGAAGTTGTAGATTACATCAGAAAAAGGTGACAGGGGCTAATATACTGTAAACTACTGTATAGTGGGGTGCTATATAGTGTGGGGGCCCGTATACTGTGGGTGCTGTATATTATGGAGTGCTATACTGTTGTACTGTATAGTGTGGGGGGCTGTATACTGTGGGGGCCTGTATACTGTATACTGTGGGTGCTGTATATTATGGAGTGCTATACTGTTGTACTGTATAGTGTGGGGGGCTGTATACTGTGGGGGCCTGTATACTGTATACTGTGGGTGCTGTATATTATGGAGTGCTATACTGTTGTACTGTATAGTGTGGGGGCTGTATACTGTGGGGGCCTGTATACTGTATACTGTGGGTGCTGTATATTATGGAGTGCTATACTGTTGTACTGTATAGTGTGGGGGCTGTATACTGTGGGGGCCTGTATACTGTATTCTGTGGGTGCTGTATATTGTGGAGTGCTATACTGCTGTACTGTATAGTGTGGGGGGCTGTATACTGTGGGGGCCTGTATACTGTGGGGGCTGTATACTGTATACTGTGGGTGCTGTATATTGTGGAGTGCTATACTGCTGTACTGTATAGTGTGGGGGCTGTATACTGTGGGGGCCTGTATACTGTGGGTGCTGTATATTGTGGAGTGCTATACTGTTGTACTGTATAGTGTGGGGGCTGTATACTGTGGGGGCCTGTATACTGTATTCTGTGGGTGCTGTATATTGTGGAGTGCTATACTGCTGTACTGTATAGTGTGGGGGGCTGTATACTGTGGGGGCCTGTATACTGTGGGTGCTGTATATTGTGGAGTGCTATACTGTTGTACTGTATAGTGTGGGGGGCTGTATACTGTGGGGGCCTGTATACTGTGGGGGCTGTATATTGTGGAGTGCTATACTGCTGTACTGTATAGTGTGGGGGGCTGTATACTGTGGGGGCCTGTATACTGTGGGGGGCTGTATACTGTATACTGTGGGTGCTGTATATTGTGGAGTGCTATACTGCTGTACTGTATACTGTGGGTGCTGTATATTGTGGAGTGCTATACTGCTCTGCTGTATACTGTGGGGTGCTATACTGCTCTACTATATACTGTGTGGTGCTGTATACTATATGGTGTTATATTGCATACTGTGTGGTGCTGTATACTATAGGGTGCTATACTGCATACTGTGTGGTGCTGTATAATATAGGGTGCTATACTGCATACTCTGGGTTGCTGTATACTATAGGGTGCTATACTGCATACTGTGGGGTGCTGGGGTGCACTGTAACGCTAGGGTGAGCCGAGCCCTGGTCTCCTTCCTGCAGAGCGGTGCCCACTTCCAGCCTGAGCCCGGCTGCCCAGTGCACTGATCCTGAGCTGCTGGAGTCCTCAGAACTGGAAGTATTTACAGTCAATCACTGTACTCTACCAGATGTGAGGATTTTTTTTGTGTGTGTTGTGGTGGAGGGCGTGATTGCCTGCTAAGGTGTGGGAAGGTGGGATCCAGGGGGCCCAAGTAAATTTTGGGGCCCAATCAATATTAAAGATGGCCCTGCGTACAAAAGTTGCAAACCTTGTGTTTGAGACTTTTTAAATGCCACTGTGTCTAAATCTAAGCCAAGTGGCATTTCTATGCCACCCTTGCCACTTTTCTGGAGAGGGGACATGGTTAGGGCAGGGAGGGGGTGTTGTCAACGAGTTTTTCTTTTTTTATTCGAGTTTTCTGACGTAGAAGACGAGTGAAATCTACGGCAGCTCAGAGTAGCTCAGTCTAGGCGCAAGGACTGCTGGAGGGTGTGCCTAATATATGACAAGGTGTTGTGTCTGGTCATTGATTAGGCACTCCTCACAAAATCTACGAGAAGTGTGTTTACTACCATTCCAGATAAGTGTTGGATGATAAAGGAGCATATGCTAACAAATAATTGTTTATATGCCTTCATAAAAAATTCCATCCACGACAAATGAGCGTCGGTGGGCATCTGACACCCTGTACCCCCACCAATCAGACTAGCTGAGAAGTACACAGCTCTAAGCACTGTGTAGTGGATGGATCTTGGAAATGCAGTGCTGCACTAACCTGCTCCAGCCACTACTCAATGAATAGAGCTGTGTAGGGTTGTTTTGATACAAAAATTTTGATTCGGTTTCAATACCATAAAAAAGTATTGCGATACTCGATATCATTCGATACCACGCAAAAAAAAAGCCGCGTGCACTCCGCATTTTATGGAACGTCCGCCCCTTAATCGAACAATCCTATCTTATTTTTGGGGGGGACAAGGTGACTAAAAAAAATAATGGCGAATCTGCAGTTTTTATTTTATTTTTTCTTCTTTTACTGCGTTAACCGCATAAGAGAGATTTTTTAAAATTTTAATAGGTTGGACTTTTCGGATGTGGTGATATGTAATATTTTCTTTTTTTTTTTACTGTTTATTTATTAACCATTTCCCCCCTTAGGGGTAGAACCTGGGATCTTTTCATCCCTTGTCCTATTCACCCTACTAGAGCTCTATTGGGGTGAATAGGACCTTACACTCTCCCTGCTGCCCTGTGCACAGTGCACACAGTAGCAGGGAGCTGACCATGGCAGCCAGGACTTCAGCAGCGTCCTGGCTACCATGGTAACCGATCGGAGCCCCAGCATTACACTGCTGGTGCTCCGATCAGAATCTCCCACTGCCACCAATGTTTTTAATACAGGGTGCTGGCAATGTGTTTCTCCCACCGGCTGTATTTGTATATTAAAGAGGACCTTTCTTTGTTTTTAACATTGTAAAGTAACTACATGTATGCGAAGAGCCGTGCCCAGGGATCCCCCTGCACTTACTAATATCCCTGGGCACCTCTCTGTTCGCCCGCAGTGTCCCTCGTTACCAGCGCTGGCAATTTCGCAAGTAGGAGGAGAATCCATCTGACAGTCTGCAGCTCTGGCCAATCGCAGCACTTAGCTAATAGCCTGGGATTTTTTTTTCTCCTAGGCTTTTTTTCTTTTTTTTCTCCCAGGCTGTAAGCTAAGCGCTGCGATTGGCCAGCGCTACAGACTGGGTGATGGAGTCTTCTCCCACTTGTGAAATTAACAGCAGCTCCGGTGCCGGCAACAAGGGACACTGCGGGCGAACGAAGCGGCGCCCAGGGATATTAGTAAGTGCAGGGGGATACATTGGCTCCGCTCTTCACATACATGTAGTTACTTTATAATGTTAAAAACAATGAAAGGTCCTCTTAAAATGTTAGTTCTCATTGGTGGCAGCAGCGGCACAGGGGGGGGGGGGACCGCTTCCTTCTCCCCTGTGCTGCCGAGGAGAACACGGAGTGCGCTGACAGCAGCATGTTCCTTGTCTGATACTAGGCTGCGCAATAGCAAAGCCTAGTATCGATAAAAGACAGATTCTGGTATCAAGCTCAATACCAGACAAAATGGAGGTTAGACCATCAGTCAGAGGTGGACTGGCCATAGACCCTACAGGGAAATATACAGATAGGCCGATGCCCAGGGGGGCCGTTCAAGCCCTCCATATGACCTCTGGCCAGGTACATAACGATCTGATGTTCTCAGCCTTAGGCCTCTTGCACACGACCGTATGCCCTCCGAGACATACGGTCCGTGAGCGGGCCATATGTCCTGGAGCGGCGTTGATCGTGTGCACGGGAGCGCAAATGATCATATGAGTGCGGGACATGGATGGCCCGACGTGCACAGCATCATTGTAATCTATGATGCTGTGCGCTCCCGGCTGGGCATGCTGGGAGTTGTAGTTTTGCAACAGCTGGAGGAACGCTGGTTGGGAAACACTGGCATAGAACATGGATGTAGTGTATCCTGCATTGATGTTCTATGGTAGGGCTCTCAGTGGAGGGTACAGGCAGGTGCAGCGAGGGGCTCACTACAGCACATATTGTACAGATCAGAATCCGTACACCTCCTACATGGCTAAAGTGTACGGATAGCGCTTCAGGAAGCCCGAACTTCAGGGGCCTTTTTTGGTGGTAAAGTAAAGTATATTAGAAAAAAATATTTTTATGGTGTTTTTAACACTTCATATATTTATATATGTATAGGTATACTTTAATATTTATTCACAGAAACCCAAATACTCTTTGACAGTAAGTGTTACTATTTAGTTTTGCACATTTACCGCAATGCAAATCAATTTCCTAACGGAGGTTCCGTGTATGTTGCCCCACATCTATATTTCTCCAACTGGTAAAATCAATGCAATGATTGTACTGTTTACCACTAACAACGGAGAAAAATTTGAAGTGTGAACAATAAGTGTTCCCATGATGGATCAGGTCCAACCGTCAGAAACAATCATTTAGTACCTTACAGCCTTACAGAATACAAGAGGACAAAGCATGGGACGTCCCTGGACGCTACTGGTCAGGATGCCATGGAAAGGTACACCCCAAATAGGATAAAGTCAATAGGGAAATCCAGTCTTGGGCGCTCAGACCTGAGACACAGTATGGTGGGTGCCAGGCCCCTAGTGAGGCGACTGCCTACCATCCTGGGTCTGGACACAACACGGAGCGTCACAGTAAGCCTCACCTCTGAGAAGACATGTTTACTGGGTGGGATATGCCCAAAGGGGCCACAATTGTCGGACAGCAGATGGGAACAAGGCTGTCAGACCTGAATCTGGGAAACCAGGGGCGTAACATGACTTATGCCAAGCTGGGGACCAGCAAACCCTTAACTACCCACAAACTCCAAGGGGCTACCAAACACCCACGTACTCATGCTCACCACACATTCCATAGCCTTCCAAACAGACACACCGCGGCAAGGTAGGCTGGGGAGGTGAAGAGAGACAATGCGGGACAGAAGCCAAATTGGACCCCCCCCCCCCCCAAGATTTGGCAAGATCACCTATACTAAGGCCCTACTAAAATCCCTGGGGAGGCACATAGCTAGAGACAGGGGTGGACTGGTAACTTAAAATAACCCTGGAAAAAATACTAAAAGTGGCCCGTTTTGTAGTCGGGTCCAAATTGATGAAAGGCAGGGCCAGCAATCCCATATTGTGGCACAATATACTTCCCCAACAGAGCCAAATACCACAGTCCATCACAAAATACTGCCAGCAGCACAAAATACATCCCCAAAAAACTTCCACTGGCCGGCCATGAGGAGGGCTCATGCGACCCCCTGGGCATCGGCCCCCCGGGAGATTTCCCTGTAAGGTCTATGGCCAATCCGCCCCTGGCCAGAGATAAGATATCAGTAGCTAAGGAGATAATGGACCTTACAGAGGATGCAGGTCAGTGTTCAAAATGACGCTAAAGAGGAGAAAAGCTAAACCGTTTGTACCATCAATCATCATGGGGAATGTTCAATCCATAGCCAATAAGACTTAGGAGCTACATAAGAATGTACCAAGTACAAATAACTTTATTCTGGGTCTCCATATTGTAAGAGCAGACAGAAGAAGTCTCCATGGTGGTCTGGGTCCAGCTAGAGAAGAAAAGGGAAGTTGAATGACTACACTAAGAGAAGACGTTACTTGTGAATTGCTGAATGTCACTGTGCTGTATTCACTTTCCACGGTATACAGCTGGTATCTGATGGTTATTTGGTGACTGTATTCTTTTTTGGCCCCTGGCTGCCGGCGCTGCATCAATGGATCAGTGATGCAGCAGGAAGTTATGGGCAGACCCAGAAGACAAGTTGTGCCGTGGATATGGGGTCGGAGGCTATTAGTGCCTGCTGCTGTCCAGCTGGATCCACTTTGACTCAGGCTCATGCACACAACCGTTGTTCTTTTGCGGTCCGTTTTTCACGGAACCCTTGTTCCGCATCTGAGGGTTTTTTTCACTGATTTAAATCCTCTTCCATTCCGTTATTCCACAAAACATATTCGTATGGTTTCCGTATGCAATCTGTTTTTTGCGGATCGGAAATGGAAATAGTAACTTATTAATCACCAAACACATGAGCAATATGGGCTGTGCATAGCATTTCTACAGTATCGATCCGCAAAATAAGGATGACATACGGATGTGTTCCGTGTGCCTTCCGTATTTTTTGCGAACCCATTGACTTGAATGGGACCTCGGACCATGATTTGCAGACAATAATAGGACATGCATTACTTTTTTGCGGAACGCCATGCAGACAAATGGAAACGGAATGCACACGGAGTTAGGACTTGTTCACACGACCGTATGGTTTTGCGGTCAGTTATTCAAAGATCCGTTGTTCCGTTTTTTTGATCGGTTGTGCTTTCCTTTCCGTTCCGTTTTTCTGCAAAAACAGGAACTTTGTAATCATTGCAAACATCAAACACATGTGCAAAATGGGCTGGGCATAGCATTTCTACAGCATAGATCCGCAAAAAACAAATGACATACGGACATGTATTCCGTTTTTTTATACGGACCCATTGACTTGAATGGAGCCACTGAAAGTGATTTGCGGACAATAAAAGGACCTGACTCAAAATGTTGCGGAACAAAAAAACGGAAATAAGGAAACGGAATCCATATGGAGTACATTCTGTTTTTTTTGCGGACACATTGAAATGAATGGTTCCGTATGCGGACCATATACAGAATGCAAAAAACGGCCCGTATATGGAAAGCAAAAAACGTTTGTGTGAACGAGCTCTAACTTCCGTATTTTTCTACAGCCCCACTGAAAGGAATGGTTCCGCATACGGGCCGCACAAAAAACGGAACGAAAGAAGAAAGAAAATATGGTCGTGTACATGAGCCCTTAGTGTGGTGTCAGGGGAGCCAAAGTTTTGCACCTGCCCCCTGAGTTGTCAGCTGCGCCCCTGGTGTCTGGTATTGTAACCTCATTGAAGTGAAGTAGGCTCAGATACAACACCAGACACAGCCCATGGACAACGGTGCCGCAGTTTCTGGGAAAAAAAGAGAACGCACTTTTCTAATCTCGAACCCGAGCCAGAAATGCGTGATGTTGAGGGACTCGGAAAGCAACCCAGTCTACTTCCACAGTCTGTGTCCTCCTGATCTAATCTGTGTAATCTGAACCACAAATTATCTCAAATATTTCCTCTCCATTTCTTACCCACTTAATCAAATAATGACTTTTCTTCTCCCTAATCTGTCTAAACAAATGGCTGCTAGGACAAGCAGGACTGTGTACAGGCTGAATCCTGATAAGGAAAGCATTTATCACTATGGATACATTATGGTTTGGTAAAAAAAACTACAGTCAAGGATGTGTAGATGTAGCAGAGCTCACAAGTCAGTGCAAAGGACAAATGCACTTGCTACAATGATCCATGATCTGAGGGCTCATGTCGCCCGCCTCGTTATGCCGCCTGTGCTCGTAATGCCGCCCGCGCTCGTAATGCCGCCCGCGCTCGTAATGCCTCCCGCGCTCGTAATGCCGCCCGCGCTCGTAATGCCGCCCGCGCTCGCAATGCCGCCCGTGCTCGTAATGCCGCCCGCACTCGTAATGCCGCCCGTGCTCGTAATGCCACCTGTACTCGTAATGTCGCCCGCGCTCGTAATGCCACCTGTGCTCGTAATGCCGCCCGCGCTCGTAATACCGCCTGTGCTTGTAATGCCGCCCGCGCTCGTAATGCCACCTGTGCTCGTAATGTTGCCCGCGCTCGTAATGCCGCCTGTGCTCGTAATGTTGCCCGCGCTCGTAATGCCGCCCGCGCTCGTAATGCCGCCCGTGCTCGTAATGCCGCATGTGCTCGTAATGCTGCCTGTGCTCGTAATGCCGCCCGTGCTCGTAATGCCGCATGTGCTCGTAATGCTGCCTGTGCTCGTAATGTCGTCCGCGCTCGTAATGCCGTCCGCACTCGTAATGCTGCCCGCGCACGTAATGCCGCTCGCGCTCGTAATGCCGCCCGTGCTCGTAATGCCGCCCGTGCTCGTAATGCCGCCCGCGCTCGTAATGCCACCTGTGCTCGTAATGCCGCCCGCTCTCGTAATGTCGCCTGTGTTCGTAATGCCACCCGCGCTTGTAATGCCGCCCGCACTCGTAATGCGCCTGTGCTCGTAATGTCGCCCGCGCTCGTAATGCCGCCCGTGCTCGTAATGCCACCTGTGCTCGTAATGCCGCCCGCGCTCATAATGCCACCTGTGCTCGTAATGTCGCCCGCGCTCGTAATGCCACCTGTGCTCGTAATGTCGCCCGCGCTCGTAATGCCGCCCGCGCTCGTAATGCTGCCTGTGCTCGTAATGCCGCCCGTGCTCGTAATGCCGCCCGCCTCGTAATGCCGCCTGTGCTCGTAATGCCGCTCGTGCTAGTAATGTCGCCCACCCTCGTAATGCCGCCCGCGCTCGTAATGCCGCCCGCGCACGTAATGCCACTCGCGCTCGTAATGCCGCCCGTGCTCGTAATGCTGCCCGCGCTCGTAATGCCACCTGTGCTCGTAATGCCGCCCGCTCTCGTAATGTCGCCTGTGTTCGTAATGCCACCCGCACTTGTAATGCCGCCCGCGCTCGTAATGCCGCCCGTGCTCGTAATGCCACCTGTGCTCGTAATGTCGCCCGCGCTCGTAATGCCACCTGTGCTCGTAATGCCGCCCGCGCTCATAATGCCACCTGTGCTCGTAATGTCGCCCGCGCTCGTAATGCCGTCCGCACTCGTAATGCCGCCCGCGCTCGTAATGCCGCTCGCGCTCGTAATGCCGCTCGCCCTCGTAATGCCGCCCGCGCTCGTAATGCCACCTGTGCTCGTAATGCCGCCCGCTCTCGTAATGTCGCCTGTGCTCGTAATGCCACCCGCGCTTGTAATGCCGCCCGCACTCGTAATGCGCCTGTGCTTGTAATGTCGCCCGCGCTCGTAATGCTGCCCGCGCTCGTAATGCCGCCTGTGCTCGTAATGCCGCCCGCGCTCGTAATGCCGCCCGCGCTCGTAATGCCGCCCGCGCTCGTAATGTCGCTCGCGCTCGTAATGCCGCCCGCGCACGTAATGCCACTCGCGCTCGTAATGCCACCCGTGCTCGTAATGCTGCCCGCGCTCGTAATGCCACCTGTGCTCGTAATGCCGCCCGCTCTCGTAATGTCGCCTGTGTTCGTAATGCCACCCGCACTTGTAATGCCGCCCGCACTCGTAATGCGCCTGTGCTCGTAATGTCGCCCGCGCTCGTAATGCCGCCCGTGCTCGTAATGCCACCTGTGCTCGTAATGTCGCCCGCGCTCGTAATGCCACCTGTGCTCGTAATGCCGCCCGCGCTCATAATGCCACCTGTGCTCGTAATGTCGCCCGCGCTCGTAATGCCGTCCGCACTCGTAATGCCGCCCGCGCTCCTAATGCCGCTCGCGCTCGTAATGCCGCCCGCGCTCGTAATGCCACCTGTGCTCGTAATGCCGCCCGCTCTCGTAATGTCGCCTGTGCTCGTAATGCCACCCGCGCTTGTAATGCCGCCTGCACTCGTAATGCCGCCCGCACTCGTAATGCGCCTGTGCTCGTAATGTCGCCCGCGCTCGTAATGCCGCCCGTGCTCGTAATGCCGCCCGCGCTCGTAATGCCGCCCGTGCTCGTAATGCCGCCCGCGCTCGTAATGCCGCCCGCGCTCGTAATGTCGCTCGCGCTCGTAATGTCGCCCGCAAACAGCGGGTCCGCAATATACAGGAACCTGCCGCCTGCACACCATATCACGAGTGCGGACCCATTCAAGTTGAATGGGTCTGAATCCGCCAGCGTAGGCCACACGGACGGTGCATTTTTCAACGGTGTGAATGCTTTTGTACACAAAGATGCCCTTGATCTTTATGGAATTTATAGCCAAATCATTAAAACTATTGGGTGCAACCAAAAGCAGGACAACGATTCGCTGTTTTTTTTTTGCCTTTTTAACACAGACCCATTCATTTCCATGGGGTCCGTCTTGCCTGAAAAATGCAAAAGAAAAGAACAGGCTGGTTTTTTTTTCATGCAGAGCGAACTTAAATGAGAAAAAATGCCCATGTGTATAAACCCTTTGGGGCAGATTTATCAAAACTAGTGAAAAGGGAAAACTGGCTTAGTTGCCCATAGCAACCAATCAGATTCCACCTTTCATTTTTCAGAGGTCCTTAGGAAACTGAAAGGTGGAATCTGATTGGATGTTAGGGGCGATAAGCTAGTGTTCCTATACACCAGTTTTGATAAATCTGCCCATTGACTGGGTCAGTTTTCACTCCTCAACACAGAACTTACAGCATCAAGAAGGACAAGCTTTAGGCTAGGTCTACAAAACGACATTTTGTCGCACCAATGTCGCGCGACTATTTTTATAATGATAGTCTATGGTGTCGCACTGCGACATGCTGCGACTAAGACACGACAGTCGCAAAAAATCCATCTAAGATGGATTTTTATGCAACTGTCGCGTCGCAGTCGCAACATGTCGTATGTCGCAGTGCGACACCATAGACTATTATTAGAAAAATTGTCACGCAACATTGGTGCGACAAAATGTCGTTGTGTAGACCTAGCCTTAGGCCCCATTCACACGTCCGCATTTTAGTCCGCATCTATTCCGCAATTCTGCGGAATAGATGCGGACCCATTCATTGTAAATGGGGCCAGACGTGATGAGGAGAGCACGCTATGTGTATCCGGGTTTCGGCCCCAAAACATCCGGCCACGGCTCCGCAAAAGATACAGCATGTCCTATTCTTGTCCGCAGCCTGCGGACAAGAATAGGCATCTCTATGGGGAGTGCCGTCATGGTGTGTTGCGGATCCGCAACACATATACCCCCAATATCTGATAGGTGCGAGTGCCACCTCTGGGATCCACAACTATCTCTAGAACAAAACCTGCAACGTGAAGGAGGGCGCATGGTACCTCCGCAGCTGCCCACCATTGAATTCTTTGGGAGTGCCGAGAATAGGTGAACAGATCGGTTATTTTCAGAGGTCTCACTGAAACGAATGGGTAGCGCACCGCGCAAGCGCAGCCACTGCTCTATTCACTTCTATGGTACTCATGGAAATAGCCGAGACAGTTCTCAGCTATTTTCTGCAGTCCTATAGAAATGAATGGAGGGTAGATGAGCATGTGTAGTAATAGATGTACTATATACAGACCCAAGTCATGTAGAATATGTAGTGCTACATACAAACCCAAGCCATGTAATATACTGTATCTCACAAAACTGAGTTCACCCCTCACATTTTTGTAAATATTTTATTATATCTTTTCATGGGACAACACTGAAGATATGACACTTTGATACAATGTAAAGTAGTCAGTGTACAGCTTGTATAACAGTGTAAATTTGGTTTGCCCTCAAAATAACACAGCCATTAATGTCTAAGCCTCTGGCAACAAAAGTGAGTACACCCCTAAGTGAAAATTCACCAAATGTCAATATTTTGTGTGGCCACCATTATTTTCCAGCACTCTTGGGCATGGAATCACTAGAGCTTCACAGGTTGCCACTGGAATCCTCTTCCACTTCTCCATGACGACATCACGGAGCTGGTGGATGTTAGAGACCTTGCGCTCCTCCACCTTCTGTTTGAGGATGCCCCACAGATGCTCAATAGGGTTTAGGTCTGGAGACATGCTTGGCCAGTCCAGCACCTTTACCCTCAGTTTGTTTAGCAAGGCAGTGGTCGTCCTGGAGGTGTGTTTTGGGTCCTTACTATGTTGGAATACTGCCCTGCAGCCCAGTTTCAGAAGAGAGGGATCATGCTAGGGGTGGGCGATATGGCCTAAAATCTATATTGAGATATAATTTAAAGCATGTGCGATATGCGATATATATTGTGATATATTATTTTCTTCTGTATGTATACAAAAAATACTAATTAATAAACTTTGCAAGAAATTTGATTCAGACATGTGTCCCCAGTGAGCCAGTGCCATCAGATCAGCCCCATGGCTGGCATTTGCCATCATCAGACTCCATGTGTCCCCCCTGCTATATATTCAGACAGAGCGGGTCTCAGTGCCATCAGTAGATGATCAGCCCCATGGCCATGATTTGCAAATAGATCCTTTCCTTATTCACTCCCCCCACCCCGATCCTCCAGGCCCCTCCCCCAACCCCGATCCTCCAGCAAGAGTCCCTGTCCCCCCACAAGAGTCGCTGTTATTATACTTACCTTTCCTGAAAGGTGCTTGGCAGCGGCTGGCTAATGGAGTCCGCAGGTGTGGCGTCTTCTTCCAGCACTGGGCGGGACCTGACTGACGTCACATACAGCGTCAGCAAAGCGGGCACAGCGCGGTGCGGAGTCGGGAGGCAAAGGAGCGGTGAGCCAGAAGCTTCTGCGCAATCATTCACTACCGCTCCGTGGTCATATCGTGCTCCGGCGATATAGGCGATATACACAAAATCCATATCGTGGCACAAATTCATATCGTCTATATCGCCCACCGCTAGATCATGCTCTGCTTCAGTATGTCACAAGACATGTTGGCATTCATGGTTCCCTCAATGAACTGCCCCCACAGCCGGCAGCACTCATGCAGCCCCAAACCATGACACTCCACCACTATGCTTGACTGTAGGCAGGACACACTTGTCTTTGTACTCCTCACCTGGTTGCTACCACACTCTTGACACCATTTGAACCAAATACGTTTATCTTGCTCTCATCAGACCACAGCACATGGTTCCAGTAATCCATGTCCTTAGACTGCTTGTCTTCAGCAAACTGTTTGCAGGCTTTCTTGTGCATCATCTTTAGAAGAGTTTTCCTTCTAGGACGACAGCCATGCAGACCAATCTAATGCAGTGTGCGGCGTATGGTCTGAGCACTGACAGGCTGACCCCCCACATCTTGGCCACCGTGCTGCAGCTCAGTTTCAGGGTGTTGGAAATCTTCTTATAGCCTAGACCAGGGATGGGCAAACTGCGGCTCTCCAGCTGTTGTAAAACTACAACTCCCAGCATGCAAAGACTGCTTAAAGCTATCAGCAGGGCATGGTGGAAATTGTAGTTTTACAACAGCTGAAAAGCCGCATTTTGCCCATCCCTGGCCTAGGCAATCTTTATGTAGAGCAACCATTCTTCTCTTCAGATCCTCAGAGTTCTTTGCCATGAGGTGTAAATTTGAACTTCCAGTCACCAGTATGAGAGAGTATGAGAGCGATAACACCAAATTTAACACACCTGCTCCCCGTCCACACCTGAGACTAGGGATGAGCGAATCGGCTTCGGATGAAACATCTGAAGTCGATTCGCATAAAACTTCGTTCTAATACTGTATGGAGCAGGAGCTCGGTACAGTATTAGAATGTATTGGCTTTGATGAGCCGAAGTTATTACTTTGTACTGTAAAAAAAACATTTCCCAAACTCGGGTTCGGTTCCAAGTGGTACCTTGAAATCGAACCCGAGTTCGGGGAATGGTTTCATTTACAGTAGAAATCAATTCGATTAGCTCATCCCTACCTGAGACCTTGTAACACTAACGAGTCACATGACACCGGGGAGGGAAAATGGCTAATTGGGCACAATTTGCCCATTTTCACTTAGGGGTGTACTCACTTTTGTTGCCAGCAGTTTAGACATTAATGGCTGTGTGTGAGTTATTTTGAGGGCACACCTGATATACAAGCTGTACACTGACTACTTTACATTGTATGAAGGTGTCATATCTTCTGTGTTGTCCCATGAAAATATATAATAAAATATTTACAAAAATGTCAGGGGTGAACTCGCTTTTGTGAGATACAGTATGTATTATATACAATTCCAACCTATGTAATATATGTACTATATACAAATACAACTTATGAATGTATGTGCTATATGCAGATCAAAGCCATATAATATATGTACTATATACATAATATAAATGTAATATATACAAATACAAGCCATGTAACATATGTACTAGATACAAGTCCAAGCCATGTAATATATGAACTATATACAGATCTAAGCCATCTAATATATGTACTATATACAAATGTAAGCCATGTAATATATGTACTATATACAAAGCTAAGCCATGTAATATCTGTACTATATACAAATGTAAGCCATGTAATATATGTACTATATACAAATACAACTTATGAATGTATGTGCTATATGCAGATCAAAGCTATGTAATATATGTACTATATACATAATATATATGTACTATATACAAATGTAAGCCATGTAATATATGTACTATATACAAATGTAAGCCATGTAATATATGTACTATATACAAATAAAACATATGTAATATGTACTATATACAGATCTAAGCCAAGTAATATATGTACTATATACAGATCTAAGCCATCTAATATATGTACTATATACAAATGTAAGCCATGTAATATATGTACTATATACAAAGCTAAGGGTACTTTCACACTAGCGTTTTGGATTCCGTTTGTGAGATCCGTTTCAGGGCTCTCGTAAACGGTCCAAAACGGATCAGTTAAGCCCCAATGCATTCTGAATGGATAAGGATCCGTTCAGAATGCATCAGTTCGGCTCCGTTCCGCCTCTATTCCGTTTTGGAGGCGGACACCAAAACGCAGCATGCAGCATTTTGGTGTCCGTCTGAAGAGGCGGAGCCTAACGGATCCGTTTTTTTTTACAATGTAAGTCAATGGGGACGGATCCGTTGTCAGTGACACAATATGGTGCATTTGAAAACGGATCCGTTCCCCATTGACTTTCAATGTAATTCAAAACTGATCCGTTTTGGACTTTGTCATTTTTCTTTAAAGCTAATGCAAACGGATCCGTTCTGAACGGATACAAGCGCTTAGACTAGAGGTGCGGATCCGTCTGTGCAAATAAACAGACGGATCCGCACCAACGCTAGTGTGAAAGTACCCTAAGCCATGTAATATCTGTACTATATACAAAGCTAAGCCATGTAATATCTGTACTATATACAAATGTAAGCCATGTAATATATGTACTATATACAAATACAACTTATGAATGTATGTGCTATATGCAGATCAAAGCTATGTAATATATGTACTATATACATAATATATATGTACTATATACAAATGTAAGCCATGTAATATATGTACTATATACAAATGTAAGCCATGTAATATATGTACTATATACAGATTTAAGCCATGTAATATATGTACTATATACAAATGTAAGCCATGTAATATTTGTACAATCCACAAATGTAAGCCATGTAATATATGTACTATATACAAATAAAACATATGTTATATGTACTATATACAGATCTAAGCCATGTAATATTTGTACTATATACAGATCTAAGCCATGTAATATATGTACTATACACAAATGTAAGCCATGTAATATATGTACTATATACAAATAAAACATATGTAATATATACAGATCTAAGCCATGTAATATCTGTACTATATACAAATGTAAGCCATGTAATATAGGTACTATATACAAATAAAACATATGTAATATATACAGATCTAAGCCATGTAATATCTGTACTATATACAAATGTAAGCCATGTAATATAGGTACTATATACAAATAAAACATATGTAATATATGTACTATATACAGATCCAAGCTTACCCACAGTCATTTCCACAGGCGCACACCCTCTCCACTAGGCGATAAGGGCTCTGGGGACATTAATGACAGCTGCCATGACAACCACCCAAGCAGCCACTCTCTCCGCACCTAGCTTCTCTTCTTACCTGGGAAGCCTGGCTGCAGCGGATGGTCTGTGACGACGTCACGCAGGAAGGGTCCCGGCAGCCGCCACACCACATGAGGGTCCCGGGAGCCGCCGCAGATTACAGGGATTTCATCCCTAGCAAAGCTGTCGCGTCTCCATGGAGACCGAGGCTGTGACGTTACATGGGGTTCTCGCGAGAATTGAAGGTCGGTCCTCCCTGTAGGGGATAATGTCGGCACCTGCAGGGCTAAGACGAGAGTATAGTGGGTAAAATGGGTCCTCCCTCTGGAGTCAGTAATTTAACCTGTTCCCATGTAGAGCCGGCTAGAATGTAGTGGGTAAAAGGAGGTACTGCCTCAGGAGTCAGTATGGAGAGGGTAAAAGGAGATACTGCCTCAGGAGTCAGTATGGAGAGGGTAAAAGGAGGTCCTCCATCAGGAGTCAGTATGGAGAGGGTAAAAGGAGGTCCTGCCTCAGGAGTCAGTATGGAGAGGGTAAAAGGAGGTCCTGCCTCAGGAATCAGTATGGAGAGGGTAAAAGGAGGCCCTGCCTCAGGAGTCAGTATGGAGAGGGTAAAAGGAGGTCCTGCCTCAGGAGTCAGTATGGAGAGGGTAAAAGGAGGTCCTGCCTCAGGAGTCAGTATGGAGAGGGTAAAAGGAGGTCCTGCCTCAGGAATCAGTATGGATAGGGTAAAAGGAGGTCCTGCCTCAGGAGTCAGTGTGGAGAGAGTAAAAGGAGGTCCTGCCTCAGGAGTCAGTATGGAGAGGGTAAAAGGAGGTCCTGCCTCAGGAGTCAGTATGGAGAGGGTAAAGGAGGTCCTGCCTCAGGAGTCAGTATGGAGAGGGTAAAGGAGGTCCTGCCATCAGGAGTCAGTATGGAGAGGGTAAAGGAGGTCCTGCCTCAGGAGTCAGTATGGAGAGGGTAAAGGAGGTCCTGCCTCAGGAGTCAGTATGGAGAGGGTAAAGGAGGTCCTGCCTCAGGAGTCAGTATGGAGAGGGTAAAGGAGGTCCTGCCTCAGGAGTCAGTATGGAGAGGGTAAAGGAGGTCCTGCCTCAGGAGTCAGTATGGAGAGGGTAAAGGAGGTCCTGCCTCAGGAGTCAGTATGGAGTGGGTAAAGGAGGTCCTGCCATCAGGAGACAGGTATGGAGAGGGTAAAGGAGGTCCTGCCTCAGGAGTCAGTATGGAGAGGGTAAAGGAGGTCCTGCCTCAGGAGTCAGTATGGAGAGGGTAAAGGAGGTCCTGCCTCAGGAGTCAGTATGGAGAGGGTAAAGGAGGCCCTGCCTCAGGAGTCAGTATGAAGAGGGTAAAAGGAGGTCCTGCCTCAGGAGTCAGTATGGAGAGGGTAAAAGGAGGTCCTGCCTCAGGAGTCAGTATGGAGAGGGTAAAAGGAGGTCCTGCCTCAGGAGTCAGTATGGAGAGGGTAAAAGGAGATCCTGCCTCAGGAGTCAGTATGGAGAGGGTAAAAGGTGGCCCTGCCTCAGGAGTCAGTATGGAGAGGGTAAAAGGAGGTCCTGCCTCAGGAGTCAGTATGGAGAGGGTAAAAGGAGGTCCTGCCTCAGGAATCAGTATGGAGAGGGTAAAAGGAGGCCCTGCCTCAGGAATCAGTATGGAGAGGGTAAAAGGAGGCCCTGCCTCAGGAGTCAGTATGGAGAGGGTAAAAGGAGGTCCTGCCTCAGGAGTCAGTATGGAGAGGGTAAAAGGAGGTCCTGCCTCAGGAGTCAGTATGGAGAGGGTAAAAGGAGGTACTGCCTCAGGAGTCAGTATGGAGAGGGTAAAAGGAGGCCCTGCCTCAGGAATCAGCATGGAGAGGGTAAAAGGAGGTCCTCCATCAGGAGTCAGTATGGAGTGGGTAAAAGGAGGTCCTGCCTCAGGAGTCAGTATGGAGAGGGTAAAAGGAGGTCTTCCATCAGGGGTCAGTATGGAGAGGGTAAAAGGAGGTCCTGCCTCAGGAGAGGGTAAAAGGAGGTCCTGCCTCAGGAGTCAGTATAGAGAGGGTAAAAGGAGGTCCTGCCTCAAGAGTCAGTATGGAGAGGGTAAAAGGAGGTCCTGCCTCAGGAGTCAGTATGGAGAGGGTAAAAGGAGGTCCTGCCTCAGGAGAGGGTAAAAGGAGGTCCTGCCTCAGGAGTCAGTATGGAGAGGGTAAAAGGAGGTCCTGCCTCAAGAGTCAGTATGGAGAGGGTAAAAGGAGGTCCTGCCCTTTGGGCTCCCTGTGCCCTAATTCCAACCTTCATAATAACTTCTAATGATGGAAGATCTGTGCATAGTAGTTATTTGGAGGAATAAACCCTTTGGGACACACTGTTGAAGAGGTCCTTAGGTGTTCAATAACATGGCCACTACAGCGTAATAACATAAACCCATTATTTATTGTAAATGCGTCCTACAACGTCAGCAAAGTGGTAAATGCAGTATATGGCATGCAGCCGAGGGTCATTGCAGTAGGTGGTACAAAGGATCTGCTGCCGCATACCAGGACACCAGCAGTTAATAGAATATGAGAAGAAATACCTGGGGTGTCCAGAAAAATCCTGGAGTGTTCTGGAAGAAATATAGTTTCTAAATTACTTAGGCCTCTTTCACACGGGGGCGAGTTTTCCGCGCGGGTGCTGTGCCTGACGTGGACACATTGCACCCGCACTGAATCCTGACCCATTCATTACAATGGGTCTTTGTACATGAGCGGTGATTTTCACGCATTACTTCTGCGTTGCGTGAAAATCGCAGCATGTTCTATATTCTGCGTTTTTCACACAGCCCTGGCCCCATAGAAGTGAATGGGGCTGCGGGAAAAACACATTGCATCTACAAGCAAGTGCGGGTGCGATGCTTTTTAAACTGATGGTTGCTAGGAGTTTTTTATCATGCGCATAAAAAAAGCATCAAAACGCATTGCACCCGCGCGGAAAAAACTGACTGCACACACAAGCAAAATCGCGCGACTATCACTGAACGCGTTCCGGATGTAATCCGTCACGCTCGTCTGCAAGAGGCCTTACCCTTTCCTTCGGACTGCCGATGCCCCCATGTCCCCTGCGCTTACATAGGCTGCGGGCTCTTCAGCTGGGCTCCTGACTGGATGCGTCCACAAGTCAGCTGCTTCTACTATATATGAAAAGGAAGACAAATCTGGTCAGGACCTGAGCGGCAGTGGAGATGGCAGCTAGGGCTGCAGCTATTGATTAGTTTTGTAATCAAGTATTCTACCAATTAGTCCAACGATTAATCAAGTACTCTAATAAGAAAAAAAATAATTTAAAACTTTTGCCTTTATAAAAACTCATCAGAGCCCCCCTGTCATCAGTCCTCAGCGCCATCAGGCCCCCCCTTCTGCCCCCGTGCCATCAGCTCCCCGCCCCAGTGCCATCAGGCCCCCCTCCTGCCCCAGTGCCATCAAGTTCTCCCCAGTGCCATTAGGTTCCCTCCCAGTGCCATCAGGCTTCCCCCACCCAGTACCATCAGGCTCCCCCACCCAGTGCCATCAGTTACTCCCCCAGTGCCACCATCTCCCCCTCCTAGCTATCAGTCCCCAGCGCCATCAGGCTCCCCCATCCCGTCCCGTGCCATCAGGTTCCCCACCAGTGCCATTGGTTACTCCCCCAGTGCCATCATCTCCCCCTCTTAGACATCAGTCCCATTAGCTCCCCCCCAGTGCCATCAGTGCCACCGGTTACTCCCCAGTGCCAGCATCTCCCCCTCCTAGCCATCAGTCCCCAGCGCCAGTGAAATAAAATACAATTTCTGTAGGGTCGCCACCGACACTCCGCAGTTGCATTGTCTTCTTCACGCGCTGCACTGTCTTCCTGACGTCACACTATATCCTGACTATGTGTGGATGTCAGGATACAGCGTTATGTCGGCTGGCGGGAGACCACGGAGTGGGAGTATTAGCAAGTGCTTCACTCACTCTCCGTGGTCACATGGCAGAAACAAATCCTTCTTTCACAGGGTCAGCACCTGCGTGCTGTCCACATCCGTAAGTCTGTTCCGCAGCCCCAAAAAATAGAACTTGTCCTATTCTTGTCCGTTTTGTGATTTGCAGTCTGGATATAGACGTGTGCAGGAGCCCTTAGGATTAAGGGACTGACAAACTGCATGTCCAGGTGTGTTGTTAGTACGATAGACGTGAAGCTACAGCGATGTCCTGGGAAGCCTCCTCAAGAGCTGCATGTTGTGTCTCCTGCTTGTTCGGTGCATGTGGAAAGCCTATGACCAGCAGTTAGTCAATCTTTTAAAAAACAACTGATATTTAGTGACTATGCAGATTGCTATAATCTCCACCGAGCTTTCTCGGGCATCTAATGGGAGCACTTAGTTACTGGCCACAAAGCAGACAAAGGGCAACGAGACTACCCCTTTAAAGAGGACACCTCTGTCACCTCTCCAGGCATATCAGTTTTAATAGCTACATGCACTCCACATGTAATAACAATTCTGGAGCATCTGTTCTTTTGACTCAATGTTGTGCCATTCCTTTATTATTTCTACTAGAAGTTTATGAATGAATTGTCAGCAACTTGCATTAAAGGTATAGAAGGTTGTTACCATTTGGGGGGGGGGGGTGTCCCTGCACAGTCTAACACCAGCAGCACTGATTGAACAGAGTCAGACACACCCTCTACTGTTGACACCTAGCAGTTCATTTACTGCAGACTGCTGGCAATTTATTTGTAAACTTCTAGCAGGAATAATAACGGAATGGCACAACATAAAGCTGCTACTGGGGTTTCCTTTCATCCCTGGACACAGCATGCTTGCTGTTTGTTTCGTGCAGCATTTCAGAACTCCTTCAGGACCCAGGACGAGAATGCTCGTCCTAAACGGCCGGCACTTTGCGCAGCAGGATGAGCGTTCTCGTCCTGCGGTCCTTCCTCCCCTTCATGTGCTGTGCCGCGACCAGCCGCACAGGTCCGGCTGTTACTGACAGCCGGATCCGTGCTGCATCCACCAGAATCAGCGATAACTCCGATGCCGGTGGATTAACCCCTCATATGCCGCGGTCAGCGCTGACCGCGGCATATGGGAGGTTTGCAGTCCCTCTCCTTCGCCATGGCAGTGGCGGGGACCCGATGGTTGTCATTGCAGCCCCGATGCCTTCCACATGCATCGGGGCTGCCAGCTACGGAAGCCCAGGAGATCCAGCCTGAGGGCTGGGTCTCCTAGGCCAGTGATGGGCAACGTGCGGCTCTCCAGCTGTTGCAGAACTACAACTCCCAGCATGCAAAGCCTGTCTATAGCTATCAGCCTACTGCAGGGCATGGTGGGAGTTGTAGTATAGCAACAGCTGGAGAGCCGCACGTTGCCCATCACTGTCCTACG
The DNA here is from genome assembly GCA_033119425.1 of Bufotes viridis. Classification (NCBI taxonomy): domain Eukaryota; kingdom Metazoa; phylum Chordata; class Amphibia; order Anura; family Bufonidae; genus Bufotes; species Bufotes viridis. The sequence continues at coordinate 140,619,160 of CM065591.1, read as the reverse complement.
CAACTGTCAGACGCTGACAGTTCAATTCAGTACAACACAGAATGTATTGTACTGAATTGAAACAGGGACCGAACCCTGAAAAGGTGAAGTCCCACAGTGGAACAAATATAAAAAGTTAAAAAAAGTGTTTTTTTTATAATAAAAAAATTCGAAGTTTCAAGTAAAAAAAAAAAAGTGTCCTTTTCCCAAAATAAAGTTAAAAAAAATTGTAATATTAGGTATTGCCGCGTCTGTATCGACCGGCTCTATAAAAATATCACATGAACTAACCCCTCAGGTGAACACCTTAAAAAAATATATATATAATAATAAAAACGGTGTAAAAAAAACCTTACATGACAAAAAGTGTAACAGCAAGTGATCAAAAAGTCATACGCACTCCAACATCATACCAATCAAATCGTCATCTCATCCTGCAAAAAATGAGACCCTACCTAAGACAATCACATAAAAAATTAAAAAACTATGGCTCTTAGAATATGGAGACACTAAAACGTGATTTTTTAAAATAAAAAACGCTGTTATTGTGTAAAAATTAAATAAATAAAAAAAGTATACATATTAGGTATTGCCGTGTCCGTAATGTAATAGTGTAATATAGAGCAACCAAAACTCATATGTACCCTAAAATAGTACCAACAAAACTGCCACCCTATCCCGTAGTTTCCAAAATGGGGTCATTTTTGGGGAGTTTCTACTCTAGGGGTCCATTAGGGGGTCTTCAAATGTGACATGGCTGCCTAAAATTATCCCAGTGTAATCTGCCTTCCAAAACCATATGGCGTTCCTTTCCTTCTGCGCTCTGCCGTGTGCCCGTACAGAAGTTTCCAACGACATATGGGGTGTTACTGTAAACTACAGAATCAGTGTAATAAATATTGAGTTTTGTTTGGCTGTTAACCCTTGCTTTGTTACTGTAAAACATGGATTCAAAAGGAAAATCTGCCAAAAAAGTGAAATTCTGAAATTTCATCTCCATTTTCCATTAATTCTTGTGGAACACCTAAGGGTACTTTCACACTAGCGTTGGTGCGGATCCGTCTTTTTATTTGTACAGCCGGATCCGCACCTCTAATGCAAACGTTTGTATCCGTTCAGAACGGATCCGTTTGCATTAGCTTTAAAGAAAAATGACAAAGTCCAAAACGGATCCGTTTTGACTTACATTGAAAGTCAATGGGGAACGGATCCGTTTTCAAATGCACCATATTGTGTCACTGACAACGGATCCGTCCCCATTGACTTACATTGTAAAAAAAAAACGGATCCGTTAGGCTCCGCCTCTTCAGACGGACACCAAAATGCTGCATGCTGCGTTTTGGTGTCCGCCTCCAAAACGGAATAGAGGCGGAACGGAGCCTAACTGATGCATTCTGAACGGATCCTTATCCATTCAGAATGCATTGGGGCTGAACTGATCCGTTTTGGACCGTTTGTGAGAGCCCTGAAACGGATCTCACAAACGGAATCCAAAACGCTAGTGTGAAAGTACCCTAAATGGTTAACAAAGTTTGTAAAATCAGTTTTGAATACCTTGAGGGGTCTAGTTTGTAAAATGGAGTCATTAATGGGTGGTTTCTATTATGTAAGCCTCACAAAGTGAGTTCATAACTGAACTGGTCCTTAAAAAGTGGGTCTTGGAAATGTTCTGAAAAATTCAAGATTTACTTCTAAGCCTTCTAACGTCCCCAAAAAAGAAAATGGCATTCACAAAATGATCCAAACATGAAGTAGACATATGGGGAATGTAAAGTTATAACTATATTTGGAGGTATTACTATCTATTATAGAAGTAGAGAAATTGAAATTTGGAAATTTGATAATTTTTCCAAATATTTGGTAAATTTGGTATTTTTTTTATAAATAAAAAAGAATTTTTTTGACTCAGTTTAACCACTGTCATGAAGTCCAATATGTGACGAGAAAACAATCTCAGAATGGCCTGGATTAAGTAAAAGCATTTTAAATTTATTACCACATAAAGTGACACGTCAGATTTGCTAAAAATGGTCTGGGCCTTAAGGTGAAAATGGCTCGGTCCTTAAGGGGTTAAGGGCCAGCGCGCGTCACTTCCTGTGTTTTATTGGTTGGATCATGTGACCTCGCCAACCAATCCTAGCTCTCCTGCACATATATAAGTGGCTCAACCCCCTTCCCAGATGCCTCAGTGTCAAGGTCCTTGTGTCCTGCTAAGGTTCCATATATCCGCTTGTGTTCCTGACACGTACTTGTGTTCCTGGACTCTGCTACCTGTTTGATCCCTGCTTGCCTTGACGCTCCTTGTGCTGCCTACCCTGACCTATTTCCTGTCTGACCTAGTAACAACTCAGCCTGCTGACAACGCCTGTATCTCTGGTACCTTTCTCAGGTACCTCCTGGTCCGTCTGGACCCGCTGCCTCGTGTGCCTATCCGCTTCAAGAGGTAGCGACCTGGTTTTTTCCTCTCTGGAAAGTCTATCCCCACTATTAGGGGTTCTGTGAAGACAATGCCTTTAGAGGAGGTAGGACACATGGCACAGTGGGTTCACACCCGCTGGTTCGTGACAGAATACAAGTAGTTACTAAAACTCATATGTCAGGAAAGGGGACAGGTCCTCTTTAAGTCACATTAAGGGTCATTCTTTTGCAGTGTTCTCTGTCAGCTCAGAAGTCATGGCGTCACATCGTTCACGTAACCTCTCAGCCAGTCACAGCACTCAGCAGTCATTTTCCATTGATGCATGCATGACCGCTAAAGGCAGTGATGGCTGAGCGGTCATGTGAATGGAAGATGAGCTGTAGTATGCTGGCATGGCCACTAATCTACATTATTTGTGGGGGGCACTAAAACAGCGGAGGGGGGCACAGTAAAGAGACAACAATAATTAAATGTGCGAGCACTGATACAGTGGAGCACAAAGGGACACTTTATAGGGGGAACAAATGAGTCAATAATGTATGGGGCTCAAAGAGCATTCTATTACTGTGTAGGGCAACAAAGGGACCACTTTCGATGTTTGGAGATAATGAGCATTATTACAGTGTGTGGTCATTATTAGTGGCACAAAAGGGGAGATTTATCAAAACTAGTATAAAGGAAAACTGGCTTAGTTGACCATAGGAACCAATCAGTAAAGATGGACTTGCGATTCGGCCGGCGGTCGTTCTGTGGCGAACTTTTTGTGTTCACGATTCGTCGAACATGCGAACATTTGGCGATGTCCGCCAGCGCCATATTCTTTTGCATTGCTCCAAACTTTGACCCATGACATATTTATCAGGTGGGACAGGACAGCCAATTGAGACGTTTCAGCACATGGACACACCCCCAGCCTAAAAAAGAACCCGATCTGGCAGCCATTTTACTTTCTGTGTTTTGCCAGTGTAGGGAGAGGTGGAAAGGCTGTTAGGGACACTAAAGTCCTTTGAAGGACTGGTATAGGTGTGTATTCGATAGGTGTGATATACTGAGGGGTGTGATATAATATACTTTCTAACATAGAAAGTATATTATAGTGCATTTGTATTGTGCAGCAGTTGTGTGCGGTTCTGCTGCGATACCACAGCTATATAGAGGGACAAGCGCTATTAGAACAACTATTTGCAACGGGTGTGATATACCTGTTGCTCCCAAAAAAAACTATTGAGGGGTGTGATATACCTTCTTCCACTAAATACTGATTAAGGGCTGCGATATACCTGTTGTGCCAAATAAACAGGGTGGTTTGAGGGGTGTGATATACCTACTTCCACAAAATACTGATTAAGGGGTTTGATATACCTGCTTCCACCAAATATTGATTGAGGGCTGCGATATATCTGCTTCCACAAAATAGTGATTAAGGGGTTCGATATACCTGTTTCCACCAAATATTGATTGAGGCCTGCGATATACCTGCTTCCACAAAATACCGATTAAGGGGTTCGATATACCTGTTTCCACAAAATATTGATTGAGGCCTGCGAGATACCTGCTTCCACAAAATACTGATTAAGGGGTTTGATATACCTACTTCCACAAAATACTGATTGACGGCTGCGATATACCTGCTTCCACAAAATACAGATTAAGGGGTTCGATATACCTGTTTCCACCAAATATTGATTGAGGCCTGTGATATACCTGCTTACACAAAATACTGATTAAGGGGTTTGATATACTTGCTTCCACAAAATACTGATTGAGGGCTGCGATATACCTGCTTCCACAAAATACCGATTAAGGGGTTCGATATACCTGTTTCCACCAAATATTGATTGAGGCCTGCAATATACCTGCTTCCACAAAATACCGATTAAGGGGTTTGATATACCTGCATCCAGAAAATACTGATTGAGGGTTGCGATATACCTGCTTCCACAAAATACTGATTAAGGGGTTTGATATACCTGTTTCCACCAAATATTGATTGAGGTCTGCGATATATCTGGTTCCACAAAATACTGATTAAGGTGTTTGATATATCTGCTTTCACAAAATACTGATTGAGGGCTGCGATATACCTCATCCACAAAATACTGATTAGGGGGTTCGATATACCTGTTTCCACCAAATATTGATTGAGGCCTGCGAGATACCTGCTTCCACAAAATACTTATTAAGGGGTTTGATATACCTACTTCCACAAAATACTGATTGACGGCTGCGATATAACTGCTTCCACAAAATACCGATTAAGGGGTTCGATATACCTGTTTCCACCAAATATTGATTGAGGCCTGTGATATACCTGCTTCCACAAAATACTGATTAAGGGGTTTGATATACTTGCTTCCACAAAATACTGATTAAGGGCTGCGATATACCTGCTTCCACAAAATAAAGATTAAGGGGTTCGATATACCTGTTTCCACCAAATATTGAATGAGGCCTGCAATATACCTGCTTCCACAAAATACCGATTAAGGGGTTTGATATACCTGCTTCCAGAAAATACTGATTGAGGGTTGCGATATACCTGCTTCCAGAAAATACTGATTAAGGGGTTTGATATACCTGTTTCCACCAAATATTGATTGAGGTCTGTGATATATCTGCTTCCACAAAATACCGATTAAGGGGTTTGATATACCTACTTCCACAAAATACTGATTGATGGCTGCGATATACCTGCTTCCACAAAATACCGATTAAGGGGTTCGATATACCTGTTTCCACCAAATATTGATTGAGGCCTGTGATATACCTGCTTCCACAAAATACTGATTAAGGGGTTTGATATACTTGCTTCCACAAAATACTGATTGAGGGCTGCGATATACCTGCTTCCACAAAATACAGATTAAGGGGTTCGATATACCTGTTTCCACCAAATATTGATTGAGGCCTGCGATATACCTGCTTCCACAAAATACTGATTAAGGAGTTTGATATACCTGCTTCCAGAAAATACTGATTGAGGGTTGCGATATACCTGCTTCCACAAAATACTGATTAAGGGGTTTGATATACCTGTTTCCACCAAATATTGATTGAGGCCTGCGATATATCTGGTTCCACAAAATACTGATTAAGGTGTTTGATATATCTGCTTTCACAAAATACTGATTGAGGGCTGCGATATACCTGATCCACAAAATACTGATTAGGGGGTTCGATATACCTGTTTCCCCCAAATATTAAATGAGGCCTGCGAGATACCTGCTTCCACAAAATACTTATTAAGGGGTTTGATATACCTACTTCCACAAAATACTGATTGACGGCTGCGATATAACTGCTTCCACAAAATACCGATTAAGGGGTTCGATATACCTGTTTCCACCAAATATTGATTGAGGCCTGTGATATACCTGCTTCCACAAAATACTGATTAAGGGGTTTGATATACTTGCTTCCACAAAATACTGATTAAGGGCTGCGATATACCTGCTTCCACAAAATAAAGATTAAGGGGTTCGATATACCTGTTTCCACCAAATATTGAATGAGGCCTGCAATATACCTGCTTCCACAAAATACCGATTAAGGGGTTTGATATACCTGCATCCAGAAAATACTGATTGAGGGTTGCGATATACCTGCTTCCACAAAATATTGATTAAGGGGTTTGATATACCTGTTTCCACCAAATATTGATTGAGGTCTGCGATATACCTGCTTCCACAAAATACTGATTAAGGGGTTTGATATACCTGCTTCCACAAAATACTGATTGAGGGCTGCGATATACCTGCTTCCACAAAATAAAGATTAAGGGGTTCGATATACCTGTTTCCACCAAATATTGAATGAGGCCTGCAATATACCTGCTTCCACAAAATACCGATAAAGGGGTTCGATATATCTGTTTTCACCAAATATTTATTGAGGCCTGCGATATACCTGCTTCCACAAAATACCGAATAAGGGGTTCAATATACCTGTTTCCACCAAATATTGATTGAGACCTGCGATATAACTGCTTCCACAAAATACCGATTAAGGGGTTCGATATACCTGTTTCCACCAAATATTGATTGAGGCCTGTGACATACCTGCTTCCACAAATACTGCTCTTCTCTAGGGACTTAGGCACAGGGTCATTTTGAAAATGACAGACAAAGGAAGAGACAGGTCATTCCGCAGGGCTGGTAGGGGTCGGGCAGGTGCCTAAGTGGGAAGTTGGAGAAGGTACGTGCGATTACTTCAAAGGGCGCACCAGAGTTGGTTGAGTGGCTCACTCAGCCCTCAGCTTCTGCACCCTCCTCATCCTCTGTATCTGCACCCTCCTTACTCTCTGCTGTGTGCACCCCCAAACACACCACCACCACCATAACTCGAGTCAGAGGAATTATTTTCCCATCCATTACCAGACCTTACTGATGCATAGCCATTCTTGACATCGGAAGAGGAGGTAGCAATGGCTGCCACCCAGCGGTCTGACGACAGTACCCAGATCAGCCCAAGGAGGGAGGTCTCCGCTGTTGCTGCCTATGCCAAGATCTCAAATGTCAGTAGTGGTGAAGGTGACGATGATGACGTGTCGATGGACGTCACGTAGGTGCCCACATGAGAGGAAGAGGAGGGGAGTTCAGAGGGAGAGACGGAGCAACAGAGAGAGAGGAGAAGTAGGCAGAGCTCGCAGGGCACAGAAGGCAAAAAGCATACTGCAAATGTATCTGGAGCGAGACATCCACCATGCACGGTCACTTCTGGCACTCCCAGGACGCCGGCACATGGCTCCGCAGTGTGGGCTTTTTTTAACATGTCAGCTGCTGACCATAGTGTTGCCATCTGCAGCCTGTGCTGTCAAAGCATAAGTTGTGGTAAGCCCAACACTTACCTAGGGACGACCACCTTAAGAAGGCACCTGGCCTCCCATCACCGAGCCCAGTGGAAGAAACGCCGACAGAACCCACGAAGCCACACTCCTGACGCTCCACGTCCTGCCTCTTCTCCTTCTCCCATTTGTTCTCCACTCCACCTTCCACCATGCTGTCGTCGCATTCATCTGGCAGAAGGCAGACTTCCGTGGCCCAAATGTTCGAGCGTAAAAAGTTGATGACGCCGGATAACCCTCTTGCCCAATGACTGACCGCTGGCTTGTTGGAACTGCTAGCCCGCCAACTACTCCTATATAAACTGGTGGACTTGGAGGCCTTTAGGAAATTTGTGGCCATTAGCACACCGCAATGGAAGGTCCACGGAAGGAAATATTTCTCCCAGAAGGGCATCCCAGAGCTATACGGCCATGTTCAGCAGCAAGTGAATATATCCATGGCATCCAGCAAACACAGGCATGGAAGGTACATAACTTTTACTGCCCACTGGTTGAACCTTCTGACGGCCGTCAAGCATCTAACTTGTGGCTCCCATGTGGATTTGGTGTTACTGCCAAGGATTGTATGCAGGCCTGCATCTTTTTTTTCTCCTCCTACTCCATCCTCCTTCTCCTCCTTGGCTGACTCCTCCTTTTCCACTGCTACCGCCTCTTCCGCTGCGCCCCCCAAGCTTCCCAGAACCTATTCGATGTCCCAGGTGAGATGTTGCCATGCTGTACTGCGGCTGTTGTGCCTGGAAGCCAAGAGCCACACCGGTCTTTCACTGCTTTCAGCTCTGTGGTCACAGGCCGATCAGTGGCTAACCCCGCTCAATTTTACAGTTGGTAAAGTGGTGTGAGACAACAGTGCCAATCTGCTGAGCACGCTGAAACAGGGCAAAATGACACACGTGCCTTGCATGGCATATGTCCTGAACTTAGTCGTGCAGCGATTTGTTGCAAAATACTCCGGGGTTCAGGACGTTTTGCGGCAGGCCAGGAAAATCTCTGGCCATTTTAGAAGATCTTACATGGCCATGGCTTGCCTTGCTGACGTTCACTGGCAACACCACTTGCCCATCAGATGTCTGATTTGTGACAGCCCGACGCGCTGGAACTCCACCTTGTATATGCTTGATAGGCTGCTCCAGCAGCAACGTGCAGTTAACGACTACCTGTATGAACTCTGCAGCAGGACAGGTTCTGGGGAGCTTGGTTTCTTTTTACCGCGCCAGTGGCTGCTCATGCGTGACGCATGCAGACTTTTGCAGCCATTTGATGAGATCACCAAACTGGTCAGTCGCAGCCAGGGCGCCATCAGTGACATCGTATCTTATGCCTTCTTTCTGGAGCGTGCATTGCATCGTGTCATTGATCAAGCCGTCGAGGAGCAGGAGCTGGAAGATGAGGAAGTCGCAATGCTGAATGAATTCCCATGGGGGGGGGCTACTCCATCTGAGACAAGTCAGCAGGAGTCTGAAGAGGAGTCAGAGGAGGAAGGTGGCTGGGGGGAGGAGGAGGAGCAAGAAGAACAGGCTTTGAGGGGCACTTTAAACTTTTAGGGGATCCCTGGTGTTGTCCGTGGCTGGTGGGAGGAGACTGAGGACGACATTCTCCTGGGTGATGAGCAAATGGGGGCCTTCATGCTCCAGTGTTTAAAGAGGGACCCCCGTATAAAAAGCATAAAGGGCAAGGACCAGTACTGGGTAGCAACGTACTTAGACCCCCAGTAAAAAAAACACAAAATGGCAGACATGTTACCAGCATCACAGAGGGCTGGCCGAATGCAGAATTTCCAGGCTTTGCTGCGAGAGATGCTGCTTTCTGCTGTTGCGGGTGCTGGCAGAGGAATTTCCACCCACAGCAAAACAGGTGCGGGTACTATACCTACCGCACCTGCAAGAGGAGGGAGGTTTAAAGATGTGTTGGTCACTTCAGATATGAGATCATTCTTGCACAAGCCTCAGGGAACTGCTAGACTGACAGGTGTCCGACTACATCGGGTTAACGGCCGATGTGGACGCTCTGAGAAGCTGGGAACCCCTGGACTACTAGGTGTGCAGGCTTGACCTGTAGCCAGAGCTGGCACAATTTGCCATGGAATTCTTGGCTTGCCCCTCGTCGAGTTTCCTGTACGAAAGGACGTTCAGCGCAGCAGGGGGGATCGTGATCGACAAGCGCACTCGCCTAACTCACAACAGTGCGGACTACCTCACATTTCTTAAAATTAATGAGGCATGGATCTCGGAGGAATTCAAAATCTGTGACGACCATGTGTAATTGAATTTCCTCATGCCAGCCCACACATATCCGCCACCACCCAGAACAAAGAATGGTCCTTGTCTTATGTATATACAACGGCATAAAAGGCCTTTTTTGGGGCCTGTACTCCAGTGGCCTACAGTAAAATTTTTATCCAGTGACCGCCTAATGTACCTCCAGCCACATCATCACAAGTTCTTTTCTGTTAGGTGAATGCCTAATTTTTGGGGCCTGTACTCCCGTGGCCTAAAATAAAATCTTACTAGGCTGCAGCAGGGCACATTTTTGAGAGTTTCCCTTTAAGACGCATAAAAATGGCCCCTGATTAAAATACATATTTTTTATGGGAATTTTTGCCATTCCCCCTCTGGTATGTCACTGTCCATGTTGAGGGACTATTTGTGCACTTCTAGTAAGTATTTGGTGGCTGCAAATATGACCTGAAGGTTTTTCAGGTTCGCCTGCCATTAAAGTCAATAGGCCCCCGTCACGAACGCGCAGTTCGCAAACATTTGATCGTGAAAGCGCATTCGCGAACCATCCCGGCCGATGTTCGTCCAGCACTACCAATCAGATTCCACCTTCATTTTCAAAAGGAGCTCTGAAAAATAAAAGCTGGAATCTGATTGGTTACTAAGGATAACAAAACCAGGTTTCCTTTACACCAATTTTAATGAATCTCCTCCAAAGCGTGGCACTATTAGTATGTAGGGGTAATCTGATAATCTGATAATCTGTGTGCCATTATTAATTTTGGTGATGCTATTTAACTTGCACTCAGAGATCGCACTATATTTTTCCAGCAGAGTAAAATTACTCCTTTTAGCATTTTTGAGGAGTATTTTTAGCCAAAGAGGAGTATGAAATAAGACAATGGATGACTGGAAGGGCCTGAGGTTAAAGGGGTTTTCTGTGATTTTCATATTGATGGCCTATCCTCATGGTAGGTGGGGGGGGGGGGTCTAACTCGGCGACCCCCACCAATCATCTGTATGAAGAGGCCAGTCCTTTAAAGGCTAAATTAGTTACTATAGGGTTAAAAATTCAATTGTGTCCCTTCAGTTGTGCACCAACAAAATTAACTTCAGACACATATTTAAAATCTACAATAAAAAAGTGTAATTTTTTTGGAGGGTTTTTCCAATTTTAATGTGACTGTTAGGAGGTTAAGGAAGTCTTCCGGAATTATGGCCTTTTTGGAGCATGTGGTACCTAATGAAAACTCTTCTGCTCCCCATTGCTCCATTACACTCCCCTGGCACCTTTTAGAGAGCCCGGCCTGTTTCCTTCCAGCCAAAGTACGGATGTGGTCACGTTCACCACTACAGTAAGTGACTGTCCTCAGCTGTGACATGTTCCCAAGAGACATGTGAGCAAGCAGTGACATCCAGAAGTTTACAGGAAGGGGAATAGAAGACCCATGAACAGAGCCAGAGCAGAGCGGCAGGGTGCAGATGAGTATGGTTTTTAGACAGGTACCACATACTGCATGGGGCCAGTTAAAAAGGGACATAATCCTGGAAAACCTTTATATCAGCGATATATCAAAGGTTTCGATGTGCTGAGACCCCCATAGATCACTAGAATGAGAAGATCTCACACAGAGCAGGAGACATAATCGAGACGTACTTATAGACTTTCTATTTAAGCCTCAAGAGGCAGCACGCAATGTGACTGCTTCTTCCTCCTCATTCTAGCTTCTTATGCTGAGACCCCTACTGATCAAAACCTCTGATATCGAAAGTTTTTTTTTTGAAAGTTCAGCACCACTTTAAGAGGTTAATTATAAACATTATTATCATAGCATGTGAACAAACAATATTTCTCACACTGACAATTTTCCTTGGAAAAATCAATCAGAATGTGGGAAATATCTGTTTATATAAATATGACCTTTCATATGACCAGCTCTCAATTTTTTTTCCTTTGCCTGAGTATTCTGCTGTAGATGTGGGTGGATGAGGAAACCAAGGCCTTTATGGTGCACTGAAATGAATGACACGACTAAAATGAGACATGATGAGAACTGAATGTACCGACGGGGAGCACTACCAGTGTTTACAGCCACACTATACAAATATGGTCAGATGTACAGACCTTGGTAATTAGGATCTGTTATAAATACATAGTGATAGTAGATAGCAAATGGGTGTGCTTTGTTGTGGTACTGGGCGTGTATCCTTTCTGAAAGCGGCTTTAAGTACAGAACGAAGATTAGCATTGTGTTATAAAATTAGGTAGAATGGATTAGGTTAGCAATTAAAAGAGATGTAAATAAGGGTATTGTACATGTATCTATCTGTATGTATACAGAAATGACAGCTAGATTCTATGTAAGCATAGCTACAAGGAAAAAATGTTGCTGATCTGGCCTTCGACTTTAGCCTTTGCAATACAAAGGGTAAAATGTATGGTCGAACTTGGATAATACTCCATGGCAAAACCCACTGTAGAACATTGAGCTTTTCCTTAGCAAAAAAACAACAACATTCCACTATGTGTATTATTATTTTTTGTGATTGTTAGTGAAGGAGTTAAAGGCTATGTATGTACAGTCGTGGCCAAAAGTTTAGAGAATTACATAAATATTTAAGCTTAAGTTTTTATAATAGCAATTTGCATATACTCCAGAATGTTATGAAGAGTGATCAGATGAATTGCATAGTCCTTCTTTGCCATGAAAATTAACTTAATCCCAAAAAAACCTTTCCACTGCATTTCATTGCTGTCATTAAAGGACCTGCTGAGATCATTTCAGTAATCGTCTTGTTAACTCAGGTGAGAATGTTGACGAGCACAAGGCTGGAGATTATGTCAGGCTGATTGGGTTAAAATGGCAGACTTGACATGTTAAAAGGAGGGTGATGCTTGAAATCATTGTTCTTCCATTGTTAACCATGGTGACCTGCAAAGAAACGCGTGCAACCATCATTGCGTTGCATAAAAATGGCTTCACAGGCAGGGATATTGTGGCTACTAAGATTGCACCTCAATCGACAATTTATAGGATCATCAAGAACTTCAAGGAAAGAGGTTCAATTCTTGTTAAGAAGGCTTCAGGGCGTCCAATAAAGTCCAGCAAGCGCCAGGATCATCTCCTAAAGAGGATTCAGCTGCGGGATCGGAGTGCCACCAGTGCAGAGCTTGCTCAGGAATGGCAGCAGGCAGGTGTGAGCGCATCTGCACGCACAGTGAGGCGAAGACTTTTGGAAGATGGCCTGGTGTCAAGAAGGGCAGCAAAGAAGCTACTTCTCTCCAAAAAAAACCACCAGGGACAGATTGATCTTCTGCAGAAAGTATGGTGAATGGACTGCTGAGGACTGGGGCAAAGTCATATTCTCCGATGAAGCCTCTTTCCGATTGTTTCGGGCATCAGGAAAAAGGCTTGTCCGGAGAAAAAAAGGTAAGCGCTACCATCAGTCCTGTGTCATGCCAACAGTAAAGCATCCTGAGACCATTCATGTGTGGGGTTGCTTCTCATCCAAGGGAATGGGCTCACTCACAATTTTGCCCAAAAACACAGCCATGAATAAAGAATGGTACCAAAACACCCTCCAACAGCAACTTCTTCCAACAATCCAACAACAGTTTGGTGAAGAACAATGCATTTTCTAGCACGATGGGGCACCGTGCCATAAGGCAAAAGTGATAACTAAGTGGCTCGGGGACCAAAACGTTGACATTTTGGTTCCATGGCCTGGAAACTCCCCAGATCTTAATCCCATTAAGAACTTATGGTCAATCCTCAAGAAGCGGGTGGACAAACAAAAACCCACTAATTCTGACAAACTCCAAGAAGTGATTATGAAAGAATGGGTTGCTATCAGTCAGGAATTGACCCAGAAGTTGACTGAGAGCATGCCCAGTCGAATTGCAGAGGTCCTGAAAAAGTAGGGCCAACACTGCAAATACTGACTCTTTGCATAAATGTCATGTAATTGTCGATAAAAGCCTTTGAAACATATGAAGTGCGTGTAATTATATTTCACTACATCACAGAAACAACTGAAACAAAAATCTAAAAGCAGTGTAGCAGCAAGCTTTGTGAAAACTAATATTTGTGTCATTCTCAAAACTTTTGGCCACGACTGTACACCTTTTGGGGCAATTTTTTTTACTATTGCATTGTACTCATTTTGAGCTAAAAATCATTTTTTTAGTTGGTCTTCATTAAAACATTTTGAACCACTGTCTGCGCAACCTTGAATTTATCTAATAGTTATAAACACTCCTTATAGCTCAAGTCATAACTTATTGATAAGAATGTGACTTTTTTTTCCTTCTCTTTCCTCCTTCCCTGAATCTAATACCCCTTTTTTCAATCCTATTTTCTTTTCTCTTTCTCTTTATTTTGTTTTACATAAGGTTCTGTTAAATTAAGACTTAGGATTTATTTTCGGTTTATATATTTTTTTTTGCTGTGATGATACAATTTAAATAAAGATATATTAAATATGAGAATGCGACTTATAAGGTTTATTAGATGACCAGCACAAAGTGAAAGTAAAAAGTACGATTCACATAGCTAGAAAAACAGTTTACCCTATGTAACAGAATGGCTCAATATTTTTAATAAAGACCAATTGAAAAGATGATTTTTAGCCCAAATTGAGTAAAATGCAATAATAAAAAATTGCCCTAAAGGTGTACATAGCCTTTAAAGGGGTTGCCAAGATGTTTCTGTTGATGATCTATCCTCAGGATAGGTCATCAATATCAGATCTGCAGGGGTCCGACAACCGTTACCCCCGCCGATCAGCTGGTTAAAGAAAAGGCGCAGTGCAGCCTTCTCTTCATTGTTTACCTGCTCGCCGTCACAACAGCAGCAGTGAGCAGGTGTAATTACAGCTCAGCCGTCCCATTTACTTCAATGGGACGGCTCTCTCCTATTGAAGTGTATACTACAAAGCCGTACTATTAAAGTGAATGGGACGGCTTCTTGTAATTGCACCTGCTCACCGCTGCTGTTGCAACAGTTAGCAGGTAAACAATGACGAGAAAGCTGTGTTGGCATGGCCCGCACCTTCTCTTCACACAGCTGATTGGCGGGGGTGCCGGGTGTCGAAGTTTTACTGAATCTTTTCCCACAAAACAACATAGCTCCTTCGGCTCTATAACATGCAGCCTGTCGATTGCATTTTGTGGTGACAGATTCTCTTTAATGTTGGTTGTCAGGTGGTATGTGGTGGTGAGGGTGTCACATAACGTGTAGGGGTGGTCACATTTTATATAGCATGTGAAACACAAGACACATCCATGGAATATTCCTCTGGTTTGTGAAAGGTATGTATTCCATATGTATATGAAAAACATATGTGGTTCCCTATTTAATAAAAATATACACTGGAATCCTCTTTACGCTTTGTCATTTCCGTTTATTTTTAAAATAGTGTAGGGACAGGGATGTTAAACAGTTATGTAATATACTGTATTAGGGAAATATGTTTTTTTGTACTAGAAAACAGGATGTAAAGAGTCTTTTTAGTAAAGCTCGAGCATCATTTTTAAGGAGAATGTAACTTCAGTCTTCAGCATTTCACTGAGAACTGAAGATGCTTGTGTGTAACATGTAGAGGCTCCCAGCTTGGCACTTGTTACTATTCAGTCCTAATGTGTGTTTATTTTAGATATTCAAGGCTTTATTTTCTCAAAAAACAGGTTTTACCCACCTGTCAATCATCAGAATAAGGAGCCCAGGGGGAGGTCTGGCCATGCAGGGTGCTCGTCCGCACCCTCCTCCATCAGTGCCGCACGCCGCCTCTCCAAACTTCTGCGCCGCCTCCTAAAGAGCAGTGCCGCCTCTCCCTCTCCTTCCCCGTCAAGATCCCGCGTGTGCGCACAGCGCGTTGCGCCTGTGCGGACTCCGGCAACCGGCTTCAGGGAGCGAAGTGCGCATGCGCGGGATCTTGACGGGGAAGGAGGGGGAGGGAGCTAGTGACAGATTCCCTTTAAACTGAAACAACAGTTATACTTTTCTTTCAGTCAATTTAATTTAGATTTGTACCTCCTATATGGGACCTATAGTCAGGATAGGTCATCAATATCAGATAGGTGGGGCCGACTCATATAAGCACTGCACTCTCTTCACTGTTTACCTGCTGACCGTCAACATTGCAAGCGGCTAGAAGATGTAATTGCAGCTCCTTTTTTTCATTCACTTGAATGGTACAGAGCAATTGTAGTTACACTGCATTACATTCAAGTGAATGGGACCCCAGGGACTACAAGTGCAGGATATGCTTCCCTATATATATGCACAACCGCATGTGGGTTTGAGCATATCCTGCCTGTTTAACATCACGTTTTCTAATGGTTTGTATAGTCTTATGTATGGAGGTGTATAAACTCCTATTTAAATGTGCCTGCTTTTCATCTACAGGCTACATTCAGGTGCACCTGTTTAGGCCCTGGGCCATATCAGCCAGTCTCGGGTGGGGCTCACAGGCACTTACCACCTCCCATTGCAAGCATGGCTACATGCTGGAGGCTACTGGTGAGCCGTCTGTGAGTCAGAAATCCGCCCACTGGCCCCTGGTCAGGGCCGGACTGGCCTACCGGGATACCGGGAAAATTCCCGGTAGGCCGGTAGCCCTGACTGCCGCACGGCCGGCCGGCGGCCGCAGGCACACTGGGCTCCAGTGGCGACGGAGATGAGCGCTTGCATTGCGCTCATCTCCGTGCGGAGCAGCAGCAGAGGAGGAGAGGCGTGACCTCTCCTGTTCCTCTGATAGGCTGCCAGCACTAGGCTGGCAGCCTATCAGAGGCCGAGCTCCGGCGGCGCGATGACATCATCGCGCCGCCGGGCCGTCAACTTCGAGACACAGGCCGGAAGAGGCCTGCATCGCATCGCTGGAGGTAAGTATAAGTGTTCTTTTTTTTTTTTTTCTTGGGGCTACTGGCAGCACTAAAGGGGGCTACTGGCAGCACTAAAGGGGGCTACTGGCAGCACTAAAGGGGGCTACTGGCAGCACTAAAGGGGGCTACTGGCAGCACTAAAGGGGGCTACTGGCAGCACTAAAGGGGGCTACTGGCAGCACTAAAGGGGCTACTGGCAGCACTAAAGGGGGCTACTGGCAGCACTAAAGGGGCTACTGGCAGCACTAAAGGGGCTACTGGCAGATAAAGGGGGCTACTGGCAGATAAAGGGGCTACTGGCAGATAAAGGGGCTACTGGCAGCACTTAAAGCGGGCTACTGCCACTTAAGGGGGCTACTGCCACTTAAAGGGGCTACTGGCACCAAACGGGGGCTACTGGCACATAAAGGGGCTACTGGCACTAAAGGGGCTACTGGCACTAAAGGGGCTACTGGCACATAAAGGGGCTACTGGCACATAAAGGGATGGCTACTGGCACATAAAGGGGCTACTGGCACTAAAGGGGCTACTGGCACATAAAGGGGCTACTGGCACTAAAGGGGCTACTGGCACATAAAGGGACGCCTACTGGCACATAAAGGACGGCTACTGGCACATAAAGGGGCTACTGGCACATAAAGGGGCTACTGGCACATAAAGGGGCTACTGGCACTAAAGGGACGGCTACTGGCACATAAAGGGCGGCTACTGGCACATAAAGGGCGGCTACTGGCACATAAAGGGGACGCTACTGGCACATAAAGGGGCTACTGGCACATAAAGGGCTACTGGCACATAAAGGGGCTACTGGCACTAAAGGACGGCTACTGGCACATAAAGGGAGGCTACTGGCACATAAAGGCGGCTACTGGCACATAAAGGGCGGCTACTGGCACATAAAGGGCGGCTACTGGCACATAAAGGGACGGCTACTGGCACATAAAGGGACGGCTACTGGCACATAAAGGGGGCTACTGGCACATAAAGGGGCTACTGGCACATAAAGGGGCTACTGGCACTAAAGGGACGGCTACTGGCACATAAAGGGGCGGCTACTGGCACATAAAGGGCGGCTACTGGCACATAAAGGGACGGCTACTGGTACTAAAGGGGCTACTGGCACATAAAGGGGCTACTGGCACTAAAGGGGACGGCTACTGGCACACTGTTATGGGGGCACTGTGGATGTCACTGTTATGGGGGGATCTGTGGATGACACTGTTATGGCAGAATCTATGGATGACACTGTTATGGGGAATCTGTGGATGACACTGTTATGGGGAATCTGTGGATGTCACTGTTATGGGGCGCTGTGGATGTCACTGTTATGGGGCGCTGTGGATGTCACTGTTATGGGGATCTGTGGATGACATACTGTTATGGGGGTACTTTCACACCTGCGGCATGGCTATCCGACCTATCCGGGCTGTTCACCCTCCTGATCCGCCATGCCGCAAGTACCCGTGCACTGCCGTGCTGCTGCTCTGTCCCCATTGACTATAATAGGGGCAGGTGACGGAGCTATGGCGCAGCACGGCAGAGATCGCCGGACTAAAAAGTACTGCATGTCCGACTTTTTAGTCCGGCGATCTCTGCCATGCTGCACCATAGCTCCGCCCCTGCCCCTATTATAGTCAATGGGGACAGAGCAGCAGCACGGCAGTGCACGGGTACTTGCGGCATGGCGGATCAGGAGGGTGAACAGCCCGGATAGGTCGGATAGCCATGCCGCAGGTGTAAAGTACCCCCATAACAGTATGTCATCCACAGATTCCCCATAACAGTGTCATCCATAGATTCCGCCATAACAGTGTCATCCACAGATCCCCATAAGTGTGTCATCCACAGATCCCCATAAGTGTGTCATCCACAGATCCCCATAAGTGTGTCATCCACAGATCCCCATAACAGTGTGTCATCCACAGATCCCCCATAACAGTGTCATCCACAGATCCCCATAACAGTGTGTCATCCACAGATCCCCATAAAAGTGTGTCATCCACAGATCCCCACAACAGTGTGTCATCCACAGATCCCCATAAAAGTGTGTCATCCACAGATCCCCATAGCAGTGTATCATCCACAGATCCCCCATAACAGTGTGTCATCCACAGATCCCCCATAACAGTGTGTCATCCACAGATCCCCATAGCAGTGTGCCTGCCCTGCGCACTGAGGACAGATTGAAAAGAGGGGAAGATCCGTGGAAGCAAGCAGAGGACAGCACAGCAGAAGATGGAATAGGTTCTTTTGTAAGTAAATTATTTTATTATAAATGTATCCCTGCATACCGCAATACTCTCGTATTTTGAATTTATATATACTTATTTCGTTTTTTTTCAGTTGTATGAATTTAAGTGGGGAAAATTATTAGTGCCCCCCCATTTTGACTGTGGTATCTTATGTGCCTCCCATATATTGTTCCTAGAGTTGCCACTGCGCAGAGGCCAAGTCACGGCAACGCTAGGGTAAGGCCCGGCCTGTGTGTGTGTATATAATTATATATATATATATATATATATATATATACACACATACATACACACGCTCGCGGCGTGTGTGTTTGGGGCTGGTATGCAACTTTTTCCGGGGCTGGTATGCAACTTTTTCCAGGGCTGGTTTTTATCCCCAGTCCGGCCCTGCCCCTGGTATTGCCCAAATGGCACAGGAAGGTGAGTGATAGGGCCTCGGGCTACTTGAGAGACCTTGGAGCAGTGCCCGAGCTTAAGACATGTCCTCCTAGTAGGATATGTCGAACTAACCTCTTAATTTTACATCAGTGTGAGGGTTTAGTATTACCGCATAGTGCACCTGTATTTGCTTTTGTTTAGTCTTTGATTGTTCTTCACATCCACATAATTGTTACCTTATGTAGGATGGTTATTGTGGTACTTGTAGTCCGTTGCTGGCATCTTTCATTGTATGCATTTTTTTTGCTGTTGATTGCCATAAGCAACGGACTACAAGTGCAGGGTATGCTCCCCTATATATATGCACAACCGCATGTGGGTTTGAGCATATCCTGCCTGTTTAACACCACGTTTTCTAATGGTTTGTATACTATTTTTTTTTTGTCAAAGGACATGGATGAAAATAGATACTAATCATTTTATAATGCAAACCCTAAGGACTCAAATAAGCTTGAAAAGAATGATTTTTTTAAATGGACCTCAAAACGATGGTGTCCGTGTGTCATCCATTTTCTTCTTGCACTCATTGTTTTGAAGTCTTGCGCGACAATTGCATCAAAATAGTGGATGCTGTGATTTTCTCCAATTGTGTGTGTGGAAAATTGGGTTTGTGAATGGGTCCATTGGCTACAATCGGTCAGTATTCAGTTTGTGTGCTGTCTGTTCTACACTCTCTCGTCTGAATGAGCACTAAAGCAGCCTGTATACCTTAGATTACTGTGTGCTAGGCATATCCCTCCAATTTCTGGGGAAAATGTCATATTTGGTTACAAGAATAGAGAACGCATTAGTTATCAGTGTTTTTTACTTTATAACACCAGCAAGATGAATATTTAGAGGTTGGACCACAAAGGTTCAGGGCTTTCTGATTAGCATTGGCCATAATGATTTGGGAGAGAGTGGCACAACCCCATTAATTTACCTAACTTATAGTCAGATCATCCTACTTCTATGAGGGTTGGGAGATAATGGCGATGATAAAGGTTTCCTGGTTCTAAAAATCAGTCTATTCAGTTACATGCAGCCAAAATCTGGGATATATAAATGTAGAGAAAATATGAAAGGGGTTGCTCGTTCATCGACTGATCGATTATACAAGCCAGTTATGGCGAACGAGCGTTCCTATGAACCATGGATTTCATGTAATTTTATATCCATGCTACAGTATATAAGATGTTATAATGCCTACACAAAACACAGTTTAGGTCCTATGAATAGTGGAGCTTGCAGCAGGGATATTTCCATATTTAAATACTTAAAAGCATTTCTAAGAGCCCATTTCATCTGAGGCTTTGTGTTATGAAGTGGAAGATTACTGTTGCCATGCAATACCCTCTGCATCATGTTTCTGTTCTCTTCTATTACGTCTTCCAATTTGGGATTTAGATTGATTTTCTGCACAGCGAATAATTTCCTATTAAGCCAATAAGGCATGTTAGTGGAAACTCCACAGCATTATTTTGGAGAAAAAAATACACACTTTAACTGCTTCGTTAGAATTCTAATTTTAACATTTTCCAGTCTCCAAACACGACCCACTAGTGCCATTTTATTAAATATGATTGGGGCTATATAAACCATACAGCTACAGCAGTGCACAACTCAGGACAGTGATTGGCTGTAGCTAACGGCTCATGGGCCCTGGTACAAGAGTTCAGCTTGGGCCCCCCTTCCCTCAGTGCTTTGTGTGTCTTCTTATGTGGCACAAGGGTCTTTGAGCCCCTTCAGGCTCCTGGGCCCGGTAGCAACTGCTACCTCTGCACCCCCTATAGCTACACCCATGGCTGTAGCGGTTACGTGTTGTCGATGTGACATCATCGCTGCAGCCAGGTAAACATGCCAGCTGTGAGAATCAGAGTGGCAATATAGGATCTGTAGGCGGATTCCCTGTATTGTCCTGTTTCCTCCTGAAGCTGGACAACTCATTTAATATGTGATTTAAAAAAAATTCATGGAAGTGTCCCTTCAAGCTCACATTTACATATGACTTCATAAACATTTTTAGAAGAGCTCACTGGTTTGCAGAATTGAACTGTCATGCAAAAATAGGGAGAGAAGGTCAAGTAAATACACTGAAATTCCTTTTTTTTGAGTAGTAGCATTGCTCCAGAATCCTACTCCACACTGATGAGAGGGCAGCATTCCAAAACAGCTGTCTGTGGATGGATAACTGGCTTGTAAAAGAGCTGGGTCTTGACATAGGGGCCACTTAATATGGTGGATCTAGTGATCTCTGTAATAGGGACACCCCTTTGCTTGGTTTTTCTTCCCTGGAAGGAGATCTGGCTTTCACTGTGTTGAAGACCCATAACTTGGGCTCCACGGATATTTTGCATATTACTGTTTCCTAGGGATGTCCCGATACCGATATCGGACATTTGCGTGAGTACTTGTACTCGTGCAAATGTCGCCAATACCTGATGGCCGTGCAGCGGCGGGTCCCGTGTCCCAGATGATCAGCGGTGGGGACAGTGGTGGCGGGTACCGTATCGGCTGCGGCGACGGGTCCCGTGTCGGCTTCCGTGCGGCCGCGGCGGCACTCCCTGCCAATCAACGTGGGGAGCAGGACTTCTGTGTGGCGGCATGGGAAGGATTACAGCAGGCCAGGTGGGTATGGTGCATCAAATGGAGGAGAAATTCAGTTAATTTCTCTCCATTTCATGTTCAAACAGTGAATATAAAATAAGGTGGGGGGAGTGGGAATGGTCAGATAATAGTGAGGCTGTCCGGGCATGCTGGGAGTTGTAGTTTTGCAACAGCTGGAGACACGCTGGTTGGGAAACACTGTTATATGCCCATTCTCTCCCTTCATATGCCCATTCCCCTCCTTATATGCCAGTGTTTCCCAACCAGTGTGCCTCCAGCTGTTGCAAAACTACAACTCCCAGCATGCCCGCAGAGCCAAAGGCTGTTGGGAAACACTGTTATATGCCCATTTATTAATTTATTAACCCTTGTACAAAGGAAAAGTAAAGCAGTTGTCCATAGCAACCAAATTGCGCCGCTGTTTCTTTGTACAAGGTTTGATAAATCTCCTCTATGACTAAATTAAATTGAACTTTGCTGTAAAAACATTACATTGGTATAATTGCAAAAAGGTTCAAGGAATCCAGCTCCACTTCGGTAAAGGAATATTTATTTTGCTTGCGGTAAAATCACATCCAGTTACGGTTACAAAAGTCTTGTCTACGCGTTTCGGGCTACAAGAAACAATTCAAGCCCTTACTCATGACATTGGTTGTCATGGAACTTATATTTATTAGGCCTCTTTCACACGAACGATACGGATTAGGTCCGGATGTGTTCAGGGTGCGTTCAGTGAAACTTTCACCATTTAGCCAGCAAGTTCAGTCAGTTTTGTCTGTGATTGCTTTTAGTTTTTTCCGCGCGAGTGCAATGCGTTTTGATGCGTTTTTCACACGCGTGATAAAAAACTGAAGGTTTACAAATAACATCTCTCAGCAACCATCAGTGAAAAACACATTGCATCCACACTTGCTTGTGTTTTTCACTGAAGCCCCATTCACTTCTATTGGGCCAGGGCTGCGTGAAAAACGCAGAATATAAAACATGCTGCCACAGTTGTATAATAAAATGAGCCCTCTCAGCCTTTGAGCGTCATCAAAGCTGCTGTGACTGTTGTTGCCCCCGTGCACAGAGGATTTCTTGGTTCCTTTTCTCCAACCATGACATACCCACTGGCTGTAAAACATTAGCTGCCTGTATGCCTGTGCCCTTCTTAGGCCTCTTTCACACTCTGCGTTCTTCGAAATGCTTTCAGGTTACCATGGTACTCTGCAGCAGTGTACTTACCTGCGCTGTGGCCGCCGGGCGCTCCTTTATGACATCACAGGTCCCCGCGGCGCATAGATTAATGCGCCGCCCGGACCTGTGACGTCATGAAGGAGCACCCGGAGGCCGCATCGCAGGTAAGTACACTGTTGCAGAGTACTTACTATGGCAGCCAGGAATTCAGTAGCGTCCTGGCTGCCATGGTAACCGATCGGAGCCCCAGCTTACACTGGGACCTCGATCGGAACTGCTGCTGTGCATGAGCAGAGCTAAACATCGGATCCGGCGATGCGCCGAAACGACATTTAGCTTAATTCCAGATCCGGATTAATGCACTTCAATGGGCATTAATTCCGGATCCGGCGTTACGACATGTCTTCAGGATTTTTGGACGGAGACAAATCTGAAGCATGCTGCGGTTTTGTCAACGTCCAAAAAACGTTCACATACTGTATGGAAGACATCCTGATGCATCCTGAACGGATTTCTCTCCATTCAGAATGCATTAGGATTATCCTGACCAGTCTTTTTCCGTCTTAGAGCCCCGAGGACGGAACTCTAGGACGGAAAAGAAAAACGGTAGTGTGAAAGAGCCCTTTGGAGATATCTCTGTGATGTACTAATACATCTGATTACTGGCTTGGGTATATTATTGTCAGTTTTGTTTCCTTCGGACAGTTACATTAAAAGCATTTAGCTCTACTTTATATTACATTTGCTGCACAGTTTATGGAGTCTGCTCACTTCCAAATACATTAATATCGCACTCAACTTCCAGACCCATTACCCACTGGCAACATGATTTTTCCATTGTGTTTCTCAAGATTTGACATTCTTGTGAAGGCCTGGGATGTATCAAATACTGTTTTCAGTAACGGTCTAGACATCCTGTTCCCTGTAGACAGATGTGCAAGAAGAATCAATAATAAGTTATAATAGTGGCTCACCCTCTCAGATATAAAAGTATGGGTGCTCTGCCTACGGCCCACCCTCTGCCGTATATGTTCAAGGAATATCAATAAAAGTGCAGATGACAGGCACTATTCATCACGGAGTTACATAGATAAATCACTTAAATAAAATATATAATTGTACAATTTATTACCCGCAAAAAAAAAAAAATTCAGAAAGATGGAAATTCATATTAGGTAGAATAGCGGGGACGAATATTAGCGAAAAAAAATATCTCTCTAATATACCTATAAATAATGACCATAGGCCCTAACTAATACCTACTTATATATAAAAACAATTAATATAGCGGCAACTTCTATAATTTGGAAACACATGATTGGTCCCGACCACTATAAAAATATAATATGCTGTAGGTTTAAGGAATAAAAATTTAAGTCACTGTAAATAGGGATGAGTGTCTTCTTACTAATTATTATGAACAATAAAGCTCCGTAGTAGTAGGTCCATAAATTCATAAATGAATGTATCCCATCCATAGTATTGTAGTGAGCATTGAAAAAATATAAAACTATATAAAAACTGCATAAAAAGGTGTATATAGATATATAAAGATGTCTTATTCAATTGGTATAATGGTTGTGCCTATATTCAAATATCCCTTAATACTAACTATCCCCTTCACTAACTATTTATCAACTATTTACAGTAACTTAAATATTAATTCCTTAAACCTACAGCGTATTATATTTTTATAGTGGTCCGAACCAATCATGTGTTTCCAAATTATATAAGTTGCCTTTATATTAATTCCTGTTATATATAGGTAGGTATTAGTTAGGGCCTTAGGTATATTAGAGAGATATTTCTTTCACTAATATTCGTCCCCACTATTCTACCTAATATGAATTTCCTTCTTTCTGAATTTAAATTTTTTGCGGTTAATAAATTGTACAATTATATATTTTATTTGGGTGATTTATCTATGTCACTCCGTGATATATAGTCCCTGTCACCTGCACTATTATAGATGTGCAAGAAGCACTATAAGTATAATCATATGATCTGTAAAAATTGTTATTTGGAAATGGGGCTTCATTCTCATCTCCATAGCATGGAACAGATGAAGGCAACCTGTTGATCTGTATGAAGAACTTTATTTGGAGGCTACTGTAATGTTATGGTATTACAGTGTTGAGCAATCAACTACATGGTGTACCGAGTTCTTCTTTTTGGGTAGTGATTGTTAAGTTTTCTGTTCAACATGCTTATTGGTGATTAATTATCGTAAGCAAACAGCAATCAGTGAGAGACTTTGACTACCTCCCCAAGCCAATAAAAGTGACCTCTTTTTTCCCCTCCCCCACGATAGCACCATAGAGAGAGGGATCCACCCCCAGGGACAGGAAACCTACAGAAATAAAAGGTGGAGCCCCTCTCTACCCCTTCAGTGGTTTCCTGTCCCTGGAGTGGGAGACCTACAGTTTCACTTTTCAGGTCCTTACCGCAGTCTGGCATGGTGATTCCTAGGTTTTGGCCTAGAGGACTGACGGTCACTGCCGGGGTCCACCGCGCTGCTGGGCAGGCTGACAGGACCCTAGGGTAGGGAGACGCTCCAGGGGCTGTCTTTACCTTGCGGCAGGCATGTGGGCACTCTTACAGGGTAAGCTCTGCCCCATGTTGCGGGGAAAGCGCAAGCACTTCTGGCACTGTTTTGGCGGGCATCCTTGAGACAAGGCCCTGCCTGGCCTCTCTTACCTCCGCATCCACTTCCGTGTTTGGCATGCGGGGGGCGGAGTCGGTGATGCAAGGCGGAGAACGCAATGACGTCGGTCGGCGGAACTTCCGGTTGCGCGGTGAGCGCGAAGATTGGATCATTCAGGCCCAGTTTAGTTATTAAATGGAGGTGGTAATGGAGAACAGAGCGGGCAAGGCTCAGCATCCCCTTTAGTAGCGCTGCTGAAAGGGTTATTGCAGCCGCTTATCAGTTCCAGAAGTCTCTGCAGAATCTTGGGTAAGTGCAGACAAGGGTTGGCGGCCGGATCTTTTTGACTGTTAGACCCTATTATGTCATATACCTGCACTCTATAGTACACAGTGCTGCTGGTCTTTGGCAGACATGCGTGTATTGTATATATATATATATATATATATACATATATGTATGGGTATATATGTGCGTATGGTTTGATGGTATATACATATATATATATATCTTTATGGATTCAGATCTAAAAACCAGGGGGGAAGGGGATTCCTTTTTGGAAATTCCTCTGCAACAAATAAAAAACCAACCCAGCAATGACGCCAGGTTAGAGGTGGGAGGCGGATTAAAACTCTTCACCGCGGCCTGGGAAAAGATCGCAGGACCTTGGATTCTAGACATTGTTCGAGAAGATCTAAAACCGGAGTTTCTATCACTGCCTCCTCCAAGGTTCGTTACTACAAGAAATTCTTGTGTAAAAGGTTCTTTTCCTATAATAAAAGAAGTTTTGGACCTTATAGAGAAAAATGTCTTGATTCCGGTTCCCATAGAAGATCTGTCTACGGGGTTCTTTTCCCGACTGTTTTTGGTTCCAAAACGGGATGGTACCTATCGTACAATAATCAATCTGAGGGATTTGAACAAATTCCTGGTGTTCAAAAAGTTCAAAATGGAAACAATGAGGAGTTCTGTGAATCTACTCTTTCCTCATTGTTTCATGGCGGTTTTAGACCTAAAGGACGCCTATTTTCATGTTCCAATGCACCAGGAATTTCAGAAATACCTCAGAGTGGCAATTTAGATGGAAGGTCAAATTCGTCAGTTCCAATTTCAGGCTCTCCCATTCGGCCTGTCTATGGTCCCCAGGATATTCACAAAAGTTGTTGCAGACTCTTTAATCATTGCAAAATCCAAACACAGTTGCACTCAAGCTGTCCAGACAGTAATACAAATATGTGGGGAGTTAGGTTGGATAATAAATTACAAAAAAATCAAAATTAAATCCTCTAAAAAGGCAGAAGTTCCTAGGTTTAATTCTAGACTCAGACACACAGAAAGTTTACCTCCCAGAGGAAAAAATTTCAAAGGTGGGGAATCAAATCAGTTCTCTATCTTCCAACTCCCTAACCCTTCGGAAAGCAATGTCTGTATTGGGGTCGCTGGTTTCTTGCATTCCAGCGGTAGACTGGGCTCAACTGCATACTCGCCAGCTACAAACAAAGATTCTATCAGCATTCAAGGAATCCAGAGGGGCTCTAGACATAAAGATATCACAAACAACGATAAGGAACTTATCCTGGTGGCTGGACAGGAACAACCTAGTCCAAGGGGTGCCATGGTCTTACCCAGACCCAGTGGTCCTGACCACAGATGCAAGTCCATGGGTTGGGGAGGTCATATCCTAGGGTTCAACTTCCAGGGCCCATGGTCCACTTATCAGAAGACCTTTTCATCCAACAGAAAAGAACTGGTGGCAGTAAGGATGGCGGTTCAAGCTGCAAGATCCCTTCTTGGGACGGGTCACTTGATAATTCTATCGGACAACCGGACAACAGTGGCGTATGTGAATCATCAAGGGGGCACAAGATCATCTACCCTAGGTTGGAAAGCAAAGAAGCTGCTGGAGGCACTGGAAGGCCAAGTCAGTCATGTCTCAGCTCTATACATCAAAGGCAAAGAAAATGTACAAGCAGACTATCTGAGTCGATTTCCATTAAGACAGGAGGAATGGTCCCTGAACTAGGCAATATTCGATCATATCACAAAAGCATGGGGAATACCGGTGATAGACCTGTTTGCGTCCAGTCAGAACAAGAAAGTACATTGTTTTTGCTCCCTGAACCCCAGGGAATCCCCTTACGGGGTAGACGCCATGCTGTTACAGTGGAACTTTCCCCTCGCATATGCCTTTCCTCCCTTCCAGTTAATACCAGCACTCTTGAAGAAGATCAGGAAAGACAAAGCAAGAACAATTCTTATCGCCCCGTTTTGGCCCAGGAGGGCATGGTTTACCCTGTTGCGGACAATGTCGGTATCAGATCCGTGGATTCTACCGGAAATCCCGGATCTGTTATCACAGGGTCCATTCCAGCATCCAGCAGTAAGTGGGCTCCATCTGACTACTTGGAATTTGAAAGGGGGTTACTAGTTAAGAAAGGGTTCTCTAATGAGTTAATTTCAACCTTGTTAAAAAGTAGAAAGCCGGTTACCATCTCTATCTATGCTAGAAAAAATTCATAGAATTTAATAAATTGGATCCAAGAAATATTCCCTCGAATACACCTATTTCACAGGTTTTGGAGTTTCTTCAGAAGGGCCTATCCTTGGGTCTGACAAAAAGTACCCTTAAGGTACAGGTATCAGCCTTGTCGGTCCTATTAGAAAACAAATCTAGCTTCAGATCCTTGGATTATTAGATTTTTCAGAGCGGTGGAAAGGATGACCCCGGTTAAGACACCACCCTGGGATCTTAACCTGGTGCTCAACTCGCTGACACATCCACTGTTTGAACCTCTGGAATCTGAAGATATAAAAATGCTTACCTTCAAAATGATTCTGTTATATGCCCTTACTACGGCCAGGAGGATCAGTGAATTGCAGGCTATTTCCATCAATCCTCCATTTACTACAATACTAGAAGACAGGGTTATCATTCAGCCGGATCCAGCGTTTCTACCTAAGGTCCCGTCCAAGTTTCACAGGTCTCAGGAAATTATCCTTCCTTCTTTTTGTAATCAGCCTAAAAATCCTAAAGAAGTAGAATTCCATACCTTGGATGTCCGCAGATGCCTTTTGCATTACTTAAAAATCACGGAAGAATGGAGAAAGTCTTCTGCTTTGTTTGTCCTATTCTTAGGACCAAATAAAGGGAAGAAGGCTACCAAAAGTACCTTAGCCAGGTGGCTCATAATGGCTATTTCACAAGCTTATCTGGAGGCTAATCTTTCCCCTCCTGTTTTGGTGAAAGCTCACTCCACACGCTCTATTTCCACCTCTTGGGCTGAAAGGTCGGGTGCTTCTATTGAGCAAATTTGCAAAGCTGCCACTTGGACCTCTCCTTGTACTTTCTTCCATCACTATCGGTTAGACTTGCACTCTTCCTCTGATCTTTCCTTTGGTAGAAAGGTCCTTCAATCGGTGGTCCCTCCCTAGGAAGGGCTCTATTCCTCTGTAATTCTCTCTATGGTGCTGTCATGGGGGAGGGGAAAAATGATGATTACCGGTAATCGGATTTTCCAGACCCCACGACAGCACCCTTCCTTATTCCCAACCTTTTTGGTGATATAAAAAAAAAAAAGTTGGTGATGGGTTGTTGTTTTAAAATTGAATTACTAATCCAGGTAGGAGTCCCCTCTTGCTCTGAAAACCACTGAAGGGGTAGAGAGGGGCTCCACCTTTTATTTCTGTAGGTTTCCTGTCCATGGGGGTGGATCCCTCTCTCTATGGTGCTGTCATGGGGGAGGGGAAAAATGATGATTACCGGTAATCAGATTTTCCAGACCCCACGACAGCACCCTTCCTTATTCCCACCCTTTTTGGTGATATAAAAAAAAAAAGTTGGTGATGGGTTGTTGTTTTACAATTGAATTACTAATCCAGGTAGGAGTCCCCTCATGCTCTGAAAACCACTGAAGGGGTAGAGAGGGGCTCCACCTTTTATTTCTGTAGGTTTCCTGTCCATGGGGGTGGATCCCTCTCTCTATGGTGCTGTCGTGGGGTCTGGAAAATCTGATTACCGGTGAGTGTAATCATCATTCTTTCAAAAAGTATAAAACTTTCCACATGGACGGACTCTTGTTTCTTAAAATTTTGACTTAAAACTGGGGAGATTTATTGTGCAATGTTACACTGCATGATAAATTTGGTGCATCTTGCTAGACACTTTTGTCTAACTTTACATGACCTGTTGATTGGTTACTTTGCACCAAAATACAGCACTTCATTTTTCATTTCAGTTCATTTTTTTTAACTAAATAGTCTAATCCCAAATGGTTTAAACCATGAAATTGAACTATTTGCCTTCTAATCTAGGGCAAGGATTCACATGCAAATTAACCCCCTCCAACAGGCCATTGGGAACCACGTAACTCTTCACATGAATGGCCTTAATGCTATGCACAATTTCACTCACCTATATAGAGTATCTGACAGTCTTGCCTTAAGTTCAGTGGATTGCTATGGAAACGTGATGCTTTAAATAGCAGGAACAGAAGAAGGATCTACACTCCCTGACGAAGGAGCCCGTTTAGGCTCAGAAACGCGTTGGAGGAACAAGACCCTTTCAGGCTTCCGTACAAGCTGTGACGTCACTTAGCTTTTCAGGTTTCCAAGCAACCAGCTCCCTCACGTGTGCATGCGCTACCGGCTGGGGCGCCGCCACGCTAGCAGGTAGAGCGTCCGAACAGGAGATCAAGATCGAAAGAAGAAAGAGAAAGAGAAAGAAAAAGAAGCGGCACCAGCGTCGAGAACTCCAGGTAACACGGATACTTACACAAACGCATATATTTAATTCATATACAGGACTTTAAAATCCACAAATCGGACTTCCGGTTCCGGCGCTGGCATGTGAAGACGCGGGGAAGCCAGCTCCTCACAGCGCAGCTCTATATCAGCCCGCTATAAAGCCCTCTCTCCCGCTGTAGGGAGAGAGACTTCGAAAGACCGTCGCCCATAAGTACATGGAGCGATACCTGCTCCGTAGCGGGCACAAGATAGTCTCCTCCGGCAGAGATCTCCAGACGGCAGAGCACACGTCCCTCAAGATGGCGCCGACTCCTGTTGAAGCGGCGGGGCAGACTGCTGGAACGGACCTGGGAGACGCCCTCTCCGATACCCAGGTGGATATGTTTGATTCTGAGGGGGCAAAGTCGATCTTAAAGCCCTGGCAATGGAGGTGGCAAAGCAATTAGCCCCAGATCTTATATCCTCGCTGTCCTCCACTGTGCAGGCCACTCTGCATAAGCTGCAGGAGGAACTTTCTATACATGACCATCGATTTGATGAAGTTGAGCAGAGGGTGGCCTGTCTGGAGGAAGAGACAGCTGATACTACTACGAAGTTCAATGACCTGCTTAAGCTTGCTAACCATCTAGCTGATAAAGTGGATGACCTGGAAAACAGGTCCCGGAGGAGTAATTTACGGCTAGTGGGTGTACCAGAAACTGTACAGCAGCATGAGCTACGCCATCTTTTTGATTCAGAACTCCCACAAGCCTTGGGCCTCTCTGGGAAAAGAAAGGTGGAGAGGGCACACCGTATAGGCCCTCTAAAGGACGCCATGGCCGCCTCTGCACCTCGCCAGCAACAGAGGCCGCGACAAGCCATTTGCAAATACTTAGACTATTCTGACAAGGAGGAAATTCTGAGAGCGTACAGACGTCGCAGAGAACCGCTTCTACTTAAAGGCAACAAGGTGCTCCTCTTTGCGGACTATTCTGCTGAGGTACAACGCAAACGCAGGGCTTTTAGCAATATCTGCTCTGGTCTATATCAGAAGAAGATCAGGTTCCAGCTCCTGTTCCCGGCTATTCTCAAGATTCAAGATGACGATGGATCTACTCATCAGTTTGCAGACCCTAAGGAAGCAGAGGATTTTATTCATCATCTGCAAGCTGCGGAAACAGGACAACTGAGTCCTCGCCGGGACCCAAGACCCCATGGACAATCACCGAGACGACAGGACTGGAACAGGATACCTGCTGGACTGTCTGCTAGTCATGGCGCCTCTCCCAAGGATCGTAGACCGTCAAGTCGCCATCTTGTTCCAGACGCCTGAATAGGGACAGGTTTATGCTCTCCTCTCTTCTATTCGTCTGGTTTCTGTTTATGTTTTCTTTATGCTATCTTTATTTCACAGGAGACTACACTGCATATGGCGCCTTTAAACGGGCGTGAGCTGCTAATGTGGAGGGCTAGTGGCTTTAGGGAATTGCCAGAAAAAGGATAGTCAATTGTCTAGACTACTATGATACGTTGGTTTTATTGGTTTATTTGTTCTCCTGTTCTTAAGGTTGTGTTTTATGTTCATGGGATCTATACTCGCAGTCTCATTGGCCGTCACATACGGGGCTTAACTGTCCGAGGGGAGCTCTGCTGGGAGGCGACCCTTGCTATTGACGGGTCGCTTTAAATGTGGCCTAGGAACTGCTTTGTTTATTTGGAGTCGTGGATCATCCTGCAGCACGCTAGTATGAGAGTAGCTTCCTGGAATGTTAAAGGACTGCGCTTCCCAAACAAACGCATGAAAATCTTGCGTCATTTAAAGCGCCTTAAGGTGGATATAGCGTTGCTGCAGGAGACCCATCTCTCTGAGGACGATTTTAACAGGATGAAAAAGATGTGGGTGGGCACTGTTATCGGCTCAGCAGCCGTGGGAAGAAAGGCAGGTGTTTTGATTCTGCTTGGTAGACATCTCTCTACGGAGATACACTCAGCAGAATCTGATGACGCTGGCAGGATGGTACACATACATGTGTCTGGTCCATTTGGTAATTACAGTATATGGAATGTATATGCTCCTAATCAAGATCAAAGGACCTTTTGAACACCTTGCAGCATAAACTACTTTCTGATTCACATCCATGCAAGATAGTAGGTGGTGATTTCAACCTGGTCATGAACAACCAGGTTGACAAGTTACCTTTGGTAAATAGAAGACGAGCAGATCTGTTGGAGGGATTTGTGGATTCCGCTGCTCTTGTGGATTGTTGGAGACTACACCATCCACAGGACAGGGAATTTACGCATTATTCCCATGCTCATGACAGTTGGTCCAGAATAGACTACATGTTTTTGTCCTCTGAGGCCCTGCACAGTGTGTCACACATTTCCATTGGCGACATGGTGGTCTCAGATCACTCTCCGGTCCTGCTAGATATGACAGACAGATTCCCCAGAGGTGAGGACTACATTTGGAGATTCCCCAATTTTCTAACAACTGATGAGAATTTCTTAGCCATGCTAAAGGGGTGGTGGATGGAATTTTGCACTGATAATCAGGCTCATACTAATTCCCGCTTCTGTTCTGGGAAACGGGTAAAGCTGTTCTGAGAGGCAGATTAATCTCCTATGTGTCCTCACTGAAAAAGATAGCCAGGCAACGATACCAGGCAGCTAGTGAAGCGGTGCGCAGGGCATATGCTGACTTCCTCCTGGCTCAGACTCCAGCACATAGAGAGGCTTGGGTCTTAGCCCGGAGGGACTTTGACATGTGGGCGGATAAACTAGAAAGCATTAAAAGGACTAAGCTAGAGTCTGACTTGCATAAATTTGGACATAAATCCGGGAAACTATTGGCCTCATTGGCCAAGGGTAGGCAGCCTAAAACACATATACGTTGTTTGCGGAGTGGTAGCGGGACCAGGGAGCACAGACCAAAGCACATAGCGGATATCCTTGGAACCTATTTTGCACAATTCTACCGAAAAGGCGGAGAGGATGAGGTAGGATGTGACTCTTTCCTAAACAGTCTTTCCTTCCAACTCTCACTGAAGAACAGCTGTTAATTCTTAATGCCCCTATATCTGCTGTAGAAATACAAGCTACTATTAAAACCTTCCCGTCTGGGAAAGCCCCGGACCTGACGGGTACACAGCTGATTTTTATAAAGCACTGAACGAACAACTGTCCCCTGTGTTATCAACCGTCTTCTCAGAGGTGATTGACGGAAGTGATGTTCCGAGCATATGAATACTGCCCTAATCACGCTCATACATAAAAAGGAAAGGATCCAGAAGATCCATCCTCTTATAGACCTATATCTTTGATTAACCAAGACTTGAAAATATTGTCTAAGCTACTTGCCAATAGACTGGCAGACATCCTCCCATCTTTGATATCACCGAGACAAGCAGGCTTCGTTAAAGGACGGTCAGCTGTTACTAATATTAGGAAGGCGTTTTTGGCACTGTCGGTTGCGGGCTCTATGAAATATAAGGAACGCAATCCTGCCATTGTTACTTTAGATACGGAAAAGGCCTTTGACACTATTAGTTGGGGCTGGCTTAATCGGGTATTAGATGTAATGGGTTTCTCTGGTCTGTTCCGTTCAGTACTTGCTAAAATATATTTGAATCCGCGGGCACGGGTCAGTATCCCGGGTTTCCTGTCACCGTGTTTCTTGCTTCAAAGGGGCACGAGACAGGGATGCCCTTATCCCCCTTCTCTTTGACTTAGCGATAGAACCGCTCGCTCAGTACCTGGACTCATCTGAGGTGTTTGAGGGCTTGGAGGTGGGTACACATCAGTTGCGCTCTAGCTATGTTTGCGGATCGATATAGTTCTATTCATGGCAAACCCTGTCTCCGACATGTCTGGGGTTACACAGGCTTTACAAACCTTCGGATCGTTTTCAGGGCTAAGAGTTAATTACTCTAAAAGTGAGATCCTGCTTCTCCGTTCTATGACTCCTGCTAGCTCAGTAAGAACTATAGCAAACATACCTATTGCTAGTTCTCATATAACATATCTAGGCATTAAAATAGGTAGAACAATGGAATCGGTGTATAGACTTAATTTTCAACCCTTGATCACTAAAATCATTGCTGAACTGCAAAAGTGGCATAATCTCCCACTTTCGTTGATGGGGCGCAATCATTTACTTAAAATGATGTCCATGTCAAAATTATTATACCCGCTGCAAACTATACCTTTACTTTTGAAGCATACCGACGTGAATAGACTGCGGTCCGCCTTTACGCACTTTTGTGGAAAGGCAAGCCACCTAGGATTAGCTATCTAAAATTAACAGCGCCGGGGAGTTATGTGGTATTGCTGCTCCTGATGTTAGGCGTTATAATCTTGCCTGTATGGCTCGACATATAGCAGATTGGATAAACAAAACCAGCTTTTACTCAGACTATACACTGGAGGGTGAATTCTGTGCTCCCTGGTCCCTTGCGGCTTTGCTACACGCAAGGCTGGTTAGTATTCCAGCGGTAATTAAGAGCTCCATTCTGATAAAGATACCATAGCGTCCTGGAGAATCCTGAGACGCAAGTACTGGCTACCCTTTCGTGTATCAAAACATCTTCCCTTATGGGGAAACCCGGAATTTAAGCAGGGACAGTTCAACAGGCTATTTGTTGAGTGGAGGGCTAAAGGGATAACCCATGTTAAACATCTGTTGCATGACACAGAACCCCGTTGGTTGGACATCCATGAATTAATTGATAAATTCTCCTTACGCCCTTTCCAGATCATACAGTTTGCCCAAATTAAAGATGCTTTTCACTCTAACTTGGTACTTGTACACAAGGAGATTAAAAGGAATATACTGGACAAATTGCTGGATCTGGGGGAGGAGGGGAGGTAGGAGTTCGGTATCGTCTATATACTATGGACTCCGTAAGGAAGACTCTCAAAACTATACTGCGCAAAACTTCTGTAAATGGGAAGAACAGCTGGGGGTGGACGATCTCACTCACAGTATACAGAAAGGTTGGCTGCGGGTGAGGAAACATATAGTGAATGAAGTGTGGAGGGACACGCAGTTAAGAATAATACATAGGGCAATCTATGGATTTAACATCCCACCACACCCACTTAAACCGGACCGCCTAATCAACTGCCCTAAGTGTCATCTCGAATATTCAGATCTGCTTCATGGCCTATGGTCGTGCCCTCATAGCTTACGGTTGTGGACCTCGATCGGGGGAATGGTTCATAAGCTTTGGGGAATTAGAGTCCGAATGACTCCCTTGCTTTGTATTTTTCATTGTGTAGAGGATGATGATGGAGAAAAGAGTCTTCCACATCTCTTCCACTCTATATGCATGGTAGTGAAACGCACTATATTACAACGTTGGTTGGAGCCAACAGCTCCCACCATGACCATGATAGAATCCCAAATGAAAAAGGTGTTCCATTTGGAAAGGTTATTCATAATGAATACAAAGGGCAAACATGCACAGAAGTTGTTTAAGAAGTGGAAATCCTTTATTGTTTGCTACATGTCAGATACGGAAATTAGGCAGATAATGCAACCGCTCACTCTCACTGAGTGGTACTTATTAGAAAGTCTAAAAGGCAGCCTGGGGAGATTGGAGGTACGAGTTACAAATAATGTTTGACGATTGCTAATTTACTGCTCGCTTATTGTCTGATAATGATCCGCACGGTTTGAGGGGTGTAAAACACACTGGATGCAGGACTACCACTCGCATACTGGGTCGCAATATTTCAACGCCCCATAGAGACTGCTCTTAACCATGAGAGGACTGATCCCGAGTTTACATTTTATTTTACTTTATTTCTTTTGTACTGTTGCAATCTGGAATGTTTGCTTACCTAAAAATAGGGTCTGCGTACCCTACATACCATGCTCACTCATTGTATTGCTTGTCGGGATATTCTCCCGAATGTTGTATGTTTAAACTCTGAAACTTAATAAACTTTATAAAAAAAAAAAAAAAAAAAAAATCCACAAATCCAGGCTAGCCACTCACCAGCGCGAATGCCAGAAACCGTCCACCACCTAGTGCAGGTTTCTCCTTTCAATTTTTAGAGTATTACCTCCCACACGGCCAGGACAGTAGGCCGGGCAGGCATCCAGCAGCGGGCACTTGTTCGGGCGTGCATGCTTGAACAGATGCAGTAGTGGAGTGGGAGCGCAAGTGTGTAACTCCTTCCATTTTTAAAAGCTTGTTTGGAAAATGAAAGGTAGAATCTGATTGTTTCCTACAGACAACTAAGTTTTCCCTTGCACCAGTTTTGATATATCTCCCCCAATGTGTCTAAATCACATAATAAATGTAGTGCAGGTTTTTTTTTGGGGATGTAAATTAAGCCAGTAGGTCTACCTCAATGGTCCGATATTCCATGTGTTCTGCTTTCTCCATTATTAGCTTAGGGCCATATCTTATGACTCTGTGACCCTAATGGACATTGTAAAATACCCAGCTCTTAATGATCCAATATGAGCATGCCAGATTCAGCGTAGAGGTGAAGACCTAGCAGGTGTCTCGTTCCTCTTAAACCACTGGTTCGGGGAAATACTATATCTCCTTATGGAGAGTACCTACAGTAAGCGGCATGAGGAGTCTTATAGGCCATGGTGTAACTGGTAATTTAGAACAGTAATCTTTATGTTAAGATGACCTTGTGGTATATGGTTACTTGCCTATACACATTTTTCAGACAAATTATGATGAGCAGAAACAGTCAGCTTCGCATACATCTCCGTTTTGTTCTCAGGCAGTCTGTTCCAGTAGTAGAACAGACTACTGGAGTTAACCATTACTCATTGTGCAGTGCATAGTTGGGAATCTGAAGAACTGAAGGAACCCATGATAGCTTCTCTGTTGTGGCATTTGGGGATAAGACTGGTGACAAATAATTCTGCCCCTTTGCCAGTTCTGTATTCAAAGGGTTGTTTTTTATCTCATAAAGTGATGGCAGATTGCTAACATATATAATCATATATAATAACATATATAATCACCTTAGGATCGGTGTGGATCTGACCTCTGGGAAACCCACCCACCCTGAGAGCCTGCAAAACCAGTGCTGCATTCCCTTCATATTTATTTATCCTGCATAGTGATCCCTAGCAACCTGGCTATGCAAGGAACTACTGTAGTTAGCTCCATTCAAGTGAATAGGACCAGCTACAGTTGTCTGCATGAGACTGGCCCTGGAAACAAACACTCCTGCCACCTTGCCAATCCTCCACTTAACAATTTTTCCATATCATAAAGAGACGGCTGTCACCTTATAATCTGGCGGCGGTGGGCGGGGGTGTAGCTACCATTTAAGCAGGGGAAGCAGCTGCTCTGGGGCCTGAACTGAAAAGTGGCCTGGGAGGACGATTTATTTTCATGGCCCAGGGAGCGGTGAGTATGATGCTCCTAGTCCTGGCTGTCATGTGCCGGGGGCCCCGGAGGCACCCCTGAGACGCATTGCGAGCAAGGTGTGGACAAGGCATCACAAGATGAGGGCATCCCCCCTCCGGGGAACACAAGGAGCCCACTTCCGCAGGCGAACCTGGAGCCAACTGGAGCCGAACCTGGAGCCAACTGGAGCGTAGCAATCATGACGTGAACATAGCATAGAATCATGAACAGGCATAGCGAGGTACAAGACATGGAACGGAACAGAAGACAACAATGCAGAACCAGGCGGCCCATACTGAGACGTAAATGGCAGGACAAAGGCAAAGGCAAAACCTGGCAAATCAAAACATAGACCGACATGACAGAGCCAAAAGGGCATGACACCAACTGGGCATGGACAAGGACAGACATGAACAAAGACATAGCAGGCTACAGACACCCTCAAGGCATGGCATGGACAGGCATAGCGGAAACATAGCAGGGTACTGGAAAGCCTCAATTAACAGTACTGGCCCCCAGAATGCACACAAGAACAGGAACAGCCTGAATTAATAGTACTGACCACAAGCTATGCAGACTGAGCCCTGAAACTATACGCTCAAAGACAGAAGTAGCAGCCTAACGAGCCCAACTGAAAGGACACACCCCGGAACCGAAGACGGAGATTAACCCCTTTAGAACCAAGCAGGGAGGTACCAAATCAAGTCTGGGGTAAACAAGAAACCACTGCGAAGAAGCTGCGATACAGGACGTTGCCCCGAGCAACTAGCAAGCACGGAACGCCACAGCCAGAACGCAAGGGCGCAACAGACCTGAATACTCACAGGGACATGATACCACCTGAGAGGGGGCACAAACTACGTCGCGGCGAACCTCATCGTGACACTGGCATTGGTATTACTCACTGCTCCCTGGTCTTCTTCTCTGGGAATCTGCAGTGCACTAAATCCTGGCAGTGCACAGCTTCAGGATGGGACATAGTGTGTGTAGGAACACACTACAAACTGAAAAAGTGCTGCACGAAGAGCGGAGGTGCCCACAGGAAGAGAAGAGAGGTAAGTATTTTATATTTTTGGTCTGGTATGAGGTTTGCATTAAGGGGACCAAAGGGGGCACATTCAAAAATTTGCTGTGGGGCCCAGTCAGTTCTAGTTACGCCACTGTCTGTAGGGTTTTGGCCTCTGAGACCTCCACCAATTTTGAGAGGCAGCTAAGTAAATGCTGTTTTTTTCCCTGGACAAGTGCAATGGGCTAGCTGCAGTTCCCTGCACAGCCAGGTTTCCAGGAGCACTGCTGATCCGCTGTGCAAGAAAAACTTAGAATGAAGGGCATGCAGCATTTGTGTGATACGATGTCCCTTTCTGAAGATCAGTGGGGGTCCCAGAGGATGATGGCATATCCCATAAGCAACCTGCGACTAAATACAATATATTCTTTTGGATTATTCCATTTGCACCTGTGCTAGTAAACACTAACAATAAGATACTTTCACTACTTTCCCGTTCAGTTTCATATATACAGTATACATATAACATAGTTTATAAGGCTGAAATAAGACATCTGTCCATCCAGTTCAGCCTGTTATCCTGCAAGTTGATCCAGAGGAAGGCAAAAAAAGAAGCCAATTTTCCCCTCTTTAGGGAAAAAAATTCCCTACCGACCCAAACAGGCAATCAGAATAACTTCCTGGATCAACGACCCCTCTCTAGTAGCTATAGCCGGTAATATTATTACACTCCAGAAATACATCCAGGCCTCTCTTGAATTCCTTTATTGTACTCACCATCACCACCTCCTCAGGCAGAGAGTTCCATAGTCTCACTGCTCTTACCGTAAAGAATCCTCTTCTATGGTTGTATACAAACCTTCTTTCCTCCAGACGCAAAGGATGTCCCCTTGTCACAGACACAGTTCTGGGGATAAGTAGATGATGGGAGAGATCTCTGTACTGACCCCTGATATATTTATACATAGTTATTAGACCCTCCCTCGTCTTTTTTCTAAAGTGAATAACCCTAATTTTGATAATCTTTCAGGGTGTTGTAGTTCCCTCATTCCAGTTATTACTTTAGTTGCCCTCCTCTGAACCCTCTCCAACTCTGCTATGCTTGCCTTGTTCACAGGAGCCCAGCACTGTACACAGTACTCCATGTGTGGTCTGACTAGTGATTTGTAAAGTGGTAGTACTATGTTTTCATCACGGGCATCTATACCCCTTTTGATGCAACCTATTATCTTATTAACCTTTCCAGCAGCTGCCTGACACTGGTTTCTACAGCTTAGTTTGCTGTTCACTAAAATTCCTAGGTCCTTTTCCATGTCAGTGTTACCCAGTGTTTTACCGTTTAGTATGTACGGGTGACTTGCATTATTCCTTCCCATGTGCATAACCTTACATTTGTCAGTGTTAAACCTCATCTGCCACTTCTCTGCCCAAGCCTCCAATCTATCCAGATCCCTCTGTAGCAGTATACTGTCCTCTTCCATGTTAATTACTTTACACAGTTTAGTGTCATCTGCAAAAATTGATATTTGCACTACCATATTTTATTTTTTATTTTTGCGTTTTCATTTTTCTTCCCTATCTTTCTTGAGCCATAACTTTTTCCGTTCACATAGCTGTATGAGGGCTTATTTTTTGCGGGACAAGTTGTACTTTCTAATGCCACCATTAATTATGGCATACAATGTAGTGGGAAGTGGAAAAAAAATTCCAAATGGGGTGGGATTGAAAAAAAAAATGCAATTTCTCCACCGTTTTACTTTTTTATACTTATGTCTACTGAGCTGTATAGGGGCTCATTTTTTGTGGGACAATCTGTAGTTTTTATTGATACCATTTTGGAGTGTGTGTGACTTATTAATCACATTTTATTACATTGTTTTTGGTAAGAGAAGCAATGAAAAAATGGCAAATTGGCCATTTTGACCCTTTTTCCATTATTTTTAAAAAAAAATTGTAATGATTTTGAAGCTCATATATGAGCCTATAAATTCTTTTTATTTTTTATTTTGTACAATCAGGGATTTTT
Organism: Bufotes viridis; assembly: GCA_033119425.1. NCBI lineage: Eukaryota > Metazoa > Chordata > Amphibia > Anura > Bufonidae > Bufotes > Bufotes viridis. The sequence goes on along the minus strand of CM065591.1, from coordinate 140,578,582 downwards.
AAAATGATTTTATTACTTTGAATTGCTCATTTCTTATGTTGGCCTACCATCTGGTGGCCAAAATAAGAGTGCAGCATGAATACTATCAGCCTCGTCAGCGAGGCTGATAGCATTCAGAACAACTACCTACAGCCCCATTGGTCACAGGTTTTTGTGCATTTAGATGCCGATCACAGCATCTAAAACCTTTCATTACCGCGATCGGCATTATTGCTGGTCACGGTAATTATCCGAAGGTCTCTGCTGTTTAAAACAGCAGAGACTTGCCAACCATGTATGGCACTGGTAGCGAAAGCGTTAATAAATATATTGAAGAGAATAGGGCCCAATAGTGACCCCTGTGGTACCCACTAGTGACAGTGACCCGATCTGAGTGTGTACCGTTAATAACTACCCTCTGTTTTCTATCACTGAGCCATTTACTTACCCACTTACAGACATTTTCTCCCAGTCCAAACATTCTGATTTTATATACTAACCTTTTATGTGGTACAGTATCAAATGCTTTGGAGAAGTCCAGATTGACAACAACCATTGATTTGCCGTGGTCAAGTCTAGAACTTACCACCTTATAGGAACTGATTACATTAGTTTGACATGACATGGGGAAATTTTATGAAGACCTACCCTTTTAAATTCAGTCAAAAATGTTGCAACTTTTTGCATTTTACACTACTCAGTCCAGTTTTGGATAGTGGTTCGGAAAGTGGACATGGTTAGCTATTTTAATGAATTTCCAACCATATTTCTCACCGCGGCATGAAAAGTCTCAGTGGCATTAAAAAAAAAAAAAAAAAAACTGGAGTACAATTTCTAGAAAAAGTGTTAGGCTTAGGGATGTGCCAAAAGTAGCAAACAACATTTGATAAATTTGGCGCACAGTACTCCAATACAGACACAGGCAAAACTGACTTCAAATATCACCCTCATGATAAATTCACTCCTATGTTGTTTTTCCAGAATGTATTTTCTTCTTCTTATCATTGGGGAGCAGAAGTTAGATTTCATGCCATTAACATTAAACATAGAAAATCTCCTTTACCACGTATTTCTGTTACTAGGCAACCAATTGTTCCTGGCAAATACATCGTAGCAGAACAGGAATGATCATCTGGCATAGAAGAAGCTGAACAGTAAACAGTAGTCTGGCATGTAATAATTTCACTTGGATCTACAAGAGGAACAGTAATCCAGATCATGTGTAAATGCTAAACAGGGCTGGCAACATTTGTAAAGACTACTATTAAATACATTTATGCAGGTTGCTGACACATAGACCTTTTTTGTTTTCATTGTTTTCAATATCCACAAATAAAGATAAAAGCATAGTTGAGTCGTTTAGGGAATCCGACTTTAAAGAGTGGGAGAAGCCACCCCATTCTCAGGAGATGTAGGAGACTGCTGTTCTGATGCTACTTTCCCAGCCAGAAGGGATCGCTTGCCATGAGGAGCTCAGTGGGGAAGAGTGAGACCCCTTCATGAGAAGAGGTGAGGCAGTGGTAGGATAGATGCCTCGGCAAGTGTGACAAGCCGCAAGGAGAGAAGACTAGAGACCTAAACATTGCACCTGAATCAGGAAGGTCCTCCTTAGGATTTATGGACTGTAAATAGTTAAAGCCATATTACAAGTCTATTCCCCTAACCTATATGCTGTCAGTCTTCTTTTAAGAGACTACAACTGTCACGAGTGATATAACCCCATATTTAATAAATAAAGAACATTACAACCACACACATTCACAGATACATAGGATTGGCAGTTAAGTAGCAGTAAAGTTATTGTTTGCTGCAAAAATCTACATGCCTCCTGCCTGTTTTCCATGCCATCCAATGTTCCTGTTGGTGTGGCAGGCCTGCTTATGCATAATCGCTTAAGTGCCACTCATTTAAGATCCATTTTTCTTGGTACTCTCCTGAAAAATGGAACAATCGGGAGGTATGCGTAAAAGAAAATAGGATAATTCATCTTGCCACATCAAATTATTAAAAATGTAAAAGACGGGGTATAATAGAATCCAGATCAGGAAGTTTTAATAATACTAACCTGGACTACCTTAGTATGTCTACAAATCCTGCAAATATTCAGACATTGACAATGCCAGTCCCATATGCATTTTTATAGCAATCTGGCACCAAGACCATTTTAAATTAGTGTTCAGGGATTCACACATAGATGGCCTATCCTTAGGATAGGTGATCAATATTAGATTGGTGGGGGTCCAACTCCTGGGACACTGCCGATCAGCTGTATGAAGCCCTAAAACCTCTCCCTAGGCCATCTGACATGACGTTCATAGGTCACATGGCCTAGGCACAGCTTAGCCCCATTCAATGTAAAGCACTGTGCATGGTAAGCTGCCGTGAAGGTCGAGGCTTTGTCAAACAGCTGATCAGCAGGGGTGCCAGGAGTCAGACACCCACGAATCTCACATTGATGACCTATCCTGAAGAGAACTCCTTTAACCCCTTAAGGACCTGGTGGACGTGGCTTAAGGACCAACGCCATACATGGATGGCGGGCTGATTGGGCAGGTACAGGTGCAGGAGCTGTGCCCCCCCAATCAGCGGCACGGTCCCCGCAGTCACTGACAGCCGGGCCCCTGCTGCATACGCCGGCATCGGTGAAAACACAGATGCCGACGTGTTAATCCCTTGTAAGCTGCGGTTAAAGCTGACCACGGCATGCAGAGGGTTCGCGGAGGGTACGGGTGCCTACAGTGGCGGGGAGCCGATGGCAGAAAAGGCAGCCCGATGCCTTCCATAGGCATCGGAGCTTGCCTTCTACAGAAGCCTGTGAGATCCACCCCTTAGGCTGGATTTTACAGACAGGCTGTGAGCAAAAAAGCTGACAGCCAATGCATTACAATACAGGTTGCATTGTAATGCATTGCAGAGGGAATCAGAACCCAGAAGTTGAAGTCGCAGAGTGGGACAAAAAAATAAAAAAATAAAAAAAAATCCCCAAATGAAACACTTAAAATTGTAAAATAAAATAGAAAAAAAGAAAACCAGACATATTGGGTATTGCCACGTCCGTAACGACCGGCTCTACAAAAATATCACATGATCCACCCCCTAATAATTTTTTTGTCACCTTACATCACAAAAAGTGCAACACCAAGCGATCAAAAAGGCGTATGCCCTCCAAAATAGTAACAATCAAACCATCACCTCATCCCGCAAAAAATGAGCCCCTACATAAAATAATCGGGCAAAAAAAAAAAAAAACTATGGCTCTCAGAATATAGAGACACTAAAACATGATTTTTTTGTTTCAAAATGCTGTTATTATGTAAAACTTAACTAAATAAAAGTGTATAAATATTAGGTATTGCCGCGTCCGTAAAAACCTGCTGTATAAAAATGTCACATGAACTAACCCCTCAGATGAACACCGTAAAAAAATAATATAAAAACGGTGTAAAAAAAGCAATTTTTTTGTCACCTTACATCACAAAAAGTGTAATACCAAGCGATCAAAAAGTCACATGCACCCTAAAATAGTACCAATCAAACTGTCATCTCATATCGAAAAAAATGAGGCCCTACATAACACAGTCGCCCCCCCCCCAAAAAAAAAAACTCTGGATTTCAAAATATGGAGACACAAAAAAATAATTTTTTTTCAAAAATGCTTTTTAATGTAAAACTGAAACAAACAACCAAAAAAGTAGACATATTTGATATTGTTGTGTCCGTAACAACCTGCTCTATAAAAATACCACAAAACCTAACCTGTCAGATGAACAATGTAAATAACAAAAAATAAAAATGGTGCCAAAACAGCTATTTTTTGTTACCTTACCTCACAAAAAGTGTAATACAGAGCAACCAAAAATCATATGTACCCTAAAATAGTACCAACAAAACTGCCACCTTATCCCGTAGTTTCCAAAATGTGGTAATTTTTTGGGCATTTCTACTCTAGGGGTGCATCAGAGGGTCTTCAAATATGACATGGCAACTTAAAATTATCCCAGTGAAATCTGCCTTCCAAAAACCATATGGCGTTCCTTTCCTTCTGCGCCCTGGCATGTGCCCGTACAGCAGTTTACGACCACATATGGAGTGTTTCTGTAAACTCCAGAATCAGTGTAATAAATATAGAATTTTGTTTGGCTGTTAACCCTTGCTTTGCTACTGGAAAAAAATGGATTAAAATGGAAAATCTGCCAAGAAAGTGAAATTATGAAATTTCATCTCCATTTTCCTTTAATTCTTCTGGAACACCTAAAGGGTTAACAAAGTTTGTAAAATCAGTTTTGATTACCTTGTGTTGTTTCTAAAATGGGGCCATTTATAGTGGTTTCTATTATGTAAGCCTCACAAAGTGACTTCAGACCTAGGTTTTGGAAATTTTCTTAAAAATGTTAAGATTTGCTTCTAAACTTCTAACGTCCCAAAAAAAGAAAATATAATTTACAAAATGATCCAAACATGAAGTAGACATATGGTAAATGTAAAGTTATAACTATTTTTGGAGGTACAGTATATATTTCTTGGCACAAATAAATGATAACTCTTGTATTGTAAATGTACCTGTATTAATCAAAAATCATGATACTGAAACAATACACCCAATCTCATAAAAAAACAATTAAAAACCATTACAATGGTGCCCATACTACTGTACAGGCTATAAGTCAAATAAGGATCCATACATGATTAAAAAAATAATATAAGGTGCAAGTGCTAAATTAAAATATTACTTAAAGTACAAAAAACAGTACTTAGGGCTCTTTCACACTAGTGTTTTTGTTTTCCGGCATAGAGATCCGTCGTCGGGTCTCTATGCCGGAAAAATCCTGATCAGGATTATTCCAATGCATTCTGAATGGAGAGAAATCCGTTCAGGATGCATCAGGATGTCTTTAGTTCAGGACCGGAACGTTGTTGCCGGAGAAAATACCGCAGCATGCTGCGCTTTTTGCTCCGGCCAAAAATCCTGAACACTTGCCGCAAGACCGGATCCGGAATTAATGCCCATTGAAAGGCATTAATCCGGATCCGGCCTTAAGCTAAACGTCGTTTCGGCGCATCGCCGGATCCGACGTTTAGCTTTTTCTCAATGGTTACCGTGGCAGCCAGGACGCTAAAGTCCTGGTTGCCATGGTAAAGTGTAGTGGGGAGCGGGGGAGCAGTATACTTACCATCCGTGCGGCTCCCGGGGCGCTCCAGAGTGTCGTCAAGGCGCCCTACACGCACGGGAGCCGCACGGACTGTAAGTATACTGCTCCCCCGCTCCCCACTACTACTATGGCAACCAGGACTTCAATAGCGTCCTGGCTGCCATAGTAACGCTGAAAGCATACTGAAGACTGATCCGTCTTCAAATGCTTTCAGGTCACTTGCGTTGTTACGGATCCGGCGGGCACTTCCGGCAAATGGAGTACACGACGGATCCGGACAATGCAAGTGTGAAAGAAGCCTTAGAGCAAATAGACTGAAGCCAGAATACATAAGAAGAATTCTATAACGTTACTGATATCACCAAGGTGTCTGAATAATGCTATTCACTTAACTATGTTTCAGCGACCAAGGGACAATGGCCGCTATGGGCATTTCTCAATTTTCAAGAGTGGCCTTGGCAGCAAAAGGTGGACCCCCAATCAATAACTTCACAATTAGAGGCAACAGGCAGGGTCCACATGATGCTCTCGATAATCGGATGCAATAGGCGAGTCCCCTAAGGCTCTTGTGACAATTATCAACAGGTGGGTCCCCTATAGCTAGGAAACTGGCATCAACAGACAGGGACCTGATAGGCTTCTATGTTCTTAGCACCAATAGGTGAGTTCCCCTATCTCTTTTGGCAACAACGGGCAGGGCCCCCTTGGCTCTCATGGCAACAATGGTTGGTGCCCTATGTCTCTCAGAAACGGGCAAAAACAGGTGAGGCCCCTTGGCTCTCACAGTAACAAAAGTCAGTGCCCCATGGCTCTCTCTGCAACTGTCAACAATGGGTGAACCCCCATGGTACTCCTACAGCTGGCATCAACATGCAGTACCCCGATGGCTCTCCCGACAACTGGTAACAATGGGCAGGTGCCCCATAGCTCTCTCAGACATTTGCAACAATTGGTGGGTGTCCCATGACTCTCTCTGCAACTAGCAACAAAGGGTGAGGGTACCATGGCTGTTTTGGTAACTAGCAACCATATGCAGGTACCTCATGGCTCTCTCATCAACTGGCAATAATGGGCGGGCCCCATGACTCACAGCAACTGGCAACAATGGGCGGGTGTCCCCTGGCAACAATGGACAGGGCCCCTTGGCTCAGCAACGAACAACAACTATGGGTACCCCATGGACCTCGAAGCAACTGGAAACAACAGACGGGTACTTAATTGATTTCTAGGCAACTGGCAACAACAAAGGAGTACCCCATGGATCACTAATCAACTGGAAACAATGTGCGGTTCTCCTTGGCTCTATCGGCAACTGGAGTCAACATGTGGGTCCGCAATGGCTCTTTCACCAACTGTCAACAATGGGAGGGGCCTCTTGGCTAATAGCAACTGGCAACAAAAGTTTGGGCGCCTTAACTCAAGGCAACCGACAACAGACATCAGGGGACCTTGGCTCATGGCAAATGACAATAAGGGCTTATTTATGCACACAAACGTATTTTCCTTCCGTGTCTGTTCCTTTTTTTTTTACTTCAATGGGTCCACAAAAAAACGGAAGTTACTCCATGTGCATTCCATTTCCGTATGTCCGCATGTCTGTTCCAGAAAAAAATGTTCTATTAGGGGCCAGCTGTTACGTTCCGCAAAATAAGGAATGCAAACAGATGTCATCCGTATTTTTTGCGGATCCGTTTTTGTGGACCGTAAAATACATACGATAGTGTGCGTGAGTCCTAAGGGGCAGGTGCCCCATGGATTCCTAGGCAACTATAAAGAATAGGCGGGTACCCAATGGATCTCTTGCAACTGGCAACAAAGGGTTGGGCACCCCTTGGATTTCTAGAAAACTGGAAACAACAGGCGGAGCCCTTTGGCTCACAGCAGCTGGCAACAACGGGCAGGTACTCCATGGTTCTCTCATCAACTGGCAAAACCAGGCAGTGTTCTTGGCTCTATCGGCAACTGGAGCCAACTTGCGGGGCCACTTTGGCTGTCTCGGCAACTGGCAACAATGGGTGGATACCCCATGGCTCTCTTCTTCTCTCTTGGCATTGGGTGGAGCCCCTTGACTCTCAGCAACTGGTAACAACAGGCAGGTGTCCCATGGCTCTCTTGGCTACTGGCAACAACTAGTTGAGCACCTTTGGCTCACGGCAACTGGCAACAATGGGTGGGTCCCCCATGGCTACCTCAACTGGCAATAACAGACAGGGACCCCTTAAGTTGATCGACAACTAGCAACCACATGGGGGAGCCCTTAACTTGAGGCAACTGGCAACAAAGGGCAAGGCCACTGGGCTCACGGCAACTGCCAAAAATGGTCGAGTGCCCTATGGGTCTCTAGGCAATTGTCAAGAACAGGCGAATACCCATGTATCTCATGGCAACAATGGGTGGGGCCCCTTGGCTCACAGCAGCTCACAATAGGCGGGTACTCCATGGCACTCTTATCAACTGGCAATAACAGGCAGTTGCACTTGGCTCTATCAGCAACTGGCAACTATGGGCGAATACCTCATGGCTCTTTCCTCATCTGGCAACAATGGGTGGGCCCCTTGCATGCAACTACTCACAACAATAGGAGGGTACTTCATGGCTCTTTTCCCAACAATCCGTGAGGGCCCCATGGCTCTCTCGGCAATTGGAAACAACGGGCAGGCCCCTTGGGCTATGGGAACTGGAAACAACTGGCGGGTGCCCTATAGCTCTCAGCAACTGGCAATAATGGGAGGGCCCCTTAGCTCAGGGCAACTGGCAACAACAGGTGGGTGCTCAATGGATCTCTAGGCAACTGACAACAACGGGTGGGTACCTCATGAATCTCGAGGCAACTGGCAACAACAGACTGGTACCCCACGGACCCCTTGGCAACTGGCAAAAATGAGGGGGTGCCCAATGGATCTCTTAGCAACTGGCAACCATGGGCAGGTATTACATGGATCTCTAGGCAACTAGCAATAATAGGCAAGTATACCATGTATCTCTCGGCAACTGTCAACACCTGGCAGTTGCCATGGATCTCTAGGCAATTGGCAGCAACAGAAGGGGCCTATTAGGCAACTGGCAACAATGGGCGAGTGCTCTATGGATTTCACAGCAACTGGAAACAATGCGCAGATACCCTATGTATCTTTCAGCAACTGGCAAAAATGAATGGGTACCCCATAGATCTCTGGGCAACTGACAACAAGGGGCCAGTATCCAATAAATCTGTAAGCAACTGGCAACAATGGGCGGCTCCCCATGGATCTCTAGGCAACTGGCAACAACAGGTAGTTCCACTTAGGTCACAGCAACTGGCAACAATGGGTGGATGCCCTATGGCTCTATCAGCAACTGGCAACAATGGACGGATACCCTATAGCTCTCTGAACTGGCAACAACGAGCTGCGGTCCTTGGCTCATGGCAACTGGTTGGTGCCCTATGGAACTCTAGGCAACTGGCAATAACTGGTGGAGCCCCTTGGCAAATTGCAACTGACAACAGGGGGAAGCCCTATGACTCTCTCAGCAACTGGCAACAACAGGTGGGGCCCTTAGCTCATGGCATCTGGCAACAACAGGCAGGTGCCCTCTGGATCTTTAGGCACCTGGCAAAAACAGGTGGATCATCTTGGCTCATGGCAACTGGTAACAGCGGGTAGGCCTTTTGGATCTCTAGGCAGGTGGGTATAGATCTCTGGGAAACAACCGGCAGGAACGCTTGTCTCATGGCAACTGGCAACAAAGTGCAGGTACCACATTTATCATAGCAACATAGTAACATAGTAGTATATAAGACATAAAAGACATTTGTCCATCCAGTTCGGCCTGTTTCCTACATGTTGATCCAGGTTAAGGCAAAAAAAAACCTGTGAGGCAGAAGCCAATTTTCCCCACTTAAGGGGAAAAAAAATTCTTCCCGACTCCAATCAGTCAATCCAGAATAACTCCCTGGATCAACGACCCCTCTCCAGGAGCTATAGCCTGTAATATTATTACACTCCAGAAATACATTCAGTCCCCTCTTGAATTCCTTTATTGTACTCACCATCACCACCTCCTCAGGCAGAGAGTTCCATAGTCTCACTGCTCTTACCATGAAGAATCCTTTTCTATGTTTGTGTGCAAACCTTCTTTCCTCCAGACGCAGAGGATGTCCCCACATTACAGTCCTGGGGATAAATAGATGATAGGAGAGATCTCTGTACTGACCCCTGATATATTTATACATAGTTATTAGATCTCCCCTCAGTCGTCTTTTTTCTAAAGTGAATAAACCTAATTTTGATAACCTTTCAGGGTACTGTAGTTGCCCCATTCCAGTTAATACTTTAGTTGCGCTCCTCTGAACCCTCTCCAGCTCTGCTATGTCTGTCTTGTTCACAGGAGCCCAGAACTGTACACAGTACTCCATGTGTGGTCTGACTAGTGATTTGTAAAGTGGTAGGACTATGTTCTCATCACAGGCATCTATGCCCCTTTTGATGCAACCCATTATCTTATTGGCCTTGGCAGTAGCTGCCTGACACTGGTTTTTGCAGCTTAATTTGCTGTTTATTAAAATTCCTAGATCCTTTTCCATGTCAGTGTTACCAAGTGTTTCACCATTTAATATGTACGGGTGACTTGCATTATTCCTTCCCATGTGCATAACTTTACATTTGTCAGTGTTAACCTCATCTGCCATTTCTCTGCCCAAGCCTCCAATCTATCCAGATCCCTCTGTAGCAGTATACTGTCCTCTTCCATGTTAATTACTTTACACAGTTTAGTGTCATCTGCAAAAATTGATATTTGCACTACCATATTTATTATTAAATAGAGATTTTACTGTGCAGGCCTTCTACAAGATCATTATTAAATATATCGCTAGGCAACTGGCAACAATGGCTGAGGCCACTTGGCTCGTGGCAACTGGCAACAACAGGCGGATACCCCATGAATCTCTAGGCAACTTGCAATATCAGGCGGATACCCCATGGATCTCTAGGCAACTGGTAACAACAGGCAGGTTCCCTATGGATCTCTAGGCAACTGGCAACAGAGGGGGCCCTTTGACTTGCGGCAACTGACAAAAACAGGGGAATGCCCTATGGATCTCTCAGCAACTGGCAACAATGGGCAGGTACCCCTGTGGATCTCTAGCCAACAAGCAACAACAGGCCGGTATACTATGGATCTCTAGGCAACTGACAACAACTGATGGGTACTCCATGCATCTCTAGATAACTAGCAACAACAGGCGGCACCCCATAGCTCACAGCAACTGATAACGGATGGGTGCCCAATGGATCTCTCAGCAACTGCCAACAACAGGCCATAGATCTCTAGGCAACTAGCAACAACTGGCGAGTTCCACATGGATCTCAAGCAATTGGCAGCAACAGGTGGGGCCCTATGGCTTGAAACTACCAAATGGTGGGTGTGCTTTGTATTTCTAGACATTTGGCAACAATGGACGCGTAAACTATGGATCTCTAGGGAACAATAGGTGGGTATTTCATGGATCTCTAAGCAACTGGCAATAACTGTCAAGTACCCCTTAGATTTCTAGGCAACTGGCAACAATGGGTGGGTACCCCATGGACCTCTAGTTAACTGGCAGCAACAGGTGGGGCTCCTTTGTTCATGGCCACTGACAACAATGGGCAGGTACCTCAGATCTTTGGGCAACTGGCAACAATCGGTGTTTCCCATTGGCTCATGGAAACTGGCAACAGGTGTGTGCCCTATGGCTCCAACAGGTGGGTGCACTATAGCTTTCTCAATAACTGGCAACAATGAGCTGGTACCCCATGGATCTCTAGGCATCTGGCAACAATCGGTGGGTACCCGATAGATCTCTAGGCAACTTGGCTAACGACAACTAGCAACGACAGGTGGGGCCCGTTTGCTCATGGCAACCAGCAACAACGGACGGGTGCCCTATGGATCTCTAGGCAACTGGGAACACAAGGTGGGCCCTTTGGCTCACGACAACTGGCAACAACGGGCAGGTGCTCTATGGATCTCTAAGTAACTGGCAACAAAGGGTAGGTACCCCATGGATCTCTAGGCAACAAGCAACAACAGGCCATTATACCATGGATCTCTAGGCAACTATCAACTACGGGAGGGGCCCCTTGGTTCTCAGCAACTGGCAACAATGGACAGATGCCCTATGGATCTCTCAGCAACTGTCAACTACTAGTGGGTACCCCATAGATCTCTAGGCAACGGGCAACAACAGGTGGGTATACCATAGATCTTTAGGCAACTAGCAAAAACTGGCAGGTTTCACATAGATCTCTAGGAAACTGGCAACAACAGGTGGGGCCCCATGGCTTAAGTCAAGTACCAAAAGGTGGGTGTCCTTTGGATTTCTAAGCAACTGGCAGGAATGGGTGGGTGCCCTATGGTTTTCTCAGTAACTAGAAACAACAGGCAGGATAACCTTGGTTTACGGCCACTGGCAACAACAGGTGGGTGCCTTTTGGATCTCTAGGCAACTGGCAACAATAGGTGGGTTTTCTCAGCAACTAGAAATAACGGGAAGGATAACCTTGGCTCACAGCAACATGCAACAACTGTCGAGTGCCCTATGGATCTCTAGGCAACTGGAAACAAAGGACGGGCATCCCATCAATCTTTAGGCAACTAGAAACAATAGGTGGGATCCCCCTGGCAACTGGCCGGTATCCCCTGGATCGCTAGGCACATGGCAACAATGGGTGGGTACCTCATAGATCTCCAGGCAACAATTGGTGTTGTCCCTTGACTCATGGAAACTGGCAACAGGTGGATGTCCTATGGCTCCAACAAGCAGATGCATTATAGTTCTCTCAGCAACTGGCAATAATAAAACCGCCTGGTACCCCATGGAGCTTTTGGCATCTAGCAACAATGGGCGGGTACCCCATTGATCTCTAGGCAACTGACAATAACAGATGGGGCCCTTTGGCTCATGGCAACAAGGTGCGAGTGCTTTATGGCTCTCTCAGCAACTGGCAACAGCTAGCTGGTGCCCATGTATCTGTAGGAATTTTGGCTCATGGCAACCACGGGCGGGTGCCCTATGGATCATAGGATGTTAGGCAACTGGCAACAAGCTGGGTCCCTTAGCACACAGCAACTGGCAACAATGGACGGCTGCTCTATGGATCTCTAGGCAACTGGCAACAATGGGCGGATACCTCATCGACCTCTAGTAATTCGATTTTGTGACATAGAATTCATTTTGTCGCACAAAATGTCCGTTTGTCACACAGAATGTTATTTTGTGACAGAATTTTACAAAAATAATTTTTTTGTGTTCCAAAATGTACTGTGAACAAATGGCGCCTATATTTGGGGTGTCGCCATATTCAAGAGAAAATGGGTAAGAAATAGTGAGGTGCCATTTCTCCTGTTACCCCTTATTAATTAAAAAAATTTGGGCTAAAATTGATATTTTCTAATAAAACATGTAATTTTTCATTTTCACAAGTGTGTGCTTCTAAATTCTATTAGACACCTGTTTGGTCAAAAGTACCATTTCTACCTCTTAAAAAGGGTCACTTCTTGTTTTTATTTTTTTTACTGTCTGGGGACCTCAAGATTTTTTAAAATGCGACATGACAGCTGAAATCCAAGTCTGCAAATTCTGGCCTGCAAAATCCATATATTGCAGTTTGCCTCCTGAGCCCTGCTGTGCGCCCATACAGCAGCATACGAGCACATATAGGGTGTTGCAATATTCAGGAAAAAGTGTAGAGCAGGCATCCTCAAACTGCGGCCCTCCAGCTGTTGCAAAACTACAACTCCCAGCATGCCCAAACAGCCTACAGGTATCATCCTACAGCAGGGCATTGTGGGAGTTGTAGTTTTACAACAGCTGGAGGGCCGCAGTTTGAGGATGCCTGGTGTAGAGTGTGATCTAGTATCATGTATTTATTAGAGCCTGAGGGGGCATAACTACTGTGTAGGGGCACTAAGCTGGTATTCTATTGTGCAGGCGCAGTAAAGGGAAAATTCTACTGTAAGTTAGCACTAGAAGGGGCATTCTACTATAGGGGCACTAAAAGGTGAATTCTGCTGTAAGGGGGCCCTAAAAGGGGCATTCTACTGTAATGGGGCACTAAAGGAGGCATTCTGAGGGATAAATCTACTGTGTAGGGCACTAAAAGAGGCATTCTACTGTGTCTGTGCACTAAGGGGGCATTCTATTGTGTGTGGGCACTTAGGGAGCATTCTACTTATGGGGGCGCTAAGGCATTCTACTGTGAGGTAGCACTAAGGTCTCTTTCACACGGGCGTCATGTGTGACGCCCGGATAGGATGCGGGTGCGTTGCGGAAATATGCGCGATTTTTCCGCGCGTGTGCAAACATTTGTAATGCATTTTGCACGCACGTTGGAAAAATCGACATCTTTGGTACCCAGACCCGAAGCCGGACTTCATCACTGAAGTCCGGTTTCGGGTTGAGTATTCTGGAGAATTTATTATTTTCCCTTATAACATGGTTATAAGGGAAAATAATAGCATTTTTAATAAAGAATGTTTTGTAAAATGAGGATTAAGGGGTTAAAAATAAAAAAAACTTACCTTACCTTAGCCACTTGATCGCGTAGTTGGCCATCTCTCTTCTGTCTTCAAGCATTAGCTGTAGTCTAAGGACCTGTGATGACGTCATCACAGGTCCTTTAGAATACAGCTAAAGCTTGAAGAGAGATCGTCAACTACGCGATCAAGTGGCTAAGGTAAGTTAAGTTTTTTATTTTTTATTTTTATTTTTTGCTTGCGGATGCTTGCGTTTTTCCCGCAGCCCCATTTACTTCTATGGGGCCTGCGTTGCATGAAATACGCAAAATATAGAGCATGCTGCGATTTTCACGCAAGCAGAAGTGATGCGTGAAAACCACCGCTCATGTGCACAGCCCCATAGAAATGAATGGGTCCGGATTCAGTGCGGGTGCAATGCGTCCACCTCACGCATTGCACCTGCGCGGAAAACTCGCCCATGTGAAAGGGGCCTAAGGGGGCATAACTACTATGTGGGGCACTAAGGGGTGTAAAGATAGACATTGGGTGGGGATAGAGACATGGCTTAGAGTTTTTTTAAAAAAACTGCTGCAGCAAACTATGCGCGCTGCGAAAATTGTCCCTCCTTGGGCTTTTTTAAAGTTGGGAGGTTTGGTTATGGTATTTTGCTAGCACCACTGCTATTACCTTTAACACCCCAGTACATATAATATTGTACTTTGTTAGTTCTGTGACTGGTACACACAGGCCTATACAGCAATTTATTTTGCTGTCTGCACTATGGCAGAATTGCATCTTCTCCCATGGAACGTCAGGGGGATGGGAGCTCCTGAGAAGAGTCCCAAATCAGACTCCATAATCCACATATAATGGGTATGGAATATCTCCATGTGCTTTGTAATAAAGTGAGCAACAAATAATTTAGGCAATCAATCAGGCAAATTACTGGCCCATCTAAGCAGGAATCTTCCTCTTTGTCCATCCTGTCCATCCACTTGTCCTCTAGAGAGGTGTTACAAGGTCAGGATGTCATATTATGCCGCTTCACTAATTTTTACTCAGTTATATCAGTTTTGTATCTCTAAAACAGATCAGAATATTCACCATTATCTCTTCTCTGCAGAAAGAGGTTTATGAGAAATACCAGGAATTTCTAGTCCCCACTCTCTTGAATATGTATAAAGAATCCCTTCGTTCTGGCACTATGGCTCCCTCTTTGATGGAGGCCATCAAAGTGCTTTTATTAAAGCCAAAGATCCGCTAGCGTGTTGCTTCTATCACCCTATTAAATGTTAACTGCAAAATTATCACCAGAATGTTTGTGTAATGATTAAAAGTCATTCTCTCCTTAATTCATCCATACCAAACTGGGTTCATGCCTGGGAATGGCGTGCTTGGAATGCTTTTTCGCCATTGGGTTACTATTTTACATTCAGCTCTCCTTAATTAACAATGAATAGTCCCAGAAATCCTCTTTATTTAGAGGCACAAGGCAGGAATGCCCCCGTTCCCTTATTTTATGTGTCGGCCGGTCCCGTATTGCCGTCTGCAAACAGCAGGTTCGCAATATACGGGTCTGCAACCTGCTGGGTCCGGTGCAGAAAGGAGGCAAGGAGTTTCTCTCCATGCCTCCGCACTGCAGAAAAATAGAACATGTTCTCTTTTTTTTGTGGTGCGGACGGATCACGGACCCATCTGCGGAATCCGAACAGATGTTGCTCGTGCATTGGGGACCACAAATTACGGTCCCTAATGCATGGAACAGCCGGACAACGGCTGTGTGCACGAGCCCTTAGCTATTGGAGCCCTAGCTATAGATCTTTGATAGGACGACTGCTATTCAGGCATCACATTAGTCTACCCATCTAAGGCTTTGAACTGATTAAAGGGGATGGGCACTTTCTGGTTAGTGTTAACCAATGTGTTTGTAATTATATGGTACTTTCTAATAAAGCATTTTCTATATTTCATAAGGTATACTCCCTGGTTTACAAATACTTTTCTGCTGTCTGCACAGAGGTCCTGTCCATAAGATGGCCGCTGATAGAGGGTCATGTGACCAGGGAATCACCTCCATGTGATGTCTTCTTTATTCAAACACACTGTGCCTGCATTATACTCCCAACAGAACAAGTACGGATGGCAGGTGTAGAATAAAGGAGACATTACATGGTGGGTATTTGCCTGGTCACATGACCCTCCATCAGCAGCCATCTTATGGACAGGACCTCTGTGTAGACAGCAGAAAAGACTTTGCAAAGACTATATTAGTCTTAAGTGCCATGTAATCATCTCAAATGTTGGTCAACAATAACCAGAAATTATATATTTTGCAATGTTTGGTTATCATATGTAACCTTTTTAGTTTTTAAAATATTTTATTGAAGAAGGCCGTAACAATAATACACCATACCGCAAGGATACATATGTTAGTGTTACAGCCGCACATATGCTATTCAGTATACAGTATAGATCAATCTAGTCAACAGCCGACTTCCATTTACCGGTAAGTAACATTTGTGAACCTGGATTGAAGAATTAAGTGCCCAATATTGCAAAAAGTAACAATGACCTGTGATTATCTGATCTTGTTCTCCCATGTCCTTAGTTGGAGATCCCGATCCCACCCCAAAAGACACAACTGTGGAGTAGGGACAATATGACGGCTATGTATTTTTGACAAAAACCCACAGATCTTGGACCAAAATGGTGTAATATTAGAACATGACCACCAAATATGTATATATGTGCCCGTTTCACACCCACATCTCCAGCAGATAGGGGAGGTGGATGGATACATAGAGTGCAGTCTCTTCGGCGTATAGTACCAACGTGTCAGGGATTTATAATAATTTTCCTGCAGGCGCGTGCATCTAGAGACACTGGGGGTAGCACGCAGAAGCCCCCTAATTCCTACCTCAGTAAAGGACATATGTGTGTCTGTTTCCCATTTAGAGATAAACGCAGGTTTTTGATCCGGAGCCTCGTCTAACAGTAAAGCATATAGTCTAGACAGCTTTTTCAGAGGTACTTTTATGCTTAATACCATGTGCTCAAATTTAGAGGGTGCAATATTTCCTGTGGTGTTCAACTGGGCCAAATATTGTCTGAGGTGCGAAATATGGAAGGGGCTAAAGCCAGTAGAGGGCCAGAGTTGAGTTTCCACCTCTGGATTATCAGAGGAGCAGGACAAAAGATCCAGAATGTGAGTTTTATTGAGCTTACAAGCGGGGGTTAAGGTGGATCTAAAGTCTGCAGATGAATCCCACAAAACATCCGCAACCTGAAGAAGGGGAGACAATGGGTTTGATAGGAAAATTGCGTCTAGCTCCGAGTAATATGTAACCTTTTTAATTGCCATATATCTTAACAGTTAGTTGATTTGTTGATTTTACTTGTTTCTTTCAATAAAATCAGATAAAAAATCTGATCCACAGAAACAGTTGACATGCTATGAAGTTGAAAATCTGCAAAACAGTTTAATTTCCGCACAGAAAGAAAAAGTCTAACAGCCAGATTTATCATTAGCTAAAGTCACTTTAATGGAGTGAAAAAGTCGCAAAAAAATGCGCAATCGGTAAAATTGCGCATTTTTTTGCGACTTTTTCAAGCTCTGCACTAAGCTCTCCAGTTTTGTGAAAGTGGGCGTGTTGTCTTATGTAAATGAATCTCTAGACAGATTTACTATGCAACCATTTAAAAAGTCGCAAAGTCGCAAAAAAATGCGAAATTTCACTCCAGGGGGGACCATGCTTATCTTATGCGACTTTTTAATAGAACATGCAACTTTTTTATAAAGACGTGCGACTTTTGTAAAGCCGTTTACTGAAGGATAAACTGCTACCGTCAATCCACATTTATCACAGTATTAAAGGACCATTAATAAATCTGACTAACTAAAAGTGACTTTGGGCAGATGTAAAAGTGGAGTAAGATGTAAGTGTAATGATAAATCTGGCCCTAAGTCTTCGTGAGATTTGACAAATCTCATTCATTTTGCTGGTACGGTCAAGTTCAGAGGTTTTTCCACACAAAAATCAGTGCAAAAAAAAAAAAACCTGTGTAATACACAACATGTGCAGGAAGCCTAATTGTTAGAGAAATTATTCCAAATTTGTGATCTTCTTTTTTCTCCTAGAACCTGGTTGTAGATGAAGGAAGAGTAGGAATTATCTCGCTTGTGACCTGAAAACTACAGGACAGACAGTAGCTGTATGGGGTAGGCTACATTCACACGAACGCAAAACATGGATACCGGCCCATGAGCGTTCCGCAATTTGCGGACTGCACATGTCGCCGCTATCAAAGAAAATACCTATTCTTGTTCGCAATTGCGGACAAGAGTAGGACATGTTCTATTTTATTGAAATTAATGGGTCCACACCTGTTCCGCAAAATTGCAGAACGGATGCGGACTCATTTATAGGTCGTGTGAATATAGCCTTACAGAAACTTTCAAGGGGTATTCCCATCACATGCAATGGCGGCATACCGCTAGGATATGCCCCCATTGTCTGATAGGTGCAGGTCCCACCTCTGGGACCCGCACCTACAACGAGAACGGCGCGGGGAGAGATCTGGCTGGAGGACCCCGGGTTTCCAGGGGTCCGTCCACCACCAAGCGCTGCTCCCATAGAAGTGAATGGGAGAGCACAGCGCACTCGCGGCCCCTGCTCCCATTCATTTCTATGGGGCAGACAGAAATAGCCGAACCCGTGCATGTGCAGTGCGCCCTCCGTTTATTTCTGTTCTTATTGTAGGTGCAGTGGGACCCGCACCTATCAGACAATGGGGGCATATCCTAGCGATTTGCCCCCATTGTCTGAGATGGCAAAACTGGCAATTTAATAAATCATACATAGCCAAGCTGATTATTGTAAAGATGTATGCAAAGTAAGTAATAATTCCGTGCTTGTCTTCTATTGATGCTACCTATTTTTCCGGAAACTGGGAAAGTAGAATGGTCAATTCATGCTTCACGGGCCAGTTTCTTACTGTTAAGACGTGCTGGGGTTTGTAACCTGTCTGGAGCCACATCAAGAACACAATAAAGGGGTGGCCCACAAACAACAGTAATTGCTCATCCACAGAAAAGGGGATCTATGCTTGCGCGGACCCCCATCAATCACCAGAACTGGAGCTCCTGCGTCCATTGTGTGAATGGATGGGTAGTGCACAAGTGGCCACCATCCCATTCGCAGAAGGGACTTAGGTCCCCCATTCTCATGATTGTGGGGAGCCCAATTGTTGTTCCCCTAGCAATCATACATTTATCATCTATACTTTGGGTAGGTGACAAAGGTTCTTTATGGGTTAGTTAATTGTCCCGCAGTCTGCTGTGGTGAAATTTTCAACATCTGTAATTGAGACTTAAAGCAGAACCATGGAGGTCTACATGGTCGCTAAGAAAGGCAGAATTTTAAGGGTAAGCTTACTTTCACATTCGCGCTTTTGCCGTCCGGTTTTGCGTTCACAGCAAAACGCTTCCGTTATCATAATACAACCAGCTGCATCCGTTCAGAACAGATCCGGCTGTATGATAATGAAAATGAACATGCCGGATCTGGCACTAAAACCATTCGGGTCTAAAAAAAAACTGATCCGGCACCATTGACTTCCATTTTTGGTTTTTGGTGCCAGATCCTGCAAGTTCACTTTCCCATGCTTGCAGCGGTTTTGTGTCTGGAGTGGGAACGCAACAAACCAGAACGGAATGCATTCTGGTGCCCTCCGTTCCGGTTTGTTCAGTTTTATCCCCATGGACAATGACACTGTGTCGGATCTCAAAACCGGACCCCACACCACAGATATGAAAGTAGCCCAAGTTCAAAGTTCACATTTGTAGTGGATTAAACCCTCAACACATCTGAAATTAATCGGAGACACTCTTGTTTGCAGATTTAAACGCCAATTATGGTAATGGAAGAGAACCACAAATAATCCACAAGACAACCAGCATTTCGCGCATTTGAAAGTCATGCAATTAAATCTGTAAAAAATTATGTTGAAGATGATTGGAAAATTCCATAGACTTGTATTGCGCTGTAGTTTGCGCAAATCCGTAGCTTGTGACCCTAGGCCAATTGTCAACCAAATATTATAGCAACACAGGGAGCTGACACAATTATATAAACCTAAGCAGACGTTAATATAAACTCAAAGATACAGATGAAAATTTGGAACAAGAACGTTTAATACAGACATTAGCAAATTACTGCTGACTTCAGGATTTAAACCATTCCAGAAGATAGTGGGCAAGCCAATCATAGACCACAACATTAAAGGGGTTATCCGGTTTTATTTATTTATTTTTTAAACTAATGTGGCTGACAACTATCACATTGATAATGATGACAATGTCCCTACTGGGCCGGCGCTGCGCTCCCCCGGTGTGATTAGTCTCCTGACACTTCCACATGCTGTACATTGTGAACATGATCCAGGCCTGGTCACAACCTACAATGTATGCGAGTTGCACCTGCGCAGTCAAGCGGCTTTGGACACTGAGTGCTCACAGCGCCTTAAATGGCCTGTCCGCACAGGCGCAACCTGTGTGCATTGTGTGTTATAGCCAGGCCTGGATCATGTGTACAATGTATAGCACCTGATCCAGGAAGAGCCGGGAGACTAGTTACACCAGGGGACCTCAGAGCTAGCCCGGTATGGACAATGTCATCATTATCAATGTGATAGTTGTAAGCCATATGAAGGGAGGCACATTACTTTTAGTGCAATCAGCCAATTTCTAAGTGCACTGCTTGGGATTTGTGAGGAAAAGAAGCAACCATGGCATGACGATCCTAAAGTGGGAAGCTTGGTTAGTAGTTGAGATATAGAATGTTATAAAATGAAGGAATGTAACATGTCTACATGAAAATATAAGCTTTTTAGGTTGGAATAAAGCAGGAAAGCTGTGGCTCTTTATCGCATGCCACTGGCTGCTGAAGTACAGGTGTGTACTTCCTTACCTTTCCTCTTGTCTCAACATAATGAGAGATGAGTAGTGCAAGATTTCCAGATACAGTACTCATAAGAGGTCTATCCTAGAGTCTGTGTGTCCGTGTGGCCACCCAGTGGTTGTGTTGTGAACTGCAGTCCATCAGGGGTTTTGTTAGGAAGTTGTGATATTGTATTGAATTTGTTAGGCAGGGAAGTCCTTATACAATTTAGGCTAGACGTGAGGGTTGACACATCTGTATATTGGGAGGGGTTTAAGTCACTAAGTCATGGTGACATACAAGTCTTAGTGCAATAGGTACAACTAAATATTTGGCAATGTGCGATTCGGAATCAGATACAAATGTACCGCGTACATTTAGAAATAAAAGAAACTGTTCTGCTAAATTTTCGTATGAACCCTTTGGTGCCTAATAAGGTGAGAGCTTCGGAAGAAACATTTTCCACATTTCAAGCACATGTAGGGCCTCTCTCCGGTGTGGACTTTTTGGTGTCGGACAAGATCCGAGCTGTGTCGGAAGCTCTTTCCACATTCATTGCAGACGTAGGGTCGTTCTCCGGTATGTACTCTCCTATGTATGATAAGATTGGAACTGTTTATAAAGCTTTTACCGCACTCTTTGCACACATATGGCCGT
The DNA here is from genome assembly GCA_033119425.1 of Bufotes viridis. Classification (NCBI taxonomy): domain Eukaryota; kingdom Metazoa; phylum Chordata; class Amphibia; order Anura; family Bufonidae; genus Bufotes; species Bufotes viridis. Next base: position 140,557,377 of record CM065591.1, on the reverse strand, counting down.
TCTCCCGTGTGGATTCGCTGGTGCATGACTAGATATGCGCTACTGATAAAGCTTTTCCCGCATTCCTTACAGACGTGGGGTCTTTCACCTGTGTGTGTTCTGTGATGGATAATGAGACTGGCATTTTGGGTAAAACTCTTGCCACACACTGTGCAGGTATAGGATTTCGCTGGCTTAGTTTTAGTTTTTGGGATGGATTTAGGCTCTAAAGAGTCCTGTGCCGCCTGAGCATTCGTACCCCTACCACTCATGAAATGTTTCCTCCTTGTACGGGTTTTCTGTGAGTTTGCAGAAGACAGTTTCTGAAGGGGTGCATCCTTTTCGGTGCAATGTTTCTCCCTTCCTTGATCATTTATGGAATTAGCATTAGCATATTTTAGAGCAAGGGTGGACATACATGGTTTCTTTAATATGGTTTTCGACATGGATTGACTTTCCACTTCACAAGCCGTAGTCTCCTCAGCAGAACTGATAAGTGCTCCACTGTGTATGCCTTTAATATGAAGCACATGTCTCGGGCCTTGGTTATACTCCTGCTGTACACTTCCGTTACCTTCTGATGCAGTATCTGAGGAGTTTACAGCCCTACAGTCTTCCTCGGATCTCTCACTTCTACATTTACCTGTAAAAAACAAAACAAACAAACAAAAAAACTGAATATAATATAGAAAATTGTTCATACTGATGCCACAGAGATTTCCTTCTCGAAAACGTACATGTTCTGTTCCATTCCATACACCTGAAGATAACTCCTCCTGTTAGATGTGGATATTAGTAAAGCTCAAGCTCATAAACACCATATACCTGTATGACCAGATATGAGATTTGGCATCAGATATTGCTCCTTTTGGACTTAAATCTGCAGTAACGTCTGTTGGCTTCACAGCAATAGGGCTCTTGCTCATAGGCATATTAGATGCCAAGCTATCAGAGCGGACCGGGCTCCCAGAATCAGTCTATAACCGCTTCCGGCTTCTCTTTTGTGTACAAGGTGCAAACTGAGCGCTATGCAGTGAGCAAGATGTGATCATCAGATGGCATAGCAGAGCTGCTGGGGTTTAGCAGACCCCATATCAGCTTTGCCAGTGTTGAGTACCACCCAGGGGCTGTTTTCCCTCAGCTGCAGTATGCTGGTATGTCCACTTCACAGTCGAAGGAGCTTTCTGCTATTGGCTCTGTCCACTGTTACGTTTCTGGAGCCAGCTGCAAACAGCTTTTCGGTAGGTACACCGGGAGTCGGACCCCTAACCAATCTGATCTTTATGACTATCCAGATATGTGTTAACTCACACCAGATAGCACCATATGAAAGGGTTTTCCCAGGCTCCTGATGCTGAAGACTGATCCTGAGGATAGGTCACCAATATCGGATCAGTGGGGGTCCAACACCCAGTACCCCCACCTGCACTGAATGGAGGCGGAAGAACAGCTCTGTTCAAAGTGTGATCGTGTCAGGTTACTGCAGCTCAGCTCTCGTGAGCCCTTAAACCCCTTTAGTAATTAATTGCCAAGGTGACAATTTAAATGGTCACTGTCATTTCAAGAAACTTTGCCTGAAGCTGGGTTTCCACATTTAGGTTTCCATGCTACACTGTCCTCCTGTCCATACTGGATCTTTAGTGTAAAACCTGCGGAGAGCTCCTCTAGCGATATCCAGGCTGTTCACATCACGCTTTTGTCCCAAGTTTAACACATACCTTGGGAAACAAAACGTATGCAGCACACTATGGGGGAGATTTATTAAACTTGTGTAAAGTAGAACTGGCTTAGTTGCCCGTAGCAACCAATCAGATTCCACCTTTCATTTTTCACAGCTCCTTTGGAAAATGAAAGGAGGAATCTGATTGGTTGCTATGGGAAACTAAGCCAGTTCTACTTTACACCAGTTTGATAAATCTTCCCCTATGCTTTTCCATCTTGCAGAGTCCAGCAAAAAAAATAAAAGTATACGTTAACATATACATTTTTTTCTTCTTTTACAGTGGAACACAATGGTGACAGATGCCCACGTATGACAGCTCTCTAAGGCCCCTTTCACACCTGCGTTCTTCTTTTCCGGCATAGAGATCCGTCGTCGGGTCTCTATGCCGGAAAAATCCTGATCAGGATCATCCCCATGCATTCTGAATGGAGAGAAATCCGTTCAGGATGCATCAGGATGACTTCAGTTCAGGACCGGAACGTTTTTTGGACGCAGCAAATACCGCAGCATGCTGCGCTTTTTGTTCCGTCCAAAAATCCGGAACACTTGCCGCAAGGCCGGATCCGGAATTAATGCCCATTGAAAGGCATTAATCCGGATCCGACCTTAAGCTAAACGTCGTTTCGGCGCATTGCCGGATCCGACATTTAGCTTTTCCGACTGGTTACCATGGCAGCCAGGGCGCTAAAGTCCTGGTTGCCATGGTAAAGTGTAACAGGAGCGGGGAGCGGCATACTTACATTCCGTGCGGCTCCGGGACGCTCCAGGATGACGTCAGGGCGCCCCAGTGCATGAATCACGTGATCGCATGGATCACGTGATCCATGCGCATGGAGCGCTCTGGCGTCATTCAGGAGCGCCCGGAGCCGCACGGAATGTAGTATGCCGCTCCCCGCTCCCGCTCCTACTATGGCAACCAGGACGCTAGTAGCGTCCTGGCTGCCATAGTAACCTGAAAGCAATTCGAAGACTGATCAGGATCCTGATCAGTCTTCTAATGCTTCAGGTGACTTGCGTTCTGACGGATCCGGCAGGACGGAAGTGCCTGCCGGATCCTCAGAACGCAAGTGTGAAAGGACCCTAAGGCAGCCATTTAACGTATACAGCATGTGTATACATTAAACATAGGGCAAAATTGTGATGTGAACACAGCATTATACACTTTAGCAATAACAACTATCACTAGAGGAAGGTCTCAGATTTCTGACAGATGGGAAAGGTTTCTGTCAGCACAGGCATCTTCTTTCACTGACTGTTTGATACAAACCTTTGTCTGGGTTTTATTTGTATACATTTGAATGGGGAGAGGGATTTATCTTGGTAGATTTAGTATTCCGCAGTCTATTACAGCTCCATATAGTTGTATCCCAGCTTTTCCAGAATACTGAATTCTTTTTTTGACACTATTTAGGGGTGGGGAGGGGGATTTATCCTTGTAGAGTTAACAGTCCCTGTTACTGCTCCACATAATGTGTTACCCAGCTTTCTCCGGACCCCGAATGTCAAATCTGTCTAGCCAAGTTACAGCATGGAGGACTTACTTAGCATTTTCAGACTCCTGGCTAACAAACCCAGCTAGTATTCTACAATTCTGGGAATTTATCAACTCCTAAACAGGCTGATCTGACATTCTGCAGTCTGGGAAAGCTGGGTAACAATCTCTGTGGGGTGGTGATGGGGGTATGTGGGTTATAATAAATACAGTGGCGTACCTAGGATGTTTGGCACCCGGGGTGGGTCCATTCTCTGGAGACCCCCCCCCCCCCCCCGCCCAATACTTTAAAAAAATCGTACCCCCTCACAGTAGTATTGCCCTTGATGTACAACTTTCACAGTAGTTTTGTACAGATGTGTGCCCCCTAACAGTAGTTATGCCCACGTTGTGCCCCCTTAAAGTACTTATCCCTTCATTGTGCCCCCTTTACAGTAGTTATGCTCTCATTGTGCCCCTCTTACAGTAGTTATGCCTTGTGCCCCTTCACAGTTGTAATGCCCTCTTTGTGCCCCCTTCACAGTAATAATCCCCATTGTGCCCCCTTCACAGTAATAATCCCCACTGTGCCCCCTTCACAGTAATAATCCCTATTGTGCCCCCTTCATAGTAATAATCCAAATTGTGACCCCTTCATAGTAATAATCCCCATTGTGCCCCTTCACAGTAGTAATACCCCTTCACAGTAGTAATGCCTATTGTGCCCCCTTCATAGTATTAATGCCCTCTGTGCCCCCTTCATAGTAGTAATGCCCATTGTGCCCCTTCCAGAGTAAAAATGCCCATTGTGCCCCCTCTCTGCTTATGCAGATTTTCAGGATGCAAGCTCTGCCCACACAGGCCAGCAGCGCGGTCTGTGCCTACAGTCTGAATGGTGGAGCAGGAAAAAGTCTCCCTGCTTCACCATTCAGTGCGCCACCGGCCTGAAGGAGGGGAGGAGCGCTGGGAGCTGAGCTGTGAGTGACAGGACTACAGCTCCCTGCACTCCAGCAATGAGTGCTTTCATCTGTATTGATGAAAGTGCTCATTGCTTCTGGCCTCTGGCACCCCCTGAGAGCCGACACCCTGGGAGGACCGCCCCCCACGCCCCCACCCCTTAGCACGCCACTGATAAAATACACACAATGCTGCCAGGGCTGGAGCAAGGATTTTTGCCAACACAAGCAAAGCTACATTTTGGCCCCCAAGCCCCCCCCCCCCCAGAACTCCCCTAACAACAGCATCCCACCCGGACCCCACTCCAATCGCCTGAATGCCTGCCTCGCAAAACCATGCAGTCCACCGAAACCACCTCCTGTGCATATGTTTTTTTTAACGTATTTTTCTTTATGTAAAAAACAAACTACATGTCACATTTCTCCCCCTCCATGTCAAATCATCCCCATATGCTACACAGGAAAAAAAAGGGGGGTCAGTCAGCACGTCCCTGTATGCAGGTGCACGCAGCAATGGCAAAATATACATACAAACACAGAAATGCAATGGCACTCTGCAACCAGCACTCTGCCCTGCCTCTATGCTAAAGTTTCAGAGGCGTCAGTGTACAAGTAATAAGCCACTCATCGCTCCAAGGCCGCCTCTATGAGTTGTCCTAACGTTAAATTCTACCTGTTATGGGCCATGACAGCCACATAAAATCCAGGGAGTGCAGGCCCAGCATGCATGCTGGATCCACCCTGCTTATTAAGCCATTTTTGGGGCCATAACAGCCTCCATTTTATCCAGGGATGCAGGTACCAACATGTATGCTAAGCCTACTATGTACTCCTTCTGGAGCCAAATGACTACCAGTAGGTACTATGAGTGCAAATTCAGTTTTATACTTACTCTGATTAAAACCAGCCTCTGGGGCAGACAAACTAGCCAGGTGTGCACGACTGAATGGGGGATGCCACACCTCCAGTATATACTACACAGAAACCCATATGTCACATCAGCCCTCCATGTCACATCACCCCCTATGTCAGCCATCAGCCCCCCTATGTCAGCCATCAGCCCCCCTATGTCAGCCATCAGCCCCCATATATTCAGCCATCACAGAGTGCCCTCACGCTGTGCGCAGCCCTGCACAGCCGATAGCCGAGGACCAGGATGCGGTGGCTACAGAGCCTTCACCGCTTCCCAGTCCTCCGGTACTCATTAGTATTCGCCCTATAAGACACAGGGGCATTTCCCCCCCACTTTGAAAAAAAGTGCGTCTTATGGGGCAAAAAATACGGTGTTTAAAGAAAAAAATAAAGTTTCATTTCCCCACCGTCTCTGCGCCCTAAGGCAGCTGCTTGGTCTGCCTTATTATAGCGCCGGGCCTGAATGCTGCCCTGATATATCGTGTGACTGTCATATAGTATTATGGCAACATAACCTGTTGTCACCAATGCAGCTCTACAGTCGTGTCACCTAGCTGTTCCAGAATGCTGAATGGAAAGTTGATCTAGCTATATGAAGGGATTTATCACTATATAACTAGGAAAATGTGGAATTTAGCAGTCTGGGAAAGCTGAGATGTAATGTAGGCCACACTTGGTACATACATTCTGTATATACAACATCCAGAAATATAATATCAGGACAACCGTTAGTATATACTATATATGTAGTTTCATCATCAGCATACCTCAACAGGCTACCCAGCTTTCCAAAGCTGCTGAAAGGCAAATCTGGACAGAATTATCAGTGCTGGGCAGATTAGCTATACAGCTGTATATACTATGGCTAGTGCATATACTACAGCTGGAACTATTGGCACTATGGCACTGTTATCAAATCTATTCTGTACAATTAATAACTAAAGGCCCATTTACACTGCGCTGACTAGTAGACAATTATTGGGAAGGAAGCGCTTCTTCCCGACAACTGCCTGCCCATTAGTGGAGGTGATGAGCTGCATTTACATGCAGCAATCACCTCCACTGTATGAAGCTGAGCGACGGCTATTGCTGCTCAGAAATGATGATTATGGTGTCTGCACCACAGATCATTTCAACACTGAACCAGCGATTTGCTCGTACGTTGGGCAGACTATCGGGAATAAATGTTCATATGATCGCTCATTTCCGATAATCTGCCTGACAATTGGGCAGTGTAAATGAGCCATAACAGATTTCTTCCAATAAAATGGCCACACTCACTGTGCAGACAAAAGATATCCAGACTAAACCCAGCCCCCTCCTCCTAAACTTCCTGGCTTCCATGCACTAGCATCAGAGGGGATGCAGCCGCTTTTCTATTGTATTTTTCATGGTCTGTAATTCCGATATCTAACGAAACAACAGCAAATAACAAAGGCACATAAGGAGATTAGGTTAGGTTTTGTTGGTTGCTCTTTTTGTGCTTGGATTTAACCAAAGAAAACTAATATACTAATATACCATAAAACCAATGGGGAGAATTTATAAAGCCAATTCTGACTTCAAGAAGTTTCAAAATAGGGCTAGTAGATGTTTTAGGCTTATTTGCTTGAAAATGTTTCGCATTTTTACAGTAGACACTTCAGTTTTGAAAGGTGGGTGGGCAAATGGATGTGGTTTGCGTAGTTGCCAATCTCTTCTGTCTTCTTCAAGCATTAGCTGCCAGCTAAAGGACCTGTGATGACGTCACCGAGCTCATCACATGGTCCATCACCATGGTGATGGACCATGTGATGTGACATCACCACAGGTCCTTTAGATGCCAGCTAATGCTTGAAGAAGACAGAAGAGATCGGCAACTACGCGATCAAGTGGATAAGGGGAGTTAATTTATTTATTTTTAACCCCTTAATACACATTTTACAAAGCATTCTGTATTGAGAATGCTATTATTTTCCCTTATAACCATGTTAAAAGGGAAAATAATAAACATCGGGTCCCCTCTCTTAGCAACCATGCGGGAATATCGCACTGCATCCGCACTTGCTTGCGGATTCTTGCGATTTTCCAGCAGCCCCATTCACTTCTATGGGGCCTGCGTTGCGTGAAATACGCAAAATATAGAGCATGCTGCGATTTTCACGCAACGCAGAAGTGATGCGTGAAAATCACCGCCCATGTGCATAGCCCCATAGAAATGAATGGGTCCGGATTCAGTGCGGGTGCAATGCGTTCACCTCACGCATTGCACCCGCGTGGAAATCACGCCTGTGTGAAAGGGGCCTAAAGCATTTGATAAATGTGGCCCGCTATAGGTCCTAGATTCCAACCCCCCCCCCCCAATACTTACTTGTGGAGGAACTGGCTTTGCGGTTCCACTTTTGAGAATACAAATTGCTCCTCACACACAGCTCCTCTCCTCTCTGAATACGCGATACTATTTCTGGCTTCACGTAAATGTAACCTGATGGCAGAAATACAACGATGGATACATAAAAAGAAACAAATAAAAGTAATAATCAGTGACCAACACAGTGCCATAGTCCAAAACAGAAATATATAATCACCACCATTTTAACTTTCCATTTTTCCTTGGCTTGAAAATGTACTAAGAACTATTGCACACGACCGTATGGCTTTTTCAGTCGTTTTGCGGTCCGCAAAAAACAGATCCGCAAACAATATGGATGACGTCTGTGTGCATTCCGCTTTTTTGCGGAACAGAACAGCTGGCCCCTGATAGAACAGTACTATCCTTGTCCATTATGCAGACAATAATAGGACATGTTCTTTCTTTGAATGGAAAAACAAAACGCATACGGAGTACCTTCCGTTTTTTGCGGATCCATTGAAGTGAATGATTCCGTATACGGACCGTATACAGAACACAAAAAACGGAACGTAAACGTAAAAAAAAAAAAAAAAAAAAAAAGGTCATGCGCATGAGGCATAACCCTGTTGACAGGTCTGCACCAGACTGCCTAGGCCTGCACCAGATTTATCACAGTGACTCAGTGATAATGATAGATCTGGTGCATGGCCAGACACTTTGTGAAACTTTATAGCAACTACTGCTTGGGTTAGTTTCAGACAGAATTTTACGCCAAAATTGTGGCATTGTGGCACAGGGTAGGTGCTAAATGTCGCATATTAGGCCACAGCCCCTCCCACAAAGCCACACCTCATTTCCAATAAGCCCCTTGTCTAGCTCAGGCGACAGAGGGGGTCGCAGTGCTACTTCAGCATCTTCTGTCCAGTTTTTTTCCTGCTACTACAAATGTTTGAAATGAATGGTATTCTTTACAAGAAAAGAAACATATCCTACCCACTAAGGTCGGGCTCTGGTGGATCTTTGTTGTCTCACTCCTGCAAGATTCCTTTTGTCTCTCTTCATGCGACTCCAGCTCCTCTACTGAGAATCGCACGGTGAGATTATCCGATTTCATGGATTCCTGCAAACATCAATATCATTTACAGAAATTACAAACATGCAAAACTTAAATGGGTACTCTGGGCTTTTAATATTGATGACCTATCCTCAGGGTAGGTCATCAATATCAGGTCGGCGTGGGTCAGGCTGATAGCTGTAAGCTGTTCGGGCATGCTGGGAGTTGTAGTTTTGCAACAGCTGGAGGGCCGCTGGTTGAGCATGCCTGCATTAACCTATTGACCCACAGTGTTTCATTCACTACAGATTTGTACATATGGAGCATGCCAATTATCTCGTGGATTCGCTGGAGACCTTTGACAATTTTGTGATTTATTTATTTAAATTTTAATTTTTTTTTACAAGGGGAAATCAGCTGAAAATTCAAATGTAACACATTCAGCTTTTGCTGCAAATGTGATGTTTTCTGACAAATTCCGAAGGTGCTCGGAATACAGGTATACAGCAAAAAGGTGGATCTGATATTACAGCTAAAGTCTATTTACGGAGAAAATATGGACATGTGCAGTAGGTGGGATATATCCATATGTTGAAAAATCTCTTGGAAAAGGAAGACTATGACCCACTCTCAGATCAGCAGTGCATATGGGACCAAACCATGGGTAGATGTAATAAAGAAGGTGAGCTGACAGACCTGCCATTTATTTCATTGGGTACGGAGGTGCTGACCTATACCAGTTAAAGGGGTTGTTCCACGAAAAATTATCTACAGTTTTCAAACCAGCACTTAGAGCTGAATGCTTAAAGGTTAGTTCAGCCACTGGGTTTTTCAATAACATGTATCTGTATAGCGCCACCTGCTGTTTGCCATTCTCCTTATTTCTCCAACCACTTCAGTAACATCACCGAGGTGAAAGTGCATGCTCAGTTCCATCCGTCAACTGCCACCAGCCAGATCTACTGTTGGAAGCTGCGGTAGTTACAGGAAGAGCGAGGCATCAGCAAAGACACATCCCCGAGCTGTGATAGTTGCAGGAAGAGAGTGGCAGCAGGAAGGGCATGCCCCCAAGCTGGGACAGTTACAGGAAGAAGGTGGCAACAAGAAGGACAACCCCCCACGAACTGCTAGGTTAGAATAAATCTGGTAGAAAATGGAAGCAATGAATGGGGAGCTCTCTGGACCCATGTGAGGTACAGGGCTGATTCTAGCTTTGTTAGGGCTCTTTCACACTTGCGTTTTTGCTTTCCGTCCTAGAGTTCCGTCCTCGGAAGACATGCCATAACGCCGGATCCGGAATTAATGCTCATTGAAGTGCATTAATCCGGATCCGGCCTTAAGCTAAACGTCGTTTCGGCGCATCGCCGGATCCGACGTTTAGCTTTTTCTCAATTGTTACCATGGCAGCCAGGACGCTAAAGTCCTAGTTGCCATGGTGAGACATGTGAGTGTGGCTTGAGGTGGCGGGGACGCAGTATGCCACCATCAGTGCTGCTCATCCAGACGTATGGGGCTGCCTGCCCTAGAGACGATCACAGGGAAGCCATCAGTTTATTGTATACAGAAAATGACACTCGACCGTGTAAGTCCAAGCTATATAGCTATATAGTTGTAGTCCTCTTGCTACAGCTGCTCAAATGCACCGACCTGTGTAGTCATATCTGTGATCACTGTAGGATCAAGATACCAAAGCCTCTTTCTCCTTGCTGGGATACACTTCCGTCTTTAGAAAAAAAAAAAAGTGGGTCCTACATAGCCACAAATATGTCCGTGTGAACATAGCCTCAGCCAACAGCCACTGGAGGCTACCCTGACCAGCGACCATAAGTTGCCTATTCCCAAAGATAGCTGTCAATACTACATGACGTCACTAATACGAACAGTGACACTATAGGCCCATACCAATGCTATAGTACTAGATGGGGTTACTTCCCTATAAGAACTGAATGTATACTAGTATGAATAGGGTATGTACAACAGGTTGTACAGCACATCACAAAATAGGTAATTTACCCATATCCTCATCTTATTGCAAGGCATAAGAAACATTACCTGTAAAGATATACCGCTTATATCCCCGTCCAAAGGGTGGCTGCTTTCAGCGTCTGTTTCACACTCAGCCATTTGGAGGCTTTGAGGAAAATAGAAATTTAGGAAAATTAATAAACCAACCATTTGCAATGAAAATGACTCCAAAAATTCTATACCACGTTATGGTTAAAGACTAAATACAGGGTTTATCAGGAGAATAGCAACTATTGGAGAACTATAGTTTACATAAAACATACACAACCTAACAAACCCCAATGCAGAAATATTCTGTAGTAGCGAAATCCTCAGTATTTAAAGGGGTTTTCCGAGACTAAACAATGTTCCCCCATACGCCGGGGCCCCTCACACTGAATCTACTTACCTGGCTCCCTGCACCACTACTGGTGCCCGCACCACCGCTTCTCCGTGTGCACCGATTAAAACATCTGGTGTCAGGGGAGAGCAGCCAATGGCAGGCGGTGACGGGGACGAGCCTCCCTAGCATGCCCCCCTTCCCCCGCCACCAGATGTCCTTATCCGCTCAGAGGGAGAAGCAGCAGCGGTGGTGAGGGGACCAGGAGCGGCGCAGGGAGCGAAGGACCAGGTAAGTATATTCATTGTGAGGGGCCCGGCATATGAGGGACATTTTGTAGTCCCCCATATGCCGTTGCAATACAAATGTGTCCCTGTCAATCAAAGTTCAGAGGACACGGCAGTTGCAGAGAGAGCAGAGCCTCTAGATGTAACAGCGACGCCCCCGTTGCTCCTAGAGGCTCATTTGCATATATTAAAACCATTTTTCTCAGCAATGCGGGCACATATAAACATGGGACCAACACAGATGCAGACTGCCCAAGTGTCCCTGAGGTGTGGATTTGCATTATTACATTTAGAATACTGATCCAGAATGTGTTTGTCCGGTTCATATCTATATATTAGAGCCCGCCTTGTATATTATTTCATTATTTTATGCAATTTGGATTTTAGAGGTTTTTGTATTCAGATTTAAAAAAAAATTATTATTATTTTTTTTTTTTTTTACACACAATAGCGCAAAAATTAAGTATACAAATATGCAGGAAAAAGTGGATCTTTCACACAATAAACCATAAGTGTCCCTCTTTTATCGTCCAAAAAATTGTGAGGTACCGGCAGGGGTGGGTTTCAAAGTTTTAACAACAGGTTCCCTACTCAACGGCGGACACGTGTCGTCATGACACATGTTTACATATACATACACCATATATATGCCACAAATGTAGACATAAATACACCATATACATGGTACACATACATAAATACACCATATATACACTACACACATATCACCCAACTTTTAAAAAGCCAAAAGAAGCCAAACTATCAACTGCTTGCGAAGCCCACCGCAACAAGTTTTTTAAGGCGCTGACCCACACCTCTAACTCCACCCAATGTCTATCTATCCATGTCCAAACACTGCCTAGTCTCCATTGTGTCCCCCACACAGTAGTTATGCAGCAGTTATGCCAGATGTGGGATGGTTGGGAGGTATGCATACATAGACACTACACTCACATATACAATATACACCCATATATGATAGATACAGTATATAAATTACACAAAAGCTACACTTACAGTAGATTTATCTACTCCATACACATTTTATACACATTTGTACCAGGCTGTCACACTTCGGTGTGGGAGGGGAAACACCACACCAAGCATAGGAGGGAAGGGGGGGGGGGGGAACAGGCCTGAGAACTAGGGAAGGAAGATGGACACCTCCTAGTGAAAACCCTAACCAAAATCCTGACTGACTACCAGTATGAACAGACCCCAAAGGTAGGCGAGTTCATATGCAGGAATACCTAGAGTCCTATCTAGCCCTATAGACCCTGGTACTAATGGCAGGAACGAGACCACCTGTTCCTCCAAAAGGAAGGACGAACAGGAGTCTTCTACAGGCCTAATACAAACAATAGGGAAAAGCAATACACAGAACCCAAACAAAATACAAAAGGGAAAGGAAAGACTTAACTTTAAAGGGGCTATGGAAGCACCAGGAACTCAGCCAAAATCCAACCACAAACTATCCACAGGCACAGAAACTATAAACTGCACAGCATTGTAGGAGAAGCAACTATATATAAGAAAGGTTAAATTACCACATTAGCAACACCTGGAGACAAGGGGTGTGGCCATTACCAGAAACAACACAGACGCCTATTGATCCATAAGGAAAACCTGTCAGATCAAACCATGTGTTGCCAGTCTCACAGATATCCTGCCACTCATTGTCGCCGGGACGTCCGTATGTCTTGGTATGTCCGTGACAGTACCAAGCACTAAAAACATATTTGCATACACATTACATTCGGTGCTATCCAGAACACAGCGCCACATACTTCTTACATCCAGTGACGTCGCCTCTGATGTAGATGTTCTCTTTCCTCATCTTCTCCTTTCAGACCAGACCACCATGATGATTTTTCACCCGTCTCTTGTCTCTGCAGTTTGCCAAAAAGACATCTTAGGTTCCCTTCTTTTCCATCATCCTCCTAACTTCTGAACAACTCATCCTGTCACCTCCAATACTGTGCCCGCTGTGCTCCCTAATACTATACTACAGAAACAGATAATCCCCCTGATAATACTAGTGCCATACAGATAGTGCCCCCAATACTGTGCCCACTGTGCTCTCTAATACTGTACTACAGAAACAGATAATCCCCCTGATAAAACAGATAGGGCCCCTTCAATAATTATTGTCAGACACTGTCCTAAAATAACTGCACCCAGCAAATAGTGCCCCTGATACTAATAGTGTAAACATTATGTTCCCCAATTACTACTGGGGGACTATGGGGATCATGATTACTATTATGGGCACTATGGGAACATTATTACTTCTGGGGCACAGTGATGACATTATTACTGTGGGGGGCACTGTAGGGGTAATCTTACTACTAAGTTCACTCTGGCAGAGAATTACAGTACTACTATTGGTGGGACTTTGGGGTGCACTATTACTGCGAGGGGCAAACTGAACTCTTAAAATGAGCTCCAGTACAAAGAATGTCACTTATAATGTGCGCCAGTACAAAGAAATTCCCCCTCTTAGTGCCTCCAGTTGAGCTAATGTCCCTATAGTGCCCCCATAATGTGTGCAAGTATACCCCTATATAATGCCTCTAGTAAATGCTCACATAGTGCTCCTCTCCCCTTCCCCATAGTGTCCCCCATAATGTGCCAGTATAAAATGCCCCCAGGGCACTCCTTCCCCTTCTCCATAGTGCCCCTATATAATATTCCCCCATAGTGTTCTCCCCTCCGCCAACTCCATAGTGCCCCCTTAATGTGCCAGAAAAGATTCCCCCATAGAGTCCTCCATAATGCACCAGTATAAATGCCCCCTCATAGTGCCCCATAATGTGCCTATATTATATGCCCCCATTGTGTTCTTTCCCCTCCAACACCATAGTGCCCCCATAATGTGCCAGTATAAGATGCCCCCTTAATGCCCCCTCTGATGTTCCAGTCTAAATGCCCCCATAGTGTCCCCCATGATGTGCCAGTGTAAATGTCCCCATAGTCCCTCATGATGTGCCAGTAGATGCCCCATAGTGTCCCCCATGATGTGCCAGTAATGCACCCAGTGGATGCCCCTATAGTGTCCCAATGATGTACCAGTTGATGCCCACATAGTGCTCCCGTGATGTGCCAGTAATTCCCCAGTAGATGCCCCCATAGTGTCCCCATGATGTGCCAGCAATGCCCAGATAGTGTTTCCCATGATGTGCCAGTAGATGACCCCATGATGTGCCAGTAATACCCCCACAGTGTCCCCCATGATGTGCCAGTTGATCCCTCTCATAGTGTCCCCCATGATGTGCCAGTAATGCCCCCAGTAGATGCCTCCATAGTGTCACCAATGATGTGCCAGTAGATACCCCCATAGTGTCTCCCATGATGTGCCAGTAATGCCCCCATAAGTGTCCCCCATCATGTACCAGTAAGGCCCCATAGAGTCCCCCATCATGTGCCAGTAATAGCCCCATAGAGTCCCCCATCATGTGCTGGTAATGGCCCCATAGTATCCCCCCATCATGTGCCGGCAATGCCCCCATAGTATCCCCCCATCATGTGCCAGTAATGCCCCCATAGTGTCCCCTATCATGTGCCAGTAATGCCCCCCATATTGTCCCCCATCATGTGCCAGTAATGCCTCCATAGTGTCCCCCATCATGTGCCAGTAATTCCCCCAGTTAATGCCCCCATAGTGCTCCATATAAAAGAAAAAAAAAACACTAATACTTACCTCCATGCTGGCAGCGATACAGGCCTCTTCCGGCCTCTGTCCCGCGCACTACAAATCTTGGCTCAGGCAGACGCAATTACGTAATCGCACCGCCTGCGCCAGCCTATCAGGCACTAAGCTTGCAGCCTATCGGAGGAGCAGGAAAGGGAGACGCCTCTCCTTTGCTCTGTTGCAACATTAATCTGGATTGCTCATCTTCCCCTGACCTTCTGCAGGCGCTGCCAAGCTCCGGATCGGGATTCAGCCAGCAACACAGTTCTCCGATCCGGCTGTAAATTAAAAAAACGGATCTGGAGAAACGGAGGAAACCGGCTGAATCCCATGCCTGGGTATCGGTATACAGATGTCTTCAGCTGCCAAGCGCACATGTAAGGCTACTTTCACACTGGCGTTTGGGGATCCGCTTGTGAGATCCGTTTCAGGGCTCTCACAAGCGGCCCCAAACGGATCAGTTTAGCCCCAATGCATTCTGAACGGATAAGGATCCGTTCAGAATGCATCAGTTTGGCTCCGTTCCGCCTCCATTCCGCTCCTGAGGCGGACACCAAAACGCTGCTTGCAGCGTTTTGGTGTCCGTCTGACGAAACTGAGCCAAACGGATCCGTCCTGACTTACAATGTAAGTCAATGGGGACGGATCCGTTTTCTTTGACACAATATGGCACAATAGAAAACGGATCCGTCCGCATTGACTTTCAATGGTGTTCAAGACGGATCCGTTTTGCCTATGTTCATGATAATACAAACGGATCCGTTCTGAACGGATGCATGCGGTTGTATTATCAGTGCGGATCCGTCTGTGCAGATACATGACGGATCCGCACCAAACGCCAGTGTGAAAGTAGCCTAACAGGTCAACCAGTGTCATAGGTACAGACCTGCTGACAGATGCCCTTTCAAGCACTACTGATCTGCAGCACTGGCGCTTTATGTCAGCATCTGCATGATGTGGGTATTTCTCCGCATTCTTCCAGCCTCTAAAGATGTGATGTGCCGCTTCGGCACACGTGACCACTAAGAACACTGATTGGCTGCAGCAGCAACAAAAGGTTCCAATCTCCTCCGGTTCTGGCAGGGACTGTCGGGAGCTGCGGAGCTCGAATGTCATTTTAAAAGGTGAGTTTTTTTTCTTTTTCATTTTTTATATGCTACTGCCTGTCGTTGCCGTCTTAATTATATCAGAAAACCCCTTTTAATTGGCTTCCTATGAAACTATGAACATGAAGCATTTCAGATAGGAATTAAAGAGACGGCTGTTATAATAATCTATGTGGAGCGCTAAAGGCCAACGCTTACACTATACAAAGGGAAAACATAGAGACACATTCAGATACGTGTCTCAAGTCAACTATTACATCACCATTTCTGGCGATTCTGGGAATACACAGACCACGTATCCACCCTCAGGGACAAGCCAATTTGGGCAAGGATTTTATTTTTTCTCTCCGTCTCCCATTTTTAATGTTCTATTTTATGAAATGTAATAAGAAGCATAAAAATTATTTGAGCAATGGAATGGGAAAAATGCAACTCCAACATTGCTTTTTGGGTTTCGTGTTTTCCGAATTTTTACATTGCTGTCTGATGGCTTGTCTTTTTTTTTTCAGGGGCAGCCGTAGTTTGTATTGGAGACATTTTGGAATACATATGACTTTTTGAACATTTTTTAATCTCATTTTTTTAGAAGGTGTAGACTGGTGTAAACTTCAACTATAACTTCTGACACTTACTGGCGAAAGTTACTAGTAAATGCGGTGACGCCCCTTCTGCTAAGCCACGCCCCCTTTTCTCCGCACTTTTGCAGAGAAGCTCAAAGCCACAAATGATGGTGCACACATGCCATGCGCCATAATGTGCGACTTTTTTATGCCACAACTGTGGCGCATAGGCCTTAATCAGTGTAGCGTGAACTTTGCGTTTCAAGTTCGGTGTACAAGGTTCGGGTTCTCTAAGAATTCCGTTATGGAGTCCGCTACCACGGACCACAGCGGATTTTTTTTATGGAATTCTCAGATAACCCGAACCTTGTACGACAACTTTGAAACAGAAAGTTCGCTCATCCCTAGCCTTAATAATTTTCCCTCATTGTGTACATTTTACCAATGATGCCAATTATGATTTTTTTTATGATAAATGAAGATTCTATTGTTTTAATTTGTAAAAACCCCTGACAGAACACGGATGGCTCCCACGTTCTGTTTGACCATCGTTAGACTAATTCCACACGTGTTTGGACTTGGGAAGACACGCCATGTGATGGCCATCATAATGATTTATTATGCTGCGAGTTTCTGCCTGAGCGTGTCTACTATTCTGTACTCGCAGCAGGAAATCACAGCGTCATAAGTCACTCGAGAAGCCGTGTTTGGTCCAAAATATGTGGCGGCCATGTTTTCCTTGTGTGAAATGATCCTTAGGAGCCTAGCAGTGCGTGTGGAATATGGAGGTCACACGAAAGACAAAAAACGGACACACAGACCAAAAATGGAGCCCTTATGGACATGAGTGTGGCCATTTTTACAGACGTGTGAATATGGTGTTGTCTTTGCGCCCCTGTGACGTACATGCAAAGAGGTTTTCCGATACTTTACAATTCATCTCTTATTCTCGGGATATGAAATCAATATCAGATCGGAGGGGCTCTAACACCCTGCACCCCCGCCGATCAGCTGTAGCTCCGGTGCCAGAATTACGCGGTCTGTCCGTTTCTGTAGTGGATGGAGACAGAGAAGCTCCCATTCACTGCAATGTGGAGATGCACCGGGTATCGAAGTCTGACTTTTTCAATACCTTGATGCCTGGTTCAGTCCAATATTTGGATTGTCCGTTTTTCGATACTAGGATGCGCAATAAATCTAATTAGAGAACATGGCAAGTGGAGAAGGAGGGAGGGAATCCTTCCCAATGTCTTGCGGCTGGCCACTGCCAATAAAAATGTTTAGTGGGAGCGTCAGGGAGGGAGATGGTGGGAGCAGAGGGTTCAGCTTCCTGTAAATGTGACGCTGATGATAATGCCGTGCACCGCACCTGGCCTGTCCGCCATTAGTCAGTGTGCAGTGTGGAAGCAGAGCGGCGCAAAAGGGCTCATGCACACGACCATGGTTTTTGTGCGCACCTGCATTTTTTTACAGGTTGGATGTGGACTCATTCACTTCAATTGGACCGCAAAAAGTGTGGACATCACGCTGTGAGCTACCCGCATCCGTATGTCTGTTCGGCAGCCCCACAAAAAAAATAAAACATGTCTTATTCTTGTCCGTTCAGTTCTACAGAGGGCAAGACATACCATTCCGCAAAATGCGGAAAACACATGGCCAGTATCTGTGTTTTGTGAGTCCGCGATGAGCATGAGCCCGAGATGTGAGTTAGTCAGCCAGACTGAAATAACGGCGGGCAAAAAGATATGTAGCAGTTGGCAGAGAGGAACTTTGGGGTTAATGTGACTTATTAGCCCTAAGGCCCCTTTCACATGGGCGAGTTTTCCGCGCGGGTGCAATGCGTGATGTGAACGCACTGCACCTGCACTGAATGCTGACCCATTCATTTCTATGGGTCTGTGTACATGAGCTGTGATTTTCACGCATCATTTGTGCGTTGCGTGAAAATCGCAGCATGTTCTATATTTAGCGTTTTTCACGCAGCCCTGGCCGCATAGAAATGAATGGGGCTGCGGGAAAAACGCATTGCATCCGCAAGCAAGTGCAGGTGTGTTGCGTTTTTCACTGATGGTTGCTAGGAGATGTTTGTAAACCTTCAGTTTTTTATCACGCGCGTGAAAAACGCATCAAAACGCATTGCACCCGCGTGGAAAAAACTGAACAACTGAACGCAATCGCAGGCAAAACTGAATGGCTTTGCCTGTGAAATCGCACAGTTTTCACTGAATGCATCCGCAACGCATCCGGACCTACTCCGGACACGCTCGTGTGAGGCTGGGTTCACACGAGCGTGATGGATTTTGGTCCGGATGCGTTGTGGATGCGTTCAGTGAAAACTGTGCGTTTTTACAGGCAAAGCCATTCAGTTTTGCCTGTGATTGCGTTCAGTTGTTCAGTTTTTCCGCAGGTGCAATGCGTTTTGATGCGTTTTCACGCGCGTGATAAAAACTGAAGGTTTACAAACAACATCTCCTAGCAACCATCAGTAAAAAACGCAACGCACCCGCACTTGCTTGCGGATGCAATGCGTTTTTCACGCAGCCCCATTCACTTCTATGGGGCTGCGGATGCGTTTATAACGCATAAGATAGAGCATGCTGCGATTTACAAGCGTTGCAGAAGTGATGCATGAAAAAAAACGCTCATGTACACAGCCCCATAGAAATGAATGGGTCAGGATTCAGTGCGGGTGCAATGCGTTCACATCACGCATTGCACCCGCGCGGAAATCACGCTCGTGTGAATGCAGCCTGAAAGAACTTTCTTGCAAAATGGTGCGAGTTTCACTGAACGCACCCTGAACGCATCCGGAGCCAATCCATCACAGTCGCGTGAAAGAGGCCTAATGTAGCCATTACGTGAGAAATTATGGGGTCACTTAATAATTAATGTGAGGAACATGGAGGTACTTAAGTAATAACCCTATGTGTTCCACACTAATAGTGAGTGACCCCCATCCAGTACCACCTCACATAATGGGCAACACAGGGTTAATGTGAGGTACACGATAGGGTCACTTACAATTAGTATGAGGCACATGGAGGTCCAAATTGTTAAAACTATGTGCCTCACATTAACCCCTTCACCCCCAGAGCCGTAATAATACAACACTGGCCGGGTCTTTAAAGATGGCGCCCGCTTCCAAGCGCTGCGGGCGCCATAGCCGCGGGTGGCCATCTGCTTCTTATAGCAGACACCCATGGCTCATGTCCGCAACCGGCAGTAATACCGATCGTGGATATTTAACTTCTCAGATGCCGTGGTCAATCCTGACCACACCATCTGAGTGCGCTGAAAGCGATCAGAGGGGGCGAGCAGCGTCAGAGGACACAGATGATTTTTCACACTATCAGTGAACAGTCAATGGTTTGAATTTTTTTTCCTGGGGATCGGATGAATATTGCTCCCAAACAGCGCTACCAGTTGATAGGGTTTTCCGATTTACGCTCAAAAATGAGCAAATCAAGGTGATCACTGGTCAGCGGAGCCGTGATGTCATTATGTCGCCTGTTTCCAGAGACTGGCTCTCAAGTGGGTAAGGCTGAGTTCACACCTCAGTTATTTCCATCAGTTATTGTGAGCCAAATCAGGCGCGGGTCAAAAACCCAGAACAGGAGTAGATCTTTCCCTTATATGGCACGGGTGCCAGAGGCGGCCCTCAGAGCCCTCTCTGTGGGCACCCACACCCTGGGAAAAGTCTGTGGTGCACCAATATGTCTTAGACTTTTCCACCATTAATTGCCACGTTGGCACTTTGCGATAAATAAGTGGGTTTTGGGTTGCAGTTTGGGCACTCGGTCTCTAAAATGTTCGCCATCACTGCCCTATACCTGATCTCTGTGTAGGCTTCACTACTGGCTTTGGCTCACAATAACTGAAGTGTGAACACAGCCTAAGGGCTCATGCACATGACCGTATGTATTTTGTGGTCCGTAAAACATGGATCCGCAAAAAATATGGATGATGTCCACGTGCATTCCGTATTTTGCGGAACGAACGTCCGACCCCTAATAGAACAGTCCTATCCTTGTCCGTAATGTAGGCAATATTAGGAAATGGTCTATTTTTTTGCAGAACGGAAATACGGAAATGGAATGCCACCGGGATGTAACTTCGGGGGTTTTTTTGTGGACCCATCGAAATAAATGGTTCTGCATATGAGCCACAAAAAAAAACGGAAGGGACACGGAAATAAAATACGTTGGTGTGCATGAGCCCTAAGACACACCGGCCTAATGCTAGAGCTACTCCTTTCACAATCCTCAGTGACTGTGGCAAATGTCATCCATCCCTTTGGCCCTGTTCTGTCACCCCTGTTTATGACATCCCATGGGATCTGATATGCGTTCTCCTTGGAGCTTGTAAAACGGATGCCTTAGTGTGAACAGAGCTTATGTTGTCAGTGGGTGATCGCGCAGACTATTGAAGCCCCAGTCAGACTTATATTTAGGGCAACCGGGCTTAGCAGCGAAATGCGACGTATGACAGGATGGAAATCCCGGGGACGGTCGGCTCTTGTGACCCGTCTGTGGCCGGGATCGCACCAGTGGGTAAACCAGGCCTGATTCATAAACGCATAATGCAAGCAAGAGGCAGCGCGTCCAAACCTCGGCTACATAAGGCACAAACATACAGCGCAGCCGGCTCCTACAGCCCTGACACAGCCGGGCCCATCAGGACCTCGTCAGCCTCCTACCTGACAGCCCTGGACAGCCGGATGACAGCTCGGCGCAAGCAGCAGCTACCGGGCTAAAGGACCTTCCGTGATGTCATGATCATGTGATCAGTCACATGTGTGGGAGGAGTCAGGCTCTGGGCAATGTCCGTGCTGGAGCCTGCTGTTTGGGGGGATGGGCTCCTCTTTGTAATATACTGTGTAGGTAGCAGTGCTGTATAAGTACAGTGCAAGTAGTGGAGCTGGGTATGCTACTGAGCATCATGTTTGTGGTGTATTTTGGGCGTATAGGTCTAAGGCTGGGTTCAGATAACGGTTTTCCCATCCTTTTAACGTATACCTTAAACGGATCCCTCATACTTATACCATACAGTGACATCCGTTCTCCATAAAGTTCCATTGAAAAAAAAAAGTATACTTTTTTTTTTTTACCAGACTGCAGGATACATGAACATGTTGTGCTGCGTTTTTTTATCCTTTTTTTGTAACATACATGTCAAACGGAGGCATAAAACGTTAGAACGGAAAGGACGGATTCGACACATAACTGAGCCGAACGGAACCTAAGGACCCCATAAACTATAATGGGGTCCGTTACGTTTCCGCTCAGAAGATGATTTTGGAGCATGAAAGTAGTGCATGCAGGACTTTTGTCTCCGCTTCAAAAATCTTCCTCTGAGCGGACACCTAACAAACTCCATTATAGTCTATGGGGTCCTTGGGTTCCGTTCGGCTTAGATATGTGCCAAATAAGTCCTTTCCGTTCTAACGGAAAGGCTGAACGGTGATGTGAACGAAGCCTTAGGCCTCTTTCACACTTGCGTTGTGAAGATCCGGCAGGCACTTCCGTCCCGCCGGATCCGTCAGAACGCAAGTCGCCTGAAAGCATTAGAAGACTAATCAGGATCCTGATCAGTCTTCAAAATGCTTTCAGGTTACTATGGCAGCCAGGACGCTATGGTTGCCATAGTAGTAGTGGGGAGCGGGGGAGCAGTATACTTACAGTCCGTGCGGCTCCCGGGGTGCTCCAGAATGACATCAGAGCGCCCCATGCGCATGGATCACGTGATCCATGCGCATGGGGCGCCCTGACGTCACTCTGGAGCGCCCCAGGAGCCGCACGGACTGTAAGTATACTGCTCCCCCGCTCCCCACTACACTTTACCATGGCAGCCGGGACTTTAGCGTCCTGGCTGCCATGGTAACCATTGAGAAAAAGCTAAACGTCGGATCCGGCGATGCGCCGAAACGACGTTTATCTTAAGGCCGGATACGGATTAATGCCTTTCAATGGCCATTATTTCCGGATCCGGCCTTGCGGCAAGTGTTCAGGATTTTTGGCCGGAGTAAAAAGTGCAGCATGCTGCGGTATTTTCTCTGGCCAAAAAACGTTCCGGTCCTGAACTGAAGACATCCTGATGCATCCTGAAGGGTTTTCTCTCCATTCAGAATGCATTGGGATAATCCTGATCAGTATTCATCTGGCATAGAGCCCCAAGGACGGAACTCTATGCCGGTGTTCTGCCAGATCTCTATAGATTGCCGAAAGTCTATAGCGGAAGTCACGTGGTTCGCTGCGCAAGCGCGCTTCCACAAATCATCCCTGCAGCCTCCACTGAAGTACTTCGCCCACCGCGCGTGCGCACAAGAGACATCTTAAAGTGACAGTCATCTCCAGTAAAATACAGCATCTACATTAATTTGTACCCTCGCGGCCTCGCTGCGCTCGGCAGTTAGTCAAACTAACTCTGTGCCGCCATTGATAGTAAAGAAGGAAATGGATGGTAAAGAAATTCTACTAAATGCCGAGCGCAGCGAGGCCGAGCCCTCGATGCGTGGCGAGCGAAGCGAGCCCGCGCGGGTACAAATTAATGTAGATTAATGAGCTCTGAGGGGGGGGGGGGCGGAGCTGTATTTTAATGGGGATTACTGTCACTTTAAGAAGCCTCTATACCCTTAAGTGTGCGCACGCGCGGTGCGCGGACTACTGCAATGGAGCCAGCAGGAGTGATTCGCGGAAGTACGCTTGTGCGCTTGCGCAGCGCGCCACGTGACTTCCGCTATAGACTTTCGGCAATCTATAGAGACCTGGCAGAACACCGGAAAACAAAAACGCTAGTGTGAAAGAGCCCTTAGATGACCATGGGCATTATCCTAGCATGCTATTAGTGTGCCTCTGGCTTAGATTCACTGCTGAAAAGCATGATAGGTAATAGTATTGTGGGGGGAGGGATACATTATATGTAACCATATGGGAGTACAGTAGCATACCTCTGGACAGACAGCATGTAGCAGAGCTGTAAGAGTAGGGTGGCCATATTTTGGTTTTCAAAAAGGAGGACACATGGGACAGGATGGTGGTATATGGGGCATACAGACACCTGCACTTGGTGGTAGTGGGCACACAAGACAAAAACACAGACATTTTTTCTGTAAGGCTACTTTCACACTAGCGTTTTTGCTGAATCTGGCAGGGTTCAGTAAAAAGTCTTCCGTTACTGATAATACAACCGTCTGCATCCGTTATGAACGGATCCGGTTGTATTATCTTTAACATAGCCAAGACGGACCCGTCATGAACTCCATTGAAAGTCAAAGGGACGGATCCGTTTTCTATTGTGTCAGATTGTATCAGAGAAAACGGATCCGTCCCCATTGACTTGCATTGTCTTGTTCCGCATCCCAGGACAGAAAGCAAACCACAGCATGCGACGGTTTGCTCTTCAGTATGGGAACGCAACCAAATAGAACAGAATGCATTTTGGAACATTCCGTTCTGTTCAGTTCAAAACTGAAGCATTTGTTTTCCGGTATTGAGACCCTATGACAGATCTTAATACCGGAAAATAGAAACGCTAGTGTGAAAGTAGCCTAATTCTGTGAGTTTGCATTTGGGCTTCATCGACTAGCAAGTGGTGACTGAGATGCTGTATTGTACTGCATTTGAACTGTCAGTATTAGGCCTCATGCACACGACCGTTTGATTCCGTGTCCGTTGCTCCGTTTTTCGTGATTTTCTGCGGACCCATTGGTTTTCAATAAATCCGTGGAAAACTCGGCAAATGCACCGTTTGTCCTCCGCGTCCGTGGTCCATGATTCCAGTCCGTCAAAAAAATATAACCTGTCCTATTCTTGTCTGTGAAAAACAGTTCACGGACCTATTCAAGTCAATGGGACCGTGAAAAAATGCGAATGGCCATCCGTGTGTTATCCGCGTTCCGCGTCCGTTTTTTTTGCGGATCCCTTGGCAGGCACTTGGCAAAAATTGTCAGCCTGTCTTTTGGTAAAATCTTTTGGGTCATGTCCGCTAAAAAAAACGGAAGACACACGGAAACACAACGGAAGGCAAAAACCGACACGGATTACTGAACAATGGAACCCCTTTTTGCGGACAGCATAAAAAAAAACGGTTGTGTGCATGAGGCCTTATACTGACAGTTCAACTATGAGACCCAGCCTGGGGCCGTCGGCATCCTGCCACCACAGCCGATGGGGTCAGAGAGGAAGCTCTCTCCATCTGATAACCCCTTAAATGTGGCGGTTAGTATTGACTGCAGCATCTAAGGGGTTAATCCGTCAGGTTCAGAGTTTTCAGCAATAATGCGTTCAAGCCCCTGATCAGTGCACCGTACATGTACAACATTAGGGGGAGTATGCAGAGCGCAGGGGCTGTTACATAGCAGTGCTCAAACAATTCAGCCCCGCCTCCTGGTGCTCCAATAGCTAATTTGCATATGAATAAAAACTCTTGATTTATTGTAGCTGTTTATCATACAGACCAAAGAAAGGTATAGTTTTAATCAGCATGATCAGCCCTACGTTTAATAGGCAGTACGTTTAATAGGGTTGATCCTGGTGTCAGAGCCTCTTCTCTTCTTGCACTCTTTTCCTGGGTTAGGAGGCAATGTAAATTTAATGCATCATGACGCTAAATGTCTATACATTGTAAATCAATCCTAAAAGGGTATTTTATTTCTGCTTTGAAGTAGTGTTTGGCATCATGAATTAATTTTATTTGGGGATCGTACATATTACTGTTGGAATATTAAACTCACACAGCCTTGGTATTAAAGGGGTTTTCAGAGATTTTCATATTAATGACCTAGCCTCAGGACAGGTGATCAATATGTGTTCAGTGGGGGTCCACCTCCCAGCACCCTCATAGATCAGCGTATGAAGAGGCTGCGGTGCTTTGGTGAGCGTTCAGGCCTTGCAGCTTACAAAGCAAATCTCGGTTATTGGATATCGGCTGTGCATGGTATTGCTGCTTAGTCCCATTCACTTGAATAAAACTGAGCTGACTCTAGGCCATGTGAACCATGACAGTGACATTACAGGCCTCAGAAGAGCCCTTGTCAGTGCTGCGGCCTCTTCAAACAGCTGATCGGTGGGGGTGCCTGGAATCAAACCCCTACATATCACCTGTGATGGTCTTTACTGAGCATAGGCCATTAATATGAAAATCTCGGAAAATCCCTTTAATGGGGATGAGCTGTCTTGAAGCTAACAACTCGTTTGGTCTGCAATTCTGACTCTGAAGCCCTTGAACATAAGAAGAAGACTCCTGACCGCAGTCCTGCTGCTGCTCAGTTCTAGGCCACTTCTGGTCCTTGCAGTCCAGGAAGCTGCTGGGTCCTGTGAGAATGCTAAGTCACAGTCATTTACTCTTCAAGCCTCTGTGACCACAGAGGCCTATGATTGGCTGCAGTGGTCAGAGGACCTAGCTGCTCCCTGATCCTTTGGGGACCAAAAGGTTTGAAACAGTCGAGACTGTGGGCAGATGAGTCTTCCTATTTTATATTCAGGGGCACAGTTCTGGACCAAAGGATTTGTTGGCTCCAAGGCCTGCACAATCCCTTTATTTGTATAGAATATTATTATAATTAACCTCTTAAGGACACAGGACGTACCTGTCTTTAAAGATGGCGCCCACTCCTGCTCCATGCGGGCGCCTTAGCCACGGGTGTCCGCATGGTTCCTGTAGCAGACACCCGCAGCTAATGTCCGCTACCGGCAGCGATGCCGATCGCGGAGATTTAACCCCTCAGATGCCGTGGTCAATCCTGAACACGGCATCTGAGTGTGCACAAACCGAAAGTTTTACTTTCGGTTTGCGCTCCGGCTCCCCCGTGTGGCAAACGGAGGAGCCGGAGCGCGCCTGTAGTAGCCTGGGTTTCTATGAATGAAACCCAGGCTGCTCAGTAGTATTTCCTATGGAGCCTTGCCTGTAATAGGCTTCATAGGAAATATGCGATTTTTTCATATATTTCAATGCTATTGCATTGGAATGTATGAAAATCGCAATCAGATGATTGTAAGTTATAGTTCCCTATGGGTACTATAAAAAAGTGTAAAAAAAAAAAAAAGTTTAAAAAATAAATAAATAAAAAAACATAAAAGTTCAAATCACCCCCTTTTGCTAAAATAAAAATTAAAAAACTAAAAGAATTAAAAAAATACACATCATGGGTGTCGCAATGTGCGAAAACGCCCATAGTATAAAAATATAAAAAAATATTCCCCATACGTCAAACAGCAAAACGGAAAAAAGCGTCCAAATGGCGGATTTGCCATTTTTGGTCGCTTCATTTTCCACAAAAAATGACATAAAAGGTGATCAAAAAGTCATACCCACCCCAAAATGGTATCAATAAAAAGATAAGATTATGACGCATAAAATGAGCCCCTATACAGCTCTGTACATATAATTTCAAAAAAGTTATAGGGGTCAAAACATGGTGACAAAAAAAATATTTTTACCCACTTTTGCATTTTTTTTTCACTATCAAAACACAAGAAAACCTATACATATAGGGTAGTTTTATAACATTTATCACCTGCTGTCTAGCACTTGAGGTCTATTTAATGGCTGCCTTAATACTTTTGTACTTTGTGTCATGAGTAAGGATCAAGATATGTGGATCCGAAACGCGTAGACAAGTACCTCCTTGTTTTTTAACCTGTACCGCACCATGTGAATAAAGCTCTTCACCTTTGCTACGGAATCTGGACCTTCTTTTCTTTACTTTGTGGATTTCTGGCGCCTGTGGTTCCTCGGCGTGGTCCTGTGCCTCCAGGGATTTGGGTGAGCTCACCACACCTATATATTTGAATTTTTCTATGTACTTAGTCTACATACACACGACAGTGAAAAAAAACGTCCGTTAAAAAAGGATACAATGTCAGTTTTTCATGGCCATTTTGTATCAGTGTGTGCATTTATTTTCTGGCTGTGTGTCCGTTTTGCATCAGTTTTTCATGTCCGTTAAAAACTTTAATAATGCCCCCTCCATATAGGCCCCCAGTTAAATAACGTCCCCGACAGTGTGTGTATCTTTTTAATAGTGCCCTCAGCTTTATTAATGCCCCCCAAAAAAATTCCTACTCTATGGGGGACATTATTTAAGATGGGGGTATCTTAAATAATGCCCCCCATAGTGTAGGAATTTTTTTTTTAACACCCCCAGCTTTAATAATGTCCCCCATTGTTTTAATAATGCCCCCCATCGTGTCCCACAGCCATAAAAAAAAAAAAAAAAAAAACTCACCTTATCCACTTGCTCGCGCTGCAGTCTCTTCTCTCTTCACAGAACGGAAGGTGCGCGATGACGTCACAGTGCACTCCACGTGGTCACCTCACCAGGCACAACGCAGGTCCTTCTCAATGAAGAGAGAAGAGACTGCCGCACCGCAAGCATCTGGATGAGTTGAGTGCTTCGGGAGACCATGGGTGGCATTATTTCAACTATGGGGGCATTATTTGAAATATCAGGCACATTTTTTAACCCACAATGTACCCTTTAACGGCCGTTAGACGGGTGCACTCCTGTCAATCGGCCATTATAAACGGTCCTATTGATTTCAAAGGGGTCTGCACGGCCGTGGAAACGCCCAAAAATAGGACATGTCCTATTTTTGGACGGATGCTATTCACTGGCCGTTAAAAGAACGGCCATGTGAAAAGCCCCATAGACTTTCACGGGTGCTAAAAATGGCCGTGTGACTTATGGCCGGGAATGCCATAAGAATGAAATACATAAAACTGTGGCGGAGTTGCAAATTTTTTTTTCCAGTTTCACCCCATTTGGAATTCTTTTCCAGCTTTCCGCTACATTGTACTTCAATGGGATAGCTCCTTCCATTTCAAGTGAATAGGAAGGAGCTATCCCATGGACGTGAATAGGATTGTGGAGTTGTAATTACACCTGCTCGTTGCTGCAGTTGCCACAGCAAGCAGGTTAATGGTGAAGTGATAGAAACACTCGTAAGGCCCCTTTCACACAGGCGAGAATTCCGCGCAGATACAATGCGTGAGGTGAACGCATTGCACTCGCACTGAATCCGGACCCATTCACTTTAATGGGCCTGTGTTCATGAGCGGTGATTTTCATGCATCACTTGTGCGTTGCGTGAAAATCGCAGCACGTTCTATATTCTGCATTTTTCACGCAATGCAAGCCCCATAGAAATGAATGGTGCTGTGTGAAAATTGCAAGCATCCGCAAGCAAGTGCGGGTGTGATTTTCACGCATGGTTGCTAAGGAGACGAGGGATGAGTTACCCGGGACCCCATTTACTGTATTATTTTCAATTATAACATGGTTACATATAGATACATTTTTGTGGTACGTGCTACACCATTCTTTGGCTAGGACACCAGGCGAGCGGTGAGGAAAGGAGGTTGTGACATCCAAAGCTTAACCGCTTTTCCTGCTGCCGCCCACAGTGGTTACAACTCATGGATAGCACTGCTCAAAGTGTTTTTTATTGTCGCCGTAAAAGCATTCTGAAATGTTTGGAATTTAGTTTACCTGAATTTACTGTCACTATGTAGTTCCAGAGTATTGGTACCTTGGCACTCAAGTCTCAGGAAAATAATTGCAAATTTAGGAACACTGACAATAAGGTTCAGTAACGATACATATAATACATACAATGTGATTCAAAAAATGCTGTGTACAGAAGGACAGAATGCCTCAGCTTGTTAATATACCAGCAACTTGGGAGGTTGGGTTCATAAATCAATAATAAGGAGTGCACTGTAGATCAGACTATTTTGTATTCTTTTTCTTATGTTTTGAGTCTCATGATAAAGAATAAGGGGTCATTTACGATCAGAAATACTCCTATATTAGGCCTATTTGTCGCATTGCAAAGGTTATTTGCGCTACAATCTGGGACTTTTCCCCGCTCACACCAGGTCTAAAAAAGTGGGCAGGGAAGGGGACAGAAAGACAGGCCTATCTCATTCACAATTTTCTACACCTGTTTTAGGTGTACAAAATGGTCTAAATCAGGGAGCTGGCTTACATTTAGACTGGAGCTGCATACACCGAAGTTATGTAGAGGCCGGCGCTTCTACATTACTTGGGAGGATCCACCGTCAGCGCAGTGGCTTATTAAGACCGGTGTCTAAAACTCTGGTCTTAATAAATGACCCCCTAAGTAGATATCTTAGCCCATTAAATACATATAAATATATTGTTTCCAATATATTGACAGTTGCCAGATGGTATCTGTCATATAAACCCGTTAAAGGGTTTCTGTCATCACGTTTTGACATTATAAGCTGTCTGACATTAGCTATGTGCTAATGTCAGAGCAGCTTGATAATGTCTTTTTTATAAAAATCCGATTTATATTTTGGCTGAAAAACGTACTTTTATAATATGTAAATTAGCCTCTAGGAGCAGGGGGGCGTTGCCCTGCTCCTAGAGGCTCCGTGCGGTAACCTGCTGGCACGCCCCTTCTTACTTTGAGTGACAGTGCCGGGCAGCGATCCTCTGGCACTGTCTCCTTCTGAAATCCCGCGCTGTCCTTGCTTCCGGGTGTACTCAGAGCTATTCAGCGCAGGCGCGGTGAGCTGAGGACAGCAGGCACCAGCGTCCTCTGCTCACCGCGCCTGCGCCGAATACAGAGCGGCGGCGCAGGCGAGGGATTTCAGAAGGAGACAGTGCCGGAGGATCGCTGCCCGGCACTGTCACTCAAAGTAAGAAGGGGCGTGCCAGCAGGTTGCCGCACGGAGCCTCTAGGAGCAGGGCAACGCCCCCCCTGCTCCTAGAGGCTAATTTACATATTATAAAAGTACGTTTTTCAGCCAAAATATAAATCGGATTTTTATAAAAAAGACATTATCAAGCTGCTCTGACATTAGCACATAGCTAATGTCAGACAGCTTATAATGTCAAAACTTGATGACAGAAACCCTTTAAAGGGGTTGCCCCATGAAAAATTTTCAGCATTTTTCACAACAGCACCAGAATCTAAATACTTTTGCATTTGCATGCAATTACAAATTCAGTATAGCCACTAAATTATTCAATAAATCTATCTGTATTTCTTGTTTCTCTGTCCACTTCACTGAGGTGGACGCACGTGCTCAGTTTAATCTTTCAACTGCCGCCAGCCCTATCTACTTTTAGAAGATGTGACAGTTACAGGGAGAGAATTTCAGCCGTAAGGACATGCCCCTGAGAAAGGACACGCCCTCTGATCTGCCAGCTTGAAATAAGTCTAGCAGCGCAATTTCAGAAATTAATGGAGGGAGCTATGTATACATGTGAGGTACAGGGCTGGTTCTAGCTTTTTTAGAAAGAGATTTTGATCTACTATATTATGTCTGATTTTCATTATATACATCCATCATCGGATAACCCCTTTAATTTAACTCTTGCTGGAAAAATGTTAAAGATAAAGACGAGGACAGGTCATCAGTATCTGATCGGTCCGCATCTGACACCCGGGATCCCCGCCGATCAGCTGTTTGAGGAAGCCACGGCACTCACTGGAACTCAGTTGAGCACCACGGCTTCCTCACAGCTTACCAAAAACCATGCCATACATTGTATAGCGGCTGTGCTTGGTATTGCAGCTCAGCCCCATTCACTTGAATGGGATAGAGCTGCGTCTAGGCCACATAACTGAGGAACATGTCGTCAGTGACCTAGGCTAAGCTGTGAGAAGGCTGCAGCACTCCTGTGAGTGATGGGACAAAGCACCAGCCCCAGGTGGCCAGAACTTATGGAAACTGCCAAATGGGCTGGCATTTCCGCAAATAGAGTAGCATAGCAAGCTAGGCTGTTTCCGTAACTCAGGAGTTATGGAAGCAGCATAACTTGATCGGCTATGCTGTTACTAAGTCCCATCTCGCTGTGGAAACCTTGGACAACCCCTTTAAAAAGACCAGCGGTAAGGACAAAGTCTACCTATATACAGACGATGGGGGTCATTTACTAATCTGAAATACGCCTAAACTAGGCGTATTTCAGGAGCAGATGTTGGCGCAATGGTTAGTTTCCTCTATCTGCGACTTTTCTGCACTCATGCCAGGTGTAAAATTGTGGCACGGGCGGGGAAGGGGATGGGTCGGCAGGCCTGTCTCATTCATCATTTTCTACGCCTGTTTTACGCCTGGCACTAGAACTGGCACTTCATGCGCCAACGTTTCTGGAGAGACCTGCGTCTCTTAATAACTTCAGCGGATTCTCTGCCAGGTATGAGCCTTTATTGAGAAAGGCGTCTAAAACACTGGTGTTAATAAACACCATTTGTGCCATGTGTTTCCCCACACAGTAGTTATACCTCCTTCACAGTAGTAATACCCCATTAGTGCATCCTTCAAAGTAGCATGGCCCCTTATTACCCCCTTCACAGCAGATTTGCCCTTTCACAGTATTTTTGCTCCTTTAGTCCGCCCCCATACAGTAGTTATGCCTCCTTCACAGTAGTTTTGCCCCCTTAGTGCCTCCTACACAGTAACATGCCGCTTCACAATAGTTTTGTCCCCTTAGTGCCCCCTTCACAGTAGTGCCCCTTCACAGTAGTGCTCCCCCTTGCTGCACCAATACAATAGTGTCCCCCCCCCCCCTTAGTGCCTCCACACAGTAGTTTTGCACCCTTAGTGCCCCCACAAAGGAGTTTTGCACCCTGGTGGTTCTTGACAATTTTTTTTGGGTGGTAATTATCATTATTTTCTAGCTCACAGTAAATGATGGCAATGAGTTCTTAGTAGTATATAGCTGTAGACCTATATTACTCATAATCTTTATCATTCATTATAGTTTTCTAATTTGGCCGTAAAGAATGTTGGCTGTCCATGAATTTGGAATAAGTTGTCCAGAAAAAAGAAAAATTCTAGTATTCAAATGTCTGGTATTTATGTGTCCAGCCAGTCTTCACAGATGCATTCCTAAATTCAACTGTATTGCCAACCTCCAAAGAATAGCCTCCAGCCCCATCATTCCCCCTTATAGGCCACAGGCTACTAGGCCTGAAGCCTATGAGTTAGTAAATGAATGGCATAGGGGATGGCAATGATGTTATATTCCGGGATGCATGTATCTCAGGCTGCAGGCTGGAAGAGGCCTGTGGCCTCCAACACTGATGGGGGTATGGAATGGAAGTCAGGTGATTTAAATTTTTACTTCTCTCAGCCACATGGGAGGCATTACTGGGGGCACTATAGGGGGTATTTATATTATTACTGGGATAAATTTATGCTAAAAGCACTATAGGGGGCATTAATGAAGCACAATAGGGAGCATTATTATTGCTGTAGGAGCTGTAGGGAGAATTATTAATAGTGAAGGCCCTATAGGGGGTGTGATTATTGCTAGAGGCATTAAAGACAGTATTGTTAATATTGAGGACAATATAACAATATTATTACTGGGCACTAGGGTCATTATTATTATAGCAGGAGGCACTGAGGGGGAATACTTATTACTGGTGTCACTATAGGGCCCTAAGGGGGAATTACTATTGGGGGCACAATAGGAGACATAGGGGGTCGTTTATTATTCGTAAATATATGCCTAAATTTGGCGTATTTCAGACACAGATGGCCGCTATTGGCGACTTTTACCCGCTCAGGCCAAGTCTACAATTGTCGGCGGTGAAGGGACGGGCTGGTAGGCCCATCTCATTCATCATTTTGTACGCCTGTTTTAGGCTTAGAAAATTGTCTAAATGTAAGACAGCAATGAAGCTGTCTTACATTTACAACTGGCACAGGATACGCCAAAGTTATGGAGAGGCCTGCGTACGTGCCTCATAATTATTATTGCTGAGGACTCTATAGGGGAATTATTAAAACTGGGGAACTATAAGGCACATTATTAATACGGGGACAGTATAACAGCATTATTATTACTGTGGCACTATAGGAGGCATTATTATTACTGGAGGCATTATAGGAGGCATTATTATTATTACTGAGAGAACTATAGGTGGCATTATTACTACTGGGACCACTATAGGGGGAATTATTACTACTGGGACCACTATAGGGGGCATTATTACCACTGTGGGCACTATAGGTGAGCATTGTAGCTGTTGGGGGAACTCTGCTTGGTACAATTTGTATGGTACTAGTATTTTCAGGGGGACAATCTGTACTACCCTATTTTTTCTGCAGTATAGTATTTGAGAGTGTTGAGACCACAGCAGGCACAGTATAGAGGGTGGCAGCAGAAGAACAGGTGGGGCACCAGGATGGGAAGTTTGTATGCTGAAATTGGGGAGAATGAGGGAAATGTGAGGAATCTAAGATGTCTGTGAGGCAAACTCTGCAGTGATGAGATGTGGCTAAAAAAATATCTAGGCCAAATGGAGAAGATGAGGAAAGAGAACATCTACAATTAGAGGAGACATCGTTGAATGTGCTCAAATCAGTGCTGCCATTGTCAGACTGTGCAGGGACACACCTCCAACTTGTTCCCACCCCTCTGTACCCTTACTGCAGACTGCTAGAAATTCATTCATAACTTCTAGTAGAAATAATACAGGAATGGCACCACATAGAGCCATAAGAGCAGATGCTCCAGAATTGTTATTACACAGGGAATGCATGTATCTATTACAACAGGCATGTCAGGAGTGGTGAAAGGTTCTCTTTAAGTTCCTAATTCACCCCTGGTTGTAACCTCTAACCACACTTTTACGAGTAAAAATAAAATCTGCCAATAATGAACATTATCAATGCCTAGCAGAATAAAGGGGTGCTCCGACACAAAACAATTGATGATCTACCCTGGAAACTACAGAGCTTTGTAGTTCCAGCACAAAACAATCAGACCCCTGCCTAATCCTATCTGATATGGATGACCTATCTTGGGGACCCAGTCTCAGAGAACCTCTTTAAGTTTGATCAAAATGGTTCAATTGTCAAAAATTAAATCCTTCTTAACAGTCATATATGGCTTACAGGATCAGTGTTTAAACTTATTAATATGTTACTGTCTGATTTGATTGTAACGAAAGAAAGGCAAGAATGAAACTTGAAAGATGGAGACATATATGATTTGTGTGATATTTAATAATGCAATAAAATAACAATATAAAAACATGCTCTAAAGTGGTGGTTGGGTACGGTTCTTTTTTAATTTTTGTATTTCTTTATTAATTTACTTTATTAATTAACATAAATATAAAAAAAAAAATGCAAGACCCAGCACTACATTTTATCCCCAATCCTGTTTTCCTCCCTCCACCTCCTTCCCTCCCCTGGACATAACCATATACAGTGGCAGAATCATGCATTTATCATATTAAATTTGGGAAATTATTAATTCTTGTATTGTTGGTTTTGTCTGGTATGTTAAAGGCCTATACACTCTAAAAAAAAGGGGTTTTCCGAGATTTTTTTAACTGATGACCAAGCCTGCAACCTGCGTTTCCCAGCCTGCTGGTGAATGTCAGCATATCATGGACATTAAAGGAAATGTGTCACTCAAGGTTTGATCTGCTAGTTAAAACTAGTTAGTACCACATTTCCTTTTTTAGCCTGTTTTTATTTTCTGATTGTAGTTTTTTTTGTTTTATTTCCTGAAAATTTTAACAGGGGCTGCCATCTTGCCTGAACTGTTCTTAACAGCATTTACAAAGCATTTTAAGAATTGTTTTACAACAGCCCCATGGTCCGTAGACACAATGGACATCTATGGGAGAGTTTTCTGGGCATGCTCTGTGACTTGTGCAGAGGGGTCATTGTACAAGGAAACAATAAATGAGCTCTAACCAGGGCCGGGCCGACACAGAGGCTGGAGAGGCTCCAGCCTCAGGGCGCAGGCCAGCTCCCCAGCCTCTAGGCGACAGGCAGGCTACTGACCACATCCATGGGCGTAGGAAGCGGGGGGGACTGATCCCCCCCAGGAAATAATGTGGGGGGACAGCCTATGTTAAAATCCCCCCCAGGCCCCAGACTGCGGTCTGCGGCGGAATATGGAGCGGGGCACTGGCCGCACTGTGTGCGGCCGGCGGCGGCGATACAGGATCTGAGGAGCAGGGGGGAGGAGGTGTGTCACTTTCCTGATAGGCCAGCGTAGGCGGCGCGATGACATCATCGCGCTGCCTACGCTGGAGGCTGCCGGCCTATCAGGAAAGGGACACACCTCTCCCCTGCTCCAGCGCGGGACACAGCCAGGGGAGCCGGCGGTGGCGGGAGCTGGAAGGAGAAGGGGCCGGCTCCACCATGTATGAAGAGAGCAGGATGGGCAGCTGCCGCAGCCGGCGTGGAGCTGAAGAGGAGAAGAGGAATGGAGTCCTGGTGTCCAGTGCAGGGGAGCCCAGACATCCAGTGTGTGTGACAAGGTGAAAGTGCACCAATCCTGTATCCATATGTGTAATGTATGTAGTGCAGTGTGTGATCTACACACTGCAGTACATACATCACACACTGCAGTACATATATCACACATCTCACACTGATGTATGTGCTGCAGAGTGTAGTAAATGCACAGGTGGCTATTATAGCCAAGAGATAATGTCCAGGGAAGATCCGCCATATTGGACTGTGCATTTACTACACTCTGCACCATATACATCACACACATCTTACACTGATATATGTAGTACACTGTGTGTGATGTATATGGTGCAGTGTGTAGTAAATGCACAGGTGGCTATTATAGCCAAGAGATAATGTCCAGGGAAGATCCGCCATATTGGACTGTGCATTTACTACACTCTGCACCATATACATCACACACATCTTACACTGATATATGTAGTACACTGTGTGTGATGTGTTTGGTGCAGAGTGTAGTATATGCACAGGTGGTTATTATAGCCAAGAGATAATGTCCAGGGAAGATCCTCCATATTGACTGGACTTTATCTCTTGGCTATAATGACCACCTGTGCATTTACTACACTCTGCACCATATACATCACACACAGTGTACTACATATATCAGTGTAAGATGTGTGTGATGTATATGGTGCAGAGTGTAGTAAATGCACAGTCCAATATGGCGGATCTTCCCTGGACATTATCTCTTGGCTATAATAACCACCTGTGCATATACTACAGAGTTTAGTTTACAGGAGATCCTCATTCAGATTGAAGTAACCCTTTAGGATCAAATTGGTTTCTCAAGGAGATATATGTATGTTAAAGGCATCCCTTCTTCTGAAACATCTGTCTCACTCAGTAGCTCTATAACTAAGGCTGGATTCACACGTCTGTGGAACACGGTCTGTGTGATACCGCAGTACAGTGATACACTCTTATAGATCAAACCCGTGCAACACTGTACCGCGGCGGCAGCAGGAAACGCACGGCGTCATAGCAACCACTTGCGCAGTGCACTCCTGCACTCAGAAGAAATCCAGGCCGGTATCACACAGACCGTGTTCCATGGACGTTTGAATCCAGCCTAAGGGTGGGCTCACACTAGCGCTATTGATTCCGTTACGGCTTTCCATTATAACATGGTAATAACAAAAAATAACGGAATTTATAAGATAGAGGTCAAAACGGAAGCCTTTAAGAGGCATTCCAATTTGCTTACATCATAGTAGAAGTCTATAGGAATCAGAACAGATCCATCTGGTTTCCTGTCGACAGGATTAATAACAAACATACATATCTAAATGGCGGGGAGGGGGGTATAGTGGGGGGCGCACTTGGGCAGCTCAGCCTCTGTTGGTGGTGGACCTTGTCCCTGGCTCTAACAATCACCTGTTGTAAATGGTGGATCCTGATTTATCTATACACAGAGGTGATATCATTACAGGCATGAGTAGAGTGAGATAACTGCAGTAAGGTTATCTGTATAGACCAATAAGTGGCGCCAACTAGACATAGTGTCCAGTGCAAAAACTGCAGGATTTTTGTTTTACTTTAAACAGAAATAGTGACATGGTAAATAAAAGATAACGTCATAAAAAATTCTTTAAAAATATGTTAAACATAAAAAAGTGATTTAAACAGCAGGTCATTTTCTGACCTGCTTTAAAATGCATTGTACTATAGGCAGGCTCGCTTTTGCCATGAGGCGAGATGAGAATCTCGCCCCAGGAGGCAACTTGTGCTGGTTTTGAAGGGACGGCATCAGCACAGCCTGTGGCCAAATCCCCCCTTGCCAGTGGCACTGTATATTTCCCTTTATAAGATGGGAAAAAAATAGCAAAAATAAAATCCCCACCTATTTGGTATTGCTGCTTCAATAATGACCCACACTACGCAGTTATCATGTAGTTTATCCCATATGGTGAATGCTGTGAAAAAAAATATATAAATTGCTGCTTTTTGCTTATTTGCCACAAAAAACGAAATAAAAAGCAATCAAAAAGTGTTATATATCCAAAAATAATATTAGTGAAAATTACAAGGCGTCCTGGAAAAATAAGGCCCTCACACAACTCTGTAGAAAGAAAAGTTTGGTCTTGGAATGCGGCGATGCAAAAACATTTTCTTCTTTTTAAAAAAAGGGGTTTTATTGCACAAAAATAGTAAAGCATAAAACAAACTATATAGATTTGGTATCGCTGTAATCGTACTGACCCAGAGAAAAAAGTTGTCTTTAATAAAATAAAGTTATTTATGCAGAGAATGAACGCTGCAAAATTTAACGAAAAACTCAGTGGCAGTATTGTCCAAAAGGGCACCATTAAAACCTGCAACTTGTCCCGCGAAAAACAACCCCCCATACTGCTTCATAGACTTAAAAAAAAAAAAAAAGTTATAGCTCTTGGAAGGCGATGAAAAAATGAAAAAAATAGCTTGGTTATTAAGTCCCAAAACAGGCTCGCCACTAAGAGGTTAAGTAATGTAACAGACAGTTATTTTAAATAATAGCTGCAATATTCAAAAAGGTGAGCAACAGAGCCTGGTAAATATAGGCTGGTAAGTCTAACATCTGTCGAGCGTAAACTGTTTTTCTAAGACAGCGGTGCCCATTTTTCGTCTGAGGGCCGCACTAGACTTGGTATAAATTTCGCGGACCGGAACCAGGTAGCTTCGCCAGAAAGAAATGCAATAGCCGTGAGGGGGCACATGTGATCATTACTACTGTGAAGGAACAAATATCCGGGCATTTTTTCTGTGTAGAGGGCACATATCTGGTCATTATTACAGCGAGGAGGCACGTGTGAGCATTACTACTGTGAAGAGGGCACATATCTGGCGTAACTACTGTGAGGGGGCACGTGTGAGCATTACCACTGGAAGAGGGCACATATCTGGCATAACTACTGTGAAGAGGGCACATATCTGGCATAACTACTGTGAGGGGGCACGCGTAAGCATTACCCCTGTGAAGAGGGCACATATCTGGGCATAACTACTGAAGAGGGCACATATCTGGCATAACTACTGTGAAGAGGGCACATATCTGGCATAACTACTGTGAAGAGGGCACATATCTGGCATAACTACTGTGAGGGGGCACGCGTAAGCATTACCCCTGTGAGGGGGCACATATCTGGGCATAACTACTGTGAGGGGGCACATATCAGGGCATAACTACTGTGAGGAGGGCACATATCAGGGCATAACTACTGTGAAGAGGGCACATATCTGGTCATTATTACAGCGAGGGGGCACGTGTGAGCATTACTACTGTGAAGAGGGCACATATCTGGCATAACTACTGTGAGGGGGCATGTGTGAGCATTACCACTGGAAGAGGGCACATATCTGGCATAACTACTGTGAAGAGGGCACATATCTGGCATAACTACTGTGAGGGGGCACGCGTAAGCATTACCCCTACTGTGAAGGAACAAATATCCGGGCATTTTTTCTGTGTAGAGGGCACATATCTGGTCATTATTACAGCGAGGGGGCACGTGTGAGCATTACTACTGTGAAGAGGGCACATATCTGGCGTAACTACTGTGAGGGGGCATGTGTGAGCATTACCACTGGAAGAGGGCACATATCTGGCATAACTACTGTGAAGAGGGCACATATCTGGCATAACTACTGTGAGGGGGCACGCGTAGCATACCCTGTGAAGAGGGCACATATCTGGGCATAACTACTGAAGAGGACATATCTGCATAACTACTGTGAAGGGCACATCTGGCATAACTACTGTGAGGGCACGTAACTACCCTGTGAGGGGGCACATATCTGGGCATAACTACTGTGAGGGGGCACATATCAGGGCATAACTACTGTGAGGAGGGCACATATCAGGGCATAACTACTGTGAAGAGGGCACATATCTGGCATAACTACTGTGAGGGGGCACGAGTGAGCATTACTACTGTGAAGAGGGCACATATCTGGCAGAACTACTGAGAAGAGGGCACATATCTGGGCATAACTACTGTGAGGGGGCACATATCTGGGCATAACTACTGTGAAGAGGGCACATATCTGGCATAACTACTGTGAGGGGGAACGTGTGAGCATTACCCCTGTGAAGAGGGCACATATAAGGGCATAACTACTGTGAGGGGGCACATATCTGGGCATAACTACTGTGAGGGGGCACATATCTGGGCATAACTACTGTGAGGGGGCACATATCAGGGCATAACTACTGTGAGGAGGGCACATATCAGGGCATAACTACTGTGAAGAGGGCACATATCTGGCAGAACTACTGTGAAGAGGGCGCATATAAGGGCATGACTACTGTGAAGATGGTACATATCAGGGCATAATTACTATGAGGGGGGATGTGTGAGCATTACGGCTGTGAAGGGGGCATATATCTGGGCATTATTACTGTGAGGGAGCACGTGTGAACATTACAGCTGTGAAGAGGGCATATATCTGGCATAACTACTGTGAGGGGGCACGTGTGAGCATTATGGCTGTGAAGAGGGCATATATCTGGGCATTATTGCTGTGAGGGGGCACATGTGAGCATTACAGCTGTGAAGAGGGCACATATCTGGACATTATTACTGTGAGGGGGAACGGGCTGTGAAGAGGGAAAATATCTGGACATTATTACTGTGAGGGGGAACGGGCTGTGAAGAGGGCAAATATCTTGGCATTATTACTGTGATTGGGCATGTGATGTATACAGGTGTGTAATGTATGTAGTGCAGTATGTGATGATCACACAATGCCCTACATACATTACACACATGTATACATCACATACTGCGCTGTCACCTTCTTCTGCAGGTCTACCTCGATGTCTTGTCTTTAGGCTTCAGTCAGAACCTCCACTGCCATGCGTGCGCAGTGTGCCCGACACCACCAGGAGCTGGCCCCTCCTCCTCTCATCTCCTGCTGGCTTCTCCTACTGCAGGGCGCTCTATCGCTCCAGCGCCCGCCCAATCTTACCAATAGCTATTGGTTATTGCAGGCACAGGCAGTGTCGCTTTGCTGCCTGTGCCGTTCGCAGCACGCCCTGCGCTGATAAAGTCCTGTTACTGCGCAGGCCGCATGATACGGCTTTGCGGGCTGCATTTGGCCCTCAGGCCATAGGTTGGGCATCACTGTTCTAAGAGATGCCATCTTGGAGTATCTCAATAAAAATAAGCGTATAATGCTGTATCAGCATGACTTCATGAGGGACCGGTCATGTCAAACAAATCTAATCACTTTCTATGAGGAGGTAAGTTCTAGACTGAACTCATGCCCCTGCATCTTTGCGAAATGCGTCGGGTGAGTGAGAGATACTGTCGGTGGCCAACACCCACAGTGATCATGCCTACCACTTTATGGTTCGAATAGTTTGGTTTTAAGTTTACTATCTAATCTTTGCGAGTTTATTTTTGAACTACAGTGTATTGTACTTTGCCTGTTTGATTGTTATATGACGTAACATAGGACACAACTGATGTGTATTTGTAAGGCTCAGGCATACTGTACCTTTATTAGTGGTGTTCTACATTTGTTTGTCCTCCAGGTGTCCCCCTTGCTTTATTTTATCACTGTTGTGTGGATTCCTTTTCTGTATGAATTTTAATGGATTTCTTTTAAGTTTCTCATTTTTTTAGATCCTATATACGGTACATTGTTTTTTATTTTTTTGGGGCTTGTAGGTGATTCTAGTTTATCTACTGTGGCTCTACATATAAGGTCAGGTTGGTTTGGCACTTTTCTTTTGGCAACCGTTTTTTGTGAGGTTTTCCTGGCCTTTTTTGCTCACTGGCATGTTCTTTATGGAATTTATCCCCAATAGGCTATGTTCACATGACAGCTAATCCTCCGTTTATACCTGCTACAGTTCCTGCTGCGGATCTTTAACTGGTATGCTGTGGAACAGTTTACTCCTGTTTACTGTTTAATCCAATTGAATGCGGCTTAACCCCAACCAGAAACCCACTGCAGTTTCTAGCGGCATCTGTCTTGATACCATGCCAAGAAAGGACATGTCGTTTTCTGGAGTGGTTGCGGCTATAAACCACGGTCACATAAAGTGCAGCATAGCCTCCTATTAACACTTTAACCCCTTATGGATCGGGATCATTTTCACCCTAAGGACCAGGCCATTTTTTGCAAATCTGACCAGTGTCACTTTATGTGTGAATAACTTTTAAAACGCTTTTACTTATCCAGGCCATTCTGAGATTATTTTTTCGTCACATATTGTACTTCATGACACTGGTAAAATGGAGTAAAAAAAAAAAAATCATTTTTATTTATAAAAAATACCAAATTTACCAAAACTGTGGAAAAATTTGCAAGTTTCCAAGTTTCAATTTCTCTACTTCTATAATACATAGTAATACTGCCAAAAAATTATTAATTTACATTTTGGTCGCTTGCTATTACATTTTTGTGATGTAAGGTGACAAAAATGGCTTTTGACACGGTATTTATATATATTTTTTTGCTGTGTTCACCTGAGGGGTTAGGTCATGTGTTATTTTTATAGAGCAGGTTGTTACGGACGTGGTGATACCTAATATGTATACTTTATTTATTTATTTAAGTTTTACACAATAATATCATTTTTGAAACAAAAAAAATCATGTTTTAATGTCTCCATAGCCTGAGAGCCATATTTTTTAATTATTTTGGGCAATTGTCCTATGTGGGGTATCATTTTTTGCGGGATGAGATGGCGGTTTGATTGGCACTATTTTTGGGTGCATATAACTTTTTGATCGCTTGCAATTACAGTTTTTGTGATGTGAGGTGACAAAA
Organism: Bufotes viridis; assembly: GCA_033119425.1. Taxonomy (NCBI): domain Eukaryota; kingdom Metazoa; phylum Chordata; class Amphibia; order Anura; family Bufonidae; genus Bufotes; species Bufotes viridis. The sequence goes on along the minus strand of CM065591.1, from coordinate 140,514,943 downwards.
ATGTTTTTTTTTACATTGTTTTTATTTAATTTTTTTACAGTATTTACCTATGGGGTTAGATCATGTGATATTTTTATAGAGCAGGTTTTTACGGATGCGGCAATATCAAATATGTATATTTTTATTTATTTATTTTACTTTAACACAATAACAGCATTTTAGAAAAAATAATAAAAAATGGCTGCACAATACATCATAAACTGATAGCAAAAAATAGGAAAAGGGGCTCATTCAAAAAAAAATAATGAAGGAGGCACGTATCGCACATTTTTGATCAAAAGTATGTCGAGCCCAAGTACCACGTCACGGTGGCTTCCGCACAAGGGTCCCTAACATTACAGATACTGCCTCTCATAGACTTACCAGTCTCCTTTTATTCAGGGCACTGCAGGAACTAGCTAAATTGCTGTTGTGCTGAGAAGTCCCATTTTTTTTTTAATGAGCCCCTTTTCCTATTTTTTGCTATTAGTTTATGATGTTTTGTGCAGCCATTTTTTAACCAACTTTGTTTGCCTTATGGCTATGCACTTGTGAGTGTTGATGCATATCTGCTTAGTCTGAACTCTGCCTAATAGTATATATTGAGGGTGGCGCCTCTTTTGGACTGAGCAACTCCCAAGTACCCTGGACTTCTCAGTACAAAAGCAATTTAGCCGGTTCCTGCAGTGCCCTGAATAAAAGGAGACTGGTAAGTCTATGAGAGGCAGTATCTGTAATGTTAGGGACCCTTGTGCGGAAGCCACTGTGACGTGGTACTTGGGCCCGACATACTTTTGATCAAAATTTTTTGCTATCAGTTTATGATGTATTGTGCAGCCATTTTTTAACCAACTTTGTTTGCCTTATGGCTATGCACTTGTGAGTGTAGATGCATATCTGCTTAGTCTGAACTCTGTCTTATAGTATAAGTGACAAACAGACATTAGTGGATGATGATGTAGCCGATCGTACGTGGGAGCCGGATGAAGAGGGGGCATCATCATCATCAGGGGTGAGGGCGGCAATAGGCCTATGAGACAGCAGCAGGGTGGCAGCATGACGATGAGCCAGCGGGGTGCAAGCAATGGGAGATCTGGAGCCAATTGCGCCCGGGGTAGACCATCTGCTACTCAGAAACCTACCTGTCCGGAAACAACTAGCAGTGCACGGGTTCATAAATGCAGCAGCAGGCAGTCAGGACGGAGTGTTTTAGTGTAAAATGCCATACTCAGCAGTGTGGGAATTTTTTATCAAGTTGTTGGAAGGATTTAGCGTGGCGGTATGCAGGATATGTGGACAGAAGGTGAAGCGCGGTCAGGGTGCTAATGTTGGCTTGAACCCACTCAAGGTGGAGAGTCCCAAGCCGTCACTACTTCTCTAAAAAAAACTGTACCAGCCCTGCACACATACTGTATGTTGAGCAGAAGATGGGCCAGTTCTTGAGCCTGTGGTGTCTGGTAGTGTTGCCAGTGTTGACGTGTGGAGCCATTACAATGGCCAAGGACAATATATGTCCTTTACAGCCCACAGGATAAATGTGGTTCCAGCCCAGACACACCAGCATTTTGTCCAGGTGATGGTATTGCCGCCTCCGCTTTATAATAGTGGGATTTCTGTGCCAATGTTCAGAGTGGTCCTCCAGCATACCACCTATGCAAAGCACGGCATTCTGCACTTGGTCAGCCTGGGCAAACGGAGTCACACTCTTACCGTGCAAAACACACCCTCCATTAGCTGCAAAGGCAGAATGGTGTTCCCCTACATCGCTTCATATGCGACATTTCCACATGTTGGAACTGCACTCTCCACATGTTGGACTGACTGTATGAGCAGAGGAAACCCTTGACCAATTTCTTGATGATGCAGAAGGACAGGACTACTCCCTGTTGGCAGTTCATACGTGATACCTGCCGTTTGCTCAGGCCCATTGAGGAGGCCACTTTATTTGTCAGTCGCCAGGACTAGGGGATTAATTATGTCATTCTACTCCTTCACGTCCTGGAGGGGATGCTCAAAAATATGGTGAGGTGACAGAAGACGAGTCCTACATCTCAAGGCCATCTGAGCCCTTTGAAGGCTGAACAGGCACAGGTAGAGGAGAAGGACATAAAAACCCAGGAATTATATATAGAACTAGGTGGTTTATTTGCCCAAGCGACAGGAGAGGAGCAGGAAGAGCTTGAAGAGATAGAGGGCAATGACAAAGACGATGCAGATGACCCCGACAGATCATGGCAGTATGCAGTGGAGATGGAGGCAGGAATTGCCTTCGAGTCCCTTGGGCTAATGTCCAGATGAGTGCTGAGTTGCTTGCATAGTGACCGTCCCATTATCTCCACAATATTAGACCCTTGCTACTGGTCCATAATGGGGGCCTTTTTTACACCTTCTGAGAGGATGAAAAGCTCACCTACTATCGAGACATTCTTTGCAGTTGGTTGGTCGCTGCCTACACGCCCAATTGTCCAACCTCACGAAGGTCTAACCGGGGGGATCCCCTGAGCTCACGCTGGGCAAGCTTTCCTGCCCAGCCAGTAGTGTGGCATCAGAGCTGGTGTTTAGTGTGTGTGACATAGTTACCCCAAAGAGAACTCACCTTTCAACACAACATTATGAGAGACTAACCTTTACAAAGATGAATCAGGCATGGATCAACCAGGATATCTAGACACCGGTGCCTGATGCAACATACTAGATCATTCGGACAGTAATGACCACTACATTGTGACAAATGGCCCGTTACTTCTGCCCACGTGCTGCTGCCACTATTCTGATGCTGCCACCCACTTGATACCACACGCCTGTTGCCTGTCCTGCCATCTGCTCCTACTATGATCTGCCACGATCTTGTGCTGTCAGTGTCACTGCTGTTGCCCCCTCCTCCCCACTCTGTTCCGGGGCCACTATTTTAACTCTTCATTCTGTTGTCACCACTGTGTGATAGAGGCCATTAAAGTCTTGCATGCAGGACTTCTTTTCCATCTGAATAAAATCAATTTCAGACGCAAATGGCCAAAACTCATGCAAATTGAGCATGAGGCCTCTATCACTCAGTCAGTATTTTACATCCGGATTTGATCATGATTTGGAAGCCAAAAGCAGTGGTGGGTCCAAAAAGATGCACGGTGGCTCAGTGGTTAGCACTGGTGCCTTGCAGCGCTGGAGTCCTGAGTTTGAATGTTTGTGTAGTGTACGGGAGCTGTAATGCCCGTCACTACAGAAGGGTCACTGGTGTGCTGTCGTTTCCCCTTTATTTATGGGGAGGTTGGTATAAATAATCTTCAGATGTAATGTAATGCTATGCACTTCCCTGTTACTGTGATTATTGCATGTGCAGGCCTGCTAGGGATTTCATTCCAGCTCTAGTCACTAGAGGGAGCTAGGGAGCCCTAGGTTATATAAGGCCCAGTCAGGGAAGGCACAAGCAGTCTAAGCCCAGGCCTTGAGCCTGTAGGAGTTGAAGCCCAGGCCTTGAGCCTGTAAAGTTGAGCCCAGGCCATGAGCCTGTGAAGGTGTTCAGAGTTCAGGCCCTGCGCCTGTTGAAGTCAGCCCAGGCCCTATAGCCTGAGAGGGTCCAGCCTAGGAAGATTCATTAAATGAGTAATACAAAGTACCAGTCACGTCCGGGATACGATACCACGCTGCTGCAGGTTCCAATTGTGTTGTGGGAAAAACACTTTTGACAATCCAATTATAATACTCAGGAACCGCGCTGCATCAAGTGGAAACAAGTTCAGACCTTGCAGGTTCCAACGTCTGTGGGTCGGTTGAACAGCCGGAACAAAGATAAAACCTTGCCGGTTATGCTGTAATGAAAAGCAAAATAGTGCACCACCTTTTGTAAAATAAGCTGTTGCGCCTTTAATCACACTTACAGAATCGCAGTGTAAACAGTCATAAAACCGTCCCGACCCGGGTTTCGCTGGCCTGAGCTTCATCAGGGGCAGGAACACGTCACTACCGGGGTTGCCCCACTCTTTTATATGGTTCCCTTAATTAGTACATACAGTCACATAATACAAAAACTAATAAAAGTTATTTAAAATACATTTCAATAAATACATCACTGTTAATTCACACCAGATACAACTTACATTATCCTCTATCTCTCTTTATAATATCGCCACATTTTAAAACCAGGACTCTTCATTCAAATAGCTTTCCCTCACAAAGAGAATATAGAAAAGAAACAGCTGAAGGTCCACCTATTAGATCCATAATAAGTAAGACTGATACACAGAATTTTCCCCATCAGGCTATGAGAGGGGTACAGGTAAGAGAAGGAGGACCCCCCAAAAAAGAGGGATAAGAGAGGCCGACGAGGACAAGGAAAGAACAAGCCCCAGAGAAAAGAGAATGAAGGAGACATAGGAGGGATCTTTAATTTAAGTTCCCACCAACTGTCCGATGCAGAGAAAAGGGTACTTTCTAGAGGGTTGAAATTTGCTCCCTCTAAAGGTCTCAATAAGTTTGAGGCTTTTTTGGATGTACATAAGTTCATTAGGAAATTAAATCTGGCCAAATATCATATAAACAATTCTGGTCCAGTAGTCCAAAAAGACACAGCAATTACAGGAATACAACACACACAGTTGAGAGAAAGATCTAAATTTCTCCCTAAAAATAAGGACAATGATTGTATCGAAGCATTTAGGAGAGGGGTACTGAGGGACCTAGAACAGATTGATTGTAGATCCCATTCGAATAATTTGACCTATGAAGAAAGGGAGGCTGTGAAGTCATTAGAACGAAACAAAAACATTATAGTAAAGCCAGCAGATAAAGGGGGGGGAGTAGTTGTTATGGATAGAAGCAATTATGAGAAGGAGATGACTCGTCTTATCTCTGATAACTCCACATACCGTAAATTAAAGGGTAATCCTACAGTTTAAGAACAAACTTGACACCATCCTGAAAAGAGGTTTGGGGAAAGGTATTTTAAATAAAAAGGAGTTTGAGTATCTCATGGTGGCTCATCCAGTAGTCCCTGTGATCTATCATCTGCCCAAGGTCCACAAAAGTTTAGTGGACCCTCCGGGACGTCCGATTGTGTCGGGGTTAAACTCCCTGTCCAGCAGAGTCACTGAATATATAGATCATTTCCTTCAGGGATATGCGACCACCAATAGATCTTACCTGAAAGATACGGGAGATATGATCGATATTATTAAAAGCTTAGGCTCTTGTATGAACAACACATGGATGGCCACTGTGGACGTCATGTCCCTATATACCATCATCCCCAAAGAACTGGGACTTAGAGCAGTGAAAGATAGGCTAGATAGGGATGACACTATGAATGTTGAACAGGGACAGTTCATCCTTGATTGCCTTAATTTTTGTTTGATGCATAATTATTTTTGGTATGATGGGGCTTATTACTTACAGCTGGTTGGGACGGCGATGGGGCGAAATTCGCCCCCAGTTTCGCCAATATTTTTATGGGCTTTTGGGAGGAGCAACACGTTTACCCTCGGATTGATGTACCTTCTCCGGAGGGCACTCTTTCCCTCTGGAGAAGGTATATCGATGACTGCTTCTTGATTTGGATAGGAGAGGAATCAGGGCTGCAAGGCTTTGTGGATTCATTAAATTCAGAGGAATGGAATCTCCGATTCACTGGGGAGATTAGTAACAAAAAGTGGTCTTTTTGGATTTAAGCATAGAAATAGATGGGGAGAGGTTTTTGACCAAAACTCACTTTAAAGAGACCGATGTCAATTCATATATTGACGTTAGTAGTTGTCACTTTCGTCCATGGCTTTCCAATATCCCTGCTGGACAATTTAAGAGGGTATCCAGAAACTGTATGATCGATCAAGACTTCGATAAACAATGTGCAATATTAAAAACCCGGTTCTTGGAAAAAGGGTATGAAGATAGAAACCTAGAGGATAATATCTCCAAAGTCAGGAGTAACAGGATGGGAGAGAGCACGAGGGAACCTAGACAGAAAATGGAGAGGGATTTTAGATTCACGCTCATGACCGGCTTTAATGTTAAAGCTGGACCATTGAAACAGATTATTAAAAAGAACTGGAAAATTTTGAAAATTGATCCAACAATAGGTTCGATTCTTCCATCCCTGCCTGAGGTTGTGTATAGAAAAGCCCCGAACCTGAAGAACAAACTAGTGAGAAGTGCCATCCCACCCACCAACACGAATGGACCCAAGAAGTTGGGACAGTTCACATGGTGCGGTTTCTGCGGTCCATGCAGAAACCGTCATCGTGTGGATCGGAAAATGAACTCTTCTGAAGTGTTATCCCACATTAGTGGGCAGAAATTTAAAGTTAAAGGGGAGTGTTCATGTGAGAAAGAAGGGATAGTGTATGTATTGGAATGCCCGTGTGGGGTTCAATATGTAGGGAGGACTTTGAGAAAATTAAAGGTTAGGATACAAGAACACATCCGTAACATAAAAAAGGACTTTTAACACATAGTGTTTCGGCGCACTTTAAAATCCATCATGGAAAGGATCCAGTGGGTTTGAAATTTATGGGGTTGAGAGTGTGGAGCCGCATTGGAGGGGCGGAGATAGGGTCGCTCAGATTAATCGAAAGGAAGTTGAGTGGATATATCGACTTGGCACCTTGCAACCTGGCGGCCTCAATGTTGAGTTCGATTTAAAACCTTGTTTGGTCTGATCGATTCATCTTGCCCGATTCTTTGTTTCATTGCGGTCTCCATTCCCTTGCTCCCATCTGTCTCCCGGCGGTAGTGATGTGAGGTAGCACACACCCACTGAACTCTGAAGAATCCATTGGCCAGGAGATGTTACGTAATCAGTTGGGGAAAACGCCCACTGCAGTGATAGGTGGATTAAATCACATGACTTTTTTGTGAATGGAAGGTCCTTGTAAGCGGAGTAATAGGATAATAATAATGTTTGAATGAAGAGTCCTGGTTTTAAAATGTGGCGATATTATAAAGAGAGATAGAGGATAATGTAAGTTGTATCTGGTGTGAATTAACAGTGATGTATTTATTGAAATGTATTTTAAATAACTTTTATTAGTTTTTGTATTATGTGACTGTATGTACTAATTAAGGGAACCATATAAAAGAGTGGGGCAACCCCGGTAGTGACGTGTTCCTGCCCCTGATGAAGCTCAGGCCAGCGAAACCCGGGTCGGGCAAATACCGCTGAGACGGTTTTATGACTGTTTACACTGCGATTCTGTAAGTGTGATTAAAGGCGCAACAGCGTATTTTACAAAAGGTGGTGCACTATTTTGCTTTTCATTACAGCATAACCGGCAAGGTTTTATCTTTGTTCCGGCTGTTCAACCGACCCATAGACGTTGGAACCTGCAAGGTCTGAACTTGTTTCCACTTGATGCAGCGCGGTTCCTGAGTATTATAATAGGAAGATTCATTCCCTGGGAGGAGCAGTCCAGACCCTAGGACTAGTGGAGATGTGTTTCCTCCTTATTCGAGCTGCAAACAGGAGAAGGATTCCAGCAGGAGCATTTCTGGTCACCAGCCTGAGGAGCTGAGGGAAGGCAGAGCAGTAACCAAGACAGCAAGAGGTACTAGAAGTCCCAGAGGAGGTACTTACTCTAATCCCAAGGATATAAGCCGAGAGAGGGCATTCGGGCCTTGGAAGATAGTGTCCATGTTTTAGGATCAGACAGGTAGAGAGTGCAAGCCGCCTGTACTGCAAGAGTCCTGTGTGTTAACCCTCTGTATTTACCTTGCTACATATCGCCTGCCACTGAATGTACTGTAACTTGAGGCTTAATGTAAACCAACCATCTTCTAAGGAACTGCGCTTCCATCTGTGTCCATGTATGATGACCATCACAGACTTTAGTAAAGTTCAAGTTCCGTTTTATTACAACGTGGTCCCTCAGTTATTCCTACTATCAGCAAACGGTGTGCCACCGTTAATTGGCACTGGCGTCACGAACTCTATCTACAACTACCTGCCAGAGAGTCAGCCTGTCTCAGGTTAGTGGTCACCATTGCACTACCACACCCAAGAACACTATTAACCCTAACTTGAGTACGCTGCACCTCTCTTTTGGCGTCACGAACAGGATACGCACGCTTTCTAGTGCAAGAAGCGTGAACTTTGTGCCTTATACAGTTTGCCCTGTGACCAAAGTGACAAATTGCCTGTTTATTGAAAGTGGACTTTGTGGACTTAAAACGTACAGAAAAGTGTGCTTAAAACCTCCAGAAAGCGCTGTGCAGTGTTGCACTATCTAGAAGAAGAAAATCGCCACATCGGGGTGCATTTTTGTGGACTTTTATGCTGTTTTATTACCGCGGCTTGCTGTCAGTGAATAGCCGCATCATGGCGCCCAAGATGGCCGCCGGCGCATTTGGACTTCTTCATGCGCCATCACTATCCTCAGTGGCGCGAAAAATTGGCGCCAAAACCCTCCAGGAGGGAGGAGGAAACTGCCCTGGGATTCCGCCCATCTTTGTGGATTATAATGTGGCCGCCTACCCTATTGCGTTATACCTAGGGGGCGGGCCTGAGTTGTGGAAAGATCTGCCCAGCCCGAGGGAGGAGCCTGTGTTGGAGCTGAAAGAAGGAGCTGGTGAGAAGATGGCGGCGCCGGACGCAAGCATGCCCGAGCCAGAGCCCATAGGAGAGTGGGGCGCCACACCACCAGACTCCCCTGCACCGGAGACCTGGGATCCTCCAGCCTGGACCACCGGACCGGAAGAAGACTCACCGGACCGAGATGTGACCTGTCATCGGCACCCGCAATGGCCGACACTGATGGCGGAGCTGCAGGCTGCGGTTGCGCACAAGACTACCACCCGGAAGAAGCGGTTCGAGGAGATGGCAAAAACTATCCAGGAAGATCCGTTCCAGGGTAAGCCGCAGTTGGAGCGACGCCGGGGTATCGTTGTGGCATTCGACAAGGCCAGAGGGTTCGGGTTTATCCAGGAGTTGGGTACAGGCCGGGACTTTTATGTGAATAGGCGCTCGGTGAAGCGCCACTATCTGCCCGATCGCCTGCATAACCTCGTGATGGGAGAAATAGTGGAATATACTCCCGCGGAAGGCTTAAGGGGACCCTATGCCACTGCGGTTATCCGCCCCAGGGTAAGGCCTGAGACCTGGGAAGATGAGGATGAGGGTGTCTTGTCAGCCCGAGATGAGGATCCGGGATCCAAACCGCCCCGCTCCACTTATCTACATAGCCCGAGCTTTTTGGGGCCCAACGTATTCTGGGAACCCATTGTCCTGCAGAGACCTGCTGACCCTTATCCACCTCCTGAGGCAGTACAGAGGGAGAAAGAGCGCGAGGTTCAGGCAAGCTGCAAAAGGTCCGAGGCCTGCGCTGAAGCCCGACGCCTAGCAGTGGTCAGTCCTGCAAGGGTTCAAATATCTCCACCAAAGCCGCCTGCAAGCGGACCATTGGCTATAAAGTCCCTGCGGATGAAAATATACCGAGTAGAAAAACTCAGTTATGCTGACTGCATTCAGTGGGTCCCTTTTCCTAGGACCGATGCAGAAATGGAGGCTGCTCTGGATAAGCCTCCTCCTATCAAAATTGTAAGAGGTGACGGTTTCCAAATATGGCCTGCTAGGCCAGAACAATTGCTCTGGAAGCCCCGTGATCATTCCTCTGAGGATGAGCCAGAGGAGTACGACACCTACCTGTGAGCAGGCCTGCTAGGCCATGCTGCTGAATCTCACAGGAGTATCTGGAGGTGTTGCAGGAGCTGTCCCATATTGTTGACAGGCTGGTGGAGCTTGCTGCCAGTTCCCCACGGCCGGTGGCATTTTTGTGAAGATAAGTTGCCACTGTGGAACCACTGCTCCCAGCCTGCCCTGTTGGTTTCCGGGACACCCTGCCTGCTTTAAAAAAAAAATCTCAACAAATCCAAGTTGTGCTTTTATTTGCACCTTTTTCCCCTTTTAACCCCCATTTCAGGTTGAAAGGGAATTTTATGTCAGCACTTTTAGGTACTGTAGGACTTGCCAGGATAACATGGCCCTGGTATTGTCAGAGTCCTGTGATGTCAATAATATGTGTATTGCTGACCGTATTTATTGCAGATTTTATATTCAAGTCAATGTGCCCAGAGATGGACTCCCCATGTGCGAGCCTCTGTGATCTGTATTTCCATGGACTCCCTGAGTGTGAGCCAAAATTTATAATATTTTATTGTGGACTTATAATATGTCATGGACTATCCTGGTTCATTAATATCCGCTGTGCCAGGTCAGCGCCCCAGTTCCATTCACTATCCTGAGAGAAGAGAACGACGCCCCTTGTCACCGCACTTCACCTTTGCCAACTGGACCTGATATGAATATCTATTCAGATGATGCTGATATATATGAATATGTATGCCTGCATGTCCTTTTTGTATTCCAGGTGAAAGTTCCAGTTGGGCGGGCCCTGATGGAGTACGAGGTCGTACTCACCTTAAAGCAGCGGGGTATGTAGTGTACGGGAGCAGTAATGCCCGTCACTACAGAAGGGTCACTGGTGTGCTGTCGTTTCCCCTTTATTTATGGGGAGGTTGGTATAAATAATCTTCAGATGTAATGTAATGCTATGCACTTCCCTGTTACTGTGATTATTGCATGTGCAGGCCTGCTAGGGATTTCATTCCAGCTCTAGTCACTAGAGGGAGCTAGGGAGCCCTAGGTTATATAAGGCCCAGTCAGGGAAGGCACAAGCAGTCTAAGCCCAGGCCTTGAGCCTGTAGGAGTTGAAGCCCAGGCCTTGAGCCTGTAAAGTTGAGTCCAGGCCATGAGCCTGTGAAGGTGTTCAGTGTACAGGCCCTGAGCCTGTTGAAGTCAGCCCAGGCCCTATAGCCTGAGAGGGTCCAGCCCAGGAAGAGTCATTCCCTGGGAGGAGCAGTCCAGACCCTAGGACTAGTGGAGATGTGTTTCCTCCTTAGTCGAGCTGCAAACAGGAGAAGGATTCCAGCAGGAGCATTTCTGGTCACCAGCCTGAGGAGCTGAGGGAAGGCAGAGCAGCAACCAAGACAGCAAGAGGTACTAGAAGTCCCAGAGGAGGTACTTACTCTAATCCCAAGGATATAAGCCGAGAGAGGGCATTCGGGCCTTGGAAGATAGTGTCCATGTTTTAGGATCAGACAGGTAGAGAGTGCAAGCCGCCTGTACTGCAAGAGTCCTGTGTGTTAACCCTCTGTATTTACCTTGCTACATATCGCCTGCCACTGAATGTACTGTAACTTGAGGCTTAATGTAAACCAACCATCTTCTAAGGAACTGCGCTTCCATCTGTGTCCATGTATGATGACCATCACAGACTTTAGTAAAGTTCAAATTCCGTTTTATTACAACGTGGTCCCTCAGTTATTCCTACTATCAGCAAACGGTGTGCCACCGTTAATTGGCACTGGCGTCACAAACTCTATCTACAACTACCTGCCAGAGAGTCAGCCTGTCTCAGGTTAGTGGTCACCATTGCACTACCACACCCAAGAACACTATTAACCCTAACTTGAGTACGCTGCATTTGTGTTTGCGTGGCATCGACTTTTGAGTCCCTGTGAGACATTACATCCGCACAAAGTGATACTCGTTCCTCTCTAGGAATATTTAAAACCCACAATATCTGGTGAAGACCTTAAAATGGCCACCAAGGGCTCAATTGCCAGTGCAAATACAAACACACAGTTTGAGGGGAAGGAGCGCCCGGCGGCCCAGCGCAGGTAAGTACAATGCTGACTAACTAACCATGGCAGCCAGGACTGCAGTAGCGTCCTGGTTGCCATGGTAACCGATCGGAGCCCCAGCATTACACTGCTGGGACTCTGATCGGAGCTGCCGCTGCCACCAATGATGGGAGGGGGAGAGGGAGGCGCACTGCCAGCAATGATTTTTACTGGGGAGGGAGGGGGATTGAGTGCACTGACCAGCGATAATTAATACGGGGGAGGGATTGTCGGCACACTGGCCACCAATGATGTTTAATAGGGGGATCGGCACTGGCCACCAATTATTGTTTGTAATTCTGGTGAGGGGGAACTAGGCGCACTGCCCATTAATGATTTTAATAGTGGGGAGACGCACTGCCTCGGCGGCACCGACCTCTGACAGGGTGCCAGATCCGCACTATTAACCCCTCAGGTGCGGCATCTGAGGGTTAATAGTGCAGATCACAGTGCCCTGTCAGAGGACAGGTGCCTCCAGGCAGCAGGGAGCCGGTATGTATGCGCGTGTTGGTATACATTTAATTAAGCGTCCCCATCACCATGGGAACGCCTCTGTGTTAGAATATACCATCGGATTTGAGTTTTCACGATCTAACTCAGATCCGATGGTATATTCTAACCACCAGGCTGCTCCCATGGTGACGGGACGCTTGTGGGGAGGAGTATGCCAAAGGGGTTTAACTGTACTGTTTGGAGGGGAAAAAGACTAATATTCTAAAAAATGTCAAAACGAATATATTCGCTATAGTGCTATATATTCGTTTTTTAGAATATTCGTCTTTTTTCAACATCTAAAGTCATGATTCCTCCCTGCTTCTTGCTTGTGGGCCGATGACTCATTGACCCACAAGCATTTTAAGCAGGGAGGAATCATTTGTTCAGATGGAAAAAATGACGAATATTCGATATAACGAATATATAGCAGTATATTCGCAATATTCGCGAATTATCGAAGTTGCGATATTCGCGATTAATATTCGCTATTCGAATATTCGCGCTCAACACTAGAGATTAAGAAAAAGTTGTCATAAATTCACAGTTGTGCATTCCGTCATAATAGACCATAGACTGCTGGCCATAGACTTCTATTATGACGGAATGCAATATGGAATGCCTCTTATAGGCTTCCGTGGTGCATTCCATCATAAAATTCCATTATGGTCCGTGGTAACGGAATCCATTGCGGAATTTTTAGATAACCTGAACGCCGAACTTTCAAATCCCAAGTTCGCTCAACACTACTTTCACATAATGAACTTATTGATGCCCATTATGATTTAGAGAGAGATATACAGGCTAAAGTTGCAGACCTAGAAGATAGGTCACACAGAAACAATGTGAAACTGCGTGGAGTTCAATAATCAGTTCCACCATAACAGCTTACCTTATATTTGCTATCTCTTACTAAAGCTCTTCTCCCTGGCTATATAGCAGCAGATCTCAACCTAGACAGAATTCATAGAGTAACCAAACCAAAGCATCTAGCTTACTGTGTCCGAACGGATGTACTTGCCCGGGTACACTTTTTTCATGTGAAAGAGCAACTTTTACAAGCGGCGTGGAAACACATTCCTTTGCCAGTGCAGTGGCCAGGTTTGGGTTGGCCTCAACGTTACGCTAGGTGCCCCGGACACAGTCCACATGTCATCACTTGTTGCCCCGCTCTCTGGAAGAGATGGTAAGGCATGGTGGACCCCAATGGGAAATACGTCCAGAGAGTCAGGGTCTGCAGTTAACCAGTATGATTCTTTACTGGAGAAATTCCGGTGCAAAACAATACAGGTGAGGCATAGGGCTGGCTACTCCAGTCTCCTCCCTGGCAGAACAAGGGTTTGATGCTGAGGAAAGGCTTGAGCTAGCTGTCCCTCTCTCTCAGAAGGCTGGTACCCTGGCCAAAGGCCTGAGCCCCAAGGTCAGTAGCTCAGCAGTTTGGGTGGCTCCTTGGTCATAGGGCTAGTGACCCATAGTCTGTGGCGCAGCTTCCCCATCTTAGCATCTTCTTCTGGTCACTCATGCAGACTGGCAGAGTCTTTCCCTCCAAGCACTGAAGAACACTAGGGGCTCTGATTGCTTTCCTTATATACCTTTTCTATCTAGACTGGAACCTTCTAGTGAGAGGGGTGGAGTGGAGAAGCTCAGCACAAATAGATACGTTGTAACTTGTAACACTTTCTGTCTCTCATAGAATTAGGTTACATGCACATGACAGTGAAAAACAGACATGTGATGGACGTTTTTTAAACAGCCATCACACATTTGTTTTAAGACCAATGGTAGTCTACAGGGTTATTCACATGGCAGTTTTTTTGACTGTCAGTAAAAAACGGAGGCAAAAAAATAGAACATAATAATAAGAGTAAGGGATGGCACTCTAATCATAGGTTATGCATGGAGGTAAATATTTATTTAGGTAGTAATTGATATTTAAAAGGACTTATAAGTATATAACATAAGAATACAGTAAAAAGTATGTAGAAAACATATATTTAAAAATATATATATAAAACAAATATATATATATATAAAAAACCTGCGCAGGTAGATGTGGTGCAGAGGGTAAAAAAGTGTAAGATATTCCCTTATTTTGAAAAAAAAAGTGTTAAGCATTAAAAGAGTTCATCAATGCAATTAATCAGATAGTCCCAGAGGATGAGTGGTATCCAAAAAGTTGGGGTTTGACCTTGGATGGTATTCGTTAGCATTATTTTTCTTGTAAAGATAAAACAAATGTGCTCGGGTTGTAGACACCTGTGATGCTTTTTTGGTGGACAAAGAGTTTTTCTAAACAAGTGGTACTCTTAATCAGATCCAAACAATCATATAGTATATTGCACTAGTAGTTGTAAATTACTGCTCCCATATGTATGGCAGGGCTCCCGCAGTGGCTCGTGCAGTGAGGGGCGATGTCCTGATGTGGCGTCTCCACGTTTGTGTGGGCCGCTCTTGCTAGTAGTCTCGGGTGTAGCATCACTTCCGGTGACGTCACCTCCGCTTTCTCGGCGTTCCTCGTGGTGCAGTGACGGGAAAGCAGGCGAAGATTGTCAGTGGTAGTTAATCCAATCTGTAGATATAGGTATGCTCCGGAGCTCCAAGTATCAAGTGTATTCCAAATGGGTCTGGCTTGCTCTATGTCCAGAACGCGTTTCGGAGCTTCCTGCTCCTTCTTCAGTGGGTATGAGCAGTCAGTCTCATGAGTTGTGTTTTATGTCCTTCGTTAATTGTCTAATAAGTCCAGGGGGAGTGGCCGGTCTTTCTTTTCCACAGTAGATGTCAAGAAGTGGACCGGACTGAGATGCAGATCGGTTTACTAAGTTTCCATAGAAGCTGTAGTGCTATCAGATATGGGAATTATTATTAGAAAAGAGAGAATATATATTAAAAGGTATTGATAGTTAAAAAAATGATAATATATAGGAGGCAATATCTGCAAATATGTGCATAGATATATTTCTATATATATATGCCCCTATTATCAAACGCGTGCTAAAAGTTAGTCGGTATATCTGGTAGGGTTTAAGGTAATTGTTTTAAATTAGAAGATGATGGTAAGAGACGGTCTATGCTTGATAATAGCTAAGTGCCCTCAATCATTTCTCTACCTTTATAGGTTTTTCATAGTATTTATGTATCTGAGGATCTAGATAGTTAAAGGGATATCTTTGATATATCCAATCTGCGGGGTGATGGTTGCCCCACAGGTCAGGTGTATATGTATATATGTTTATATATAATATACAGACATGTATATAACAATATGTGTCTATATGAGAGTATATGTGAGGCAAGGGACAGAAAGGGTCATAATGTTAGTCCTAAAAAATCTTGATGTTCAGTCTTGGGAAAAATATCTTGGGAAAAAAATAATTATTGGGAAAAAATTATTGAGGGAGATGCTTGATGGGGGGTATTGGAGGGGGGGCCTGATGGGAAAGAGGGGTCGAAGTGCTGGTAAGCAGCCAGACATTCGATCCCAATTCCCCAAGAGGCGCCCACCCCAAAATATAAAGGTAGAGATGTCAATTGCAAGTGATAGGGATGGACAAATTGTAAAAGTATAAAAGAATATATAAAATATATAAAAAAAAATCCTATAGAGCTGTGGCACAGGTCTTTCATAGGAACCCAAAAATTTCCATTTCGGCATTGAGTCCTTTTGGGATCATGGAATCGAACTCGAAGATCTTTCTAGACTCGGCCCTCGACATGGCGGCTGTATGATTGCCCCCCCTCCAATGTCGGTGGACCCTCTCTAGGGATACATAGGTAAGTGATGAAGGGTCGCTGTTGTGGTACTCCTTATAGTGTTTGGAGACTGAATGTAGTTCATATCCTTTTCTAATATTTGATAAATGTTCAGATACTCTTTTTTTGAACAGTCTCTTCGTACGTCTGATATATTGTTTGTGACAGGGGCATTCTAGTATGTAAATGACATTTGTGGAATTACAAGATAAGTGTTCACGTATCTGATGTTTATGGGTTCCATTAGTCGCAGTCACATTGATTGTTTTACGCGGGAAATTGGTAGTTTTGCAGTTCTTACATTGCACCTGAAAAAACCATTTAGTGATAACCAGTTAGAGTTAGTTGTAGTCGTCTTCCTATTTATTGTTGGTGCTATCTGTAAACCAAGATTAGGTGCTTTAGTGTAAGTAAGGGTACTTTCACACTAGCGTTTTGGATTCCGTTTGTGAGATCTGTTTCAGGGCTCTCACAAACAGTCCAAAACGGATCAGTTCAGCCCCAATGCATTCTGAATGGATAAGGATCCGTTCAGAATGCATCAGTTAGGCCCGCTCCGCCTCTATTCCGTTTGAGGCGGACACCAAAACGCAGCATGCAGCATTTTGGTGTCTGTTTGAAGAGACGGAGCCTAACGGATCAGTTTTTAATTACAATGTAAGTCAATGGGGACGGATCCGTTTTTAATGACACAATATGGTGCAATTGAAAACGGATCCGTTCCCCATTGACTTTCAATGTAATTCAAAACGGATCCGTTTTGGACTTTGTCATTTTTCTTTAAAACTAATGCAAACAGATTCGTTCTGAACGGATACAAACGTTTGCATTAGAGGTGCGGATCCGTCTGTGCAAATAAACAGACGGATCCGCCCCAACGCTAGTTCCCTAATCTGTGGTTTGTTGGGTATTAGTTGTCTTATCTTTCAATAGGTAGTGCCAGTGTTTGAAGATAATGGTTTTAAGTTTCTTATAATTGGTGTTAAATGGTATGATGATTCTAAAATTCTCATCTGATTTGGTTGGATTAGTTTTGGTTTAGTCTTTTTCGAAAAAGGATTGTCTGTCCATAGAGCTTACTTTGTCTAATGATCTATCTATTGCCTCTTCAGGGTAATTTTTGGTTAAAAATTGTTTTCAGATTCTCGGCTTCCACTTCAAATTGACTTTCCATGGTACAATTTCGTTTCAGACGTCTGAACTGACTTGTCGGGATGTTCATGAGCCATCTAGGTAAGTGGCAGCTGGAGTGTAAGATATAGTTATTTTTCATGACAGATTTTTGATACGTGCTACACTCCAGCTTCCCATTTGATATTGTAATTAATAAATCTAAAAACTCCACCTGTGTCTGACTAATATTCGTGGTGAATTTTAAGTTCATATTATTTGAATTGATATCTCTCAAAAACTCATCTAATTTATTTTTAGTGTCATTCCAAATAAAAATAATATCATCGATATATCGACGCCACAGTACCAGGCTCGTACCCAGCAATGGAGTGATGTGTTGGTACTCCCAGTGGGCCATAAATATATTGGCGTAACTGGGGGCGAACCTGGTACCCATGGCCGTCCCTCTTTGTTGTAAAAAGAAGTCAGACTCAAACATAAAATAATTGTGAGTTAAAATGAAAAGAACACCCTCAATCAGGAAATCAATTTGATCAGTGTGTAGTAATTGATAGCAATTAAGTTGCTCCTTCAGAGCAGTGACGCCCTGAATATGGTCGATAGTAGTATAAAGGGAATTAACATCCATAGTTCCTATCAGCCAATGATCCTGGTATTCTATATGTTCTATTGTTTTCACGATATCTGTTGTGTCCTTGATATATGACGGTATCTGTTTAACAGTAGGTTGAAGTAATCTGTCAATGTATTGTGATAAATTTGAGGTAAGTGATCCGATTGCCGAAATTATTGGTCTACCTGGTGGATGGGTTGGGTTTTTGTGGATCTTTGGCAGACAATAAAAAATTGGAATTCTATTTTGTGAATAAGTTTAAGTTATAAATGTAAATTCTTGTTCATTAAGGATGCCTCTGTCTCTGCCTGTCTGTGTATAGTTTAGTAATTCTTCATAGAAATCTTCAGTGGGATCTTTTTTAAGGAGGATATACGTCTGATGGTCTGAAAGTTGTCCCCTACATTCTGTATTGTAGTCTTCTGTATTTTGTAGAACAATTGCTCCACCCTTATCTGCTGGTCTGATAGTCAGATTATGCATGGATTGCAATTGTTTAATAGCGTGGGTTTCCCTTTTTGTTAACTTAAAATAGGTCTTTTTAGTATTCATTTTCCATATGTCAGTTTCAATACACTTGCGAAAGGTCGCTATCTCATCCCCCATTTCTTGTTTTGGATATTTTGTAGATTTTTTCTTTAGATCTGTATGAGTGTAAGTGGATGATGTAGAATTATCCTTTGTGATGGGGTTCTTCATAAAATACTTTTTTAAGCAAAGTTTTCTCACAAATTTTTCAATGCCTATATAGGCATTAAATTTGTCTAGTCTAATGGTTGGAGAGAATTTTAGTCCCTTATTTATTAGTCGATGTTGAGTCTCATTAAGTGTAACGTTACTTAGATTAACGATGATATTGGTTGTGTCATTTATATCCTGTGATGTCTGTGATATCTCTTTCTTATGTCTCCCTCTTCTTGTCTTCTTGGTGGTCTGTGATCTTGTATTTTGGGTGAGTAGTCTCTCTGTTGATCTCTCATTGTTTGGTGATTGTTGTGGTAGTGTTGGTGATAGGGGATGTTCCTCTGTGCTTCTTCGTGGTAATCCATGGTAAGGGGTTCGATCTGTGTTTTGTTCCTGTGTCTCAAATTGTATTTGTGTGTGGAAGTTGGTGATCTTGGTTGTCGTTGTGGGGAACGGGGGTAGCGTTGGGTTCGTGTTCTGTGATGTGGTGGGGTTTGGTCTAAAAAATGGGGTGAGGAAAGTGCTTCAAAATGATTGTTAGTTGGGATATTGTAACGGTCTTGTGTATTTTTCTTAACATATCTCTCTCTTTGTTTTTTAGGTTGGTCCTCACTATTTTTGTTTGTGGGATTTGGTGATTTTTCTCTCTGGTTCTGGGTAGTAGTTATTGAATCTCTGCTACTTTCTAACTGTATGTTATGTTTTAGTTTCTTGTTTTTTTCTGTTTATGATGGTCCTCTCAAGGTTATCTAAACTATTACATATCCTTTCTTGCCAGATAATAAAAGATTCATCTTTCGGTAGTTTATCTATTTTTTCTTTTAGTTTGGAAACTTGTTCTACAGTTTCCTCCAATATCTGTGTGCGTCACTTGATTATCATCTGAATTAGTATGCGTGATTGAGTCTGCAGGAATCCCTCCCATTCCTGCTTGAACTCTATTGAAAAAAATAGAACATGTTCTATATTGTCCGTTTTTCACTGACAGACTGCCCCATACAATTGAATGGGTCCATTTTTAACAGAAACACAAGATAAATGTCTCTGATATAAGTGTTTGAACTGATGGAAATTGCGCTGCAAATCACTAAAGAAACTACGTGGGTTTTTGTCACCTGTATAATGTCAGTAAAAAGTGTTGGGATCGCACTGCAATGTATAGTAGACTCCAAGACAGACAACAAATTTCTTCCTCCCACAGATACAGAAAAAACAGCAAAGATCGCAGGTCCCTTTTATCTCCAGAACCTGTTGAGAGTCAGAGAGAATCGCACAATAGTGAAGTATTGTTGCCGCAGGTGAACCGCGATGTTTCAGTGCACTTCTAGATGCTCTCTTGTAATCAGGCACATAGGAAGCAGATAACTATAATCCTCTCTCTCCTTCTTTCCTCTTATTACTGCGGCAGGGGACCTGCTCCTGTAGTCAGAGGGTGCACACTGCTCACAACATGCTTCCTTCCCAGTACAGCACTGGGAAAGCATGCCCGAACAGCCTACAGGTATCATGCCTACAGCAGGGCATTGTGGGAGTTGTAGTTTTACGACAGCTGGAGAGCCGCAGTTTGAGGATGCCTTCTCTATACACTCTGTTATCTCTGTAAGCTCCAAACAAATGACAACTGGGTTTGGTCATAAGGTATTAAGATTAGCTCACAGAGAAAACTCCTTTTAATCTACCCTTCGCAATCCCTACTCCATCAATAGGTAAATCACTATGACGGGAGGACCTCTTTGATGTATGTAGAACATATCATGGCCCTGAAAAATATTTTTTTTCTTTTCTCCGCCACAAGATACTGTACCTATTCTTGCATTGATCTCATCATAGTAACATAGTAACATAGTATTTAAGTCCGAAAAAAGACATTTGTCCATCCAGTTCA
This sequence comes from Bufotes viridis, assembly GCA_033119425.1. Lineage (NCBI taxonomy): Eukaryota > Metazoa > Chordata > Amphibia > Anura > Bufonidae > Bufotes > Bufotes viridis. Next base: position 140,494,742 of record CM065591.1, on the reverse strand, counting down.
GCCTGTTTCCTACAAATTGATTCGATAGTAGATAGGGAACTCCTACTTCAAGCCTCATCTGTCACAATTGAGACTATAACATGGTCAGACCATGCTTCCATAACTTTAACCATAGAGGAATGCTTTAACCCTGCTCAAACATATGTTTCTCATTCTGTCCACAAACAGACCTTAAGACATATTTTGAACTGAATACTGGATCTGTTTCCATTCCTTTTTCATTATGGAATACTCTTAAAGTCGTAATACGAGACTCTGTGATCAAACTGGGCCATATACCGTATATACTCGAGTATAAGCCGACCCGAGTATAAGCCGACCCCCCTAATTTTACCCTAAAAAAACTGGGAAAAGTAGTGACTCGAGTATAAGCCGAGGTGGAAATGGATGTTACTGTTATGGGGGGTATTTGTGATGGCACTGTTATGGGGGATCTGTGGATGGCATCCACAGCCCCCATCCCATAACAGTGCCATTCACAGTCCCCCATCCCATAACAGTGCCATTCACAGCCCCCCATCCCATAACAGTGCCATTCACAGCCACCCCATCCCATAACAGTGCCATCCACAGCCCCCCATCCCATAACAGTACCATCCACAGCCCCCATCCCATAACAGTGCCATCCACAGCCCCCCATTACCGCTCCTGTAAAGTTTTAAAATTCAACTACTCTTACCCCCTCTGTTCTAAATACCTTCTCACATGCCGCACTGAATACTCCAGGCAGACCGGGCGGGCGAGCGCAGGGTGACTGACGTCACGTGCCTGCGCCGCCTGCTTCATTCATAAAGCAGGCCGGGCAGGCACGTGACATCAGTCAGTCACGCTGCGCTCGCCCGCCCGCACCGGCCCCGCCGCAAATGCCCGCCCCAGCTCCTCCTCCCTCTCCTCCTCCCGCTCCTCCTCCCACTCCGTCTCGAGTATATGACTCGAGTATAAGCCGAGTTTGTGTTTTTCGGCACAAATTTTGTGCTGAAAAACTCGGCTTATACTCGAGTATATACGGTAATCAAAAAAGGTAGGAACCTGAAACTGCAATAAGGTGGATAAGGTGAGTTAATTTTTTTTATTTTTTAACCCCTCAATCCACATTTTAGTAAGCATTTTGTATTAAGAATGCTATTATTTTCCCTTATAACCATGTTATAAGGGAAAATAATACAGTGAATACACTTTAATGGGGTTGCTCATCTCTATCATCTCCTAGCAACCATGCGTGAAAACCGCACCGCATCTGCACTTGCTTGCGGATGCTTGCGATTTTCACGTAGCCTCATTAATTTCTATGGGGCCTGCGTTGCGTGAAAAACACAGAATATAGACCATGCTGCCGTTTTCATGCAACGCAAGTGATGCGTGAAAATCACCGCTAATCTGCACGGCCCCATTAAAGAGAATGGTCCCAGATTCAGTGCAGGTGCAATGCGTTTACCTCACGCATTGCACTCGGCCGGAATTCTCGCCCATGTGAAAGGGGCCTTGGGCAAAATGCCAGGACCAGATGGCCTGTCTGATGACCACTATAAGGCGTTTACATCTCACCTTTCCCCATTTCTTTTACAGGTTTCTCAGAAGGCGATGTTTCCCTAAAGAAAACCAAGTGACTTTGATTGTTACATTGTCAAAATGGGCAAAACTCTGGACACCCCACAAAGCTTCCGCCGAATATCATTACTGAATACCGATTTAAAAATCTGCACCAAAAGATTGGCCAATCTACTAGCAACTATGCTCCCTTCTTTAACCTCTTCATGCATTTGGACATAACTGTACGTCCAGATTGCATGTAATTTAAGGCAATCAGTACAGTTATGTCCAAACTGCTAATGGGGCTGTCACACTGTAAAATGTCACAGCCGCAAAGTCTCCACTCTTACCGAGAGCAGAGACATGGGAGAAGCCTGCAAGGGACCAATCAGAGTGGCCCCTTGCCAGCAAGCGCTCAGATTGGTTAGTCTGTGCAGACTAACCATCCAGAGCATAGCAGTGTTAAAATGCTGGTTTCAGATGCTCTGATCTCCACTCTGGAGATCACAGACCGAAATGAGGCATGGCCACCTTGTGCCCCTGATACCATCAGTGCCCCCTGATGAGCCCTGTGCCTCCATTGTGCCCCTGATCACCCCTGCAGCCCTTGCGGTTCCCCATGTACGGTTGTGATGGCGGTGGCTCAGTAAGGGAGACGCCGCCATCAGCAGTGAGTGTCAGCTGTAACATACAGCTGATACTCTGCTGCAATGGCTAAGATCGGTGCTGGCACCGATCTTGGCCATTTAACCCCTTACATGCTACAGTTAGTAGTTGCCTGTGGCATCCATGGGGTTAATAGAGGGAGGGGGCTCCCTCTCTCTCCATTGGGCCACCGAACAGCGATGGCAGTGGCCCTGTAATTACTATGGCAACCAGACGCCTTGGTAACTATTGGACCGCTGCCATCGCAGTGCAGAGGCCTGATGGTTAAAATGGCAACTGGACGCTTAGTGTCAGTGTAATACTGACAGTACTGTACATTGCGATAGTATTGCAGTGCATAGTACAGCAATCAGGCCCACTTGATCATCAAGATCCAAGTGGAACTTGAACAAAAAAAAATGTCATCTCTGTAAAAAATAAAAATCATTGCTTTTTCCCACATCCAATTATTTATAACTGATTAAATAATGAAAAATAAGATAAAGTACACATAATTGGTATCGCCGCGTCCGTAACAATCTAATCTATAAAAGTATCATGTTACTAATCCTGAGTGGTGAACGCTGTAAAAAACAATTAAAAAAACTATGACGGAATTGCTGTTTTTGTCACCTCACCGCCACAATTTTTTTAAATAAAAAGTGATCAAAAAGTACCCTAAAATGATACCAATAAAAACTACAACCTGTCCCGCAAAAAAAGGAGTTTTCACACAGCTACTTTGGTGAAAAAATAAAAATGTTATGGATGTTAGTATATGGTGATGCAAAATATCGTTTATTTTTAACACAAAAGTGATTTTATGCTGAAAAAATAGACCTAAAAGACATATGTACCCCAAAATGATACCAATAAAACTACAGCCCTCACACAGCTACATTGGGCACAAAATATAAAAATGGCCCCTAAAAAACATTTTAGCAAATTCCATGTTAAAAAATCCCAAAGCTGCTCTTTCCCTTCTGAACGCTACCCAAACAGCAGTTTACGATGACATGGCGTGCTGTTGTATTCAGTAATAAATGCATAACAAATTTTAGGGTGCAGTTTCTCCTTATGAAAATGAAAAATTTGGAACTAAAATGTAATTATTCATTTTCACAGCCAAGTGTTTCTAGATTCTATGAAACGCTTGTGGGTCAAAGCATTCACTTCACCCCTTGATCAATTCCTTGAATGGTGTAGTTTCCAAAATGGGGTCACTTTTTGGGGGGTTCTTTCTAGGGGTACCTTAGGGAATCTTCAAATGTGACATGGCACCTGAAAACCATTCCAGCGAAATCTGCCCTCCAAAAACAATATTGTGCTGCTTTCCTTGTGAGACCTGCCATGTGTCCATACATCCAGACATGTTTCTTAATAATTATTTTGCAAGAAATCACTATTTGTCTTAAAATCAGAGAAATTCAACTTCAATTTCTAATTTTTCCAAATTTTCTACAAATTTTGGATATTTTTAGACATAAAGGTAAAACATATAAACTCAAATTCAGACCTCACAAGAAGTATGGTGTGTCAACAACAAAACAGTCTTAGAATCGCTTGGGTTAGTAAGTATTCCAGAGTTATTACTCGATAAAGTGACATCAAATTTGATAAATGGGGCTCTGGCATTTGGTCCAAACTGGCTTTTGCTTTAAGGGGTTAATATAAACCAGGTTTATAAAAGGTTGTCAGACCCATAATAATACCATAAGAGTGCTAAACCTTCAACATTGTACGGAAAGCCACAAGTTCCCTGCTGTTTTGCTATCACTCAACACTGAGAAGGCGCTTAATTGCATTAGCTGGTCGTACACCTTCTCGAGCAATTTGGCTTTAGTGGTACAGTTTTGAAGGTGATTCAAGTATTATATTCTAGTTTGAAAGTCCTTACTAACAGTTTGTGAGGAATATGGGGAAATATAATTTGATGCCTGCCAATTTTCTGTCAAAGGTGATGGGCATCTTGCATAGGAAATAGGCTCCATAGGTGTCCCAGCCTCACAGCTTCAAAGTGATAACATTTTACACCTCCAGCAGCCGGACTGGAAGCAAGCTTCTCTGATCGAACGACCTCCTGCTTGCGGGCCCGAGCTGGTCCACTGCATAAAAAAAAAAACAGTCTGGAACCATGATTTCATAAGGATTTAGCCATATACCTTTTACATCTTCAAGATCCCAGGAACGAGCCAAATAATCCACTGGGCCTCCCTCGCTTGTAGAACCCACGGAAGGGGAGATTTGGAGAAGCCAAAAAGCAACACCATGTTTGATCTCCAAATTTACCAAGGACCCAGCCGGAGCCATTGGCACAAGAACCACCTCTCCCTATGGCCTTCCGGTGAGGAGTCATGATCCATATTGGGTTTTTGGAGTTTTAGCTACCATACTCAAAAGAAGAGGGAATTGGGACCCACCCAGGGGGTGTGAGGGGAATGATCGACCAAGGGTTTAATTGCCTGTGCGAGGCAGTAGCCGGGGCCTTTCTTTTGAAGGGAGGTCACGATGTGTATCGTGTTGGAGGAGACCAGGAACCACTCCTGGCATCACTGCCTCCCATGTGACTGCAGCACCAAGTCCAACACGTCTATCCGGTAACCGACTTTCGCGCTATCTGCTACTTCTGATTGTACTACCACCTGTATTTGCATCTCTGACCATTGTATATATCCTTTGTGTATATAGTGTTGTTGTCTAGTGCGACCTTAAGGCGATTAAATATACAATTTATTCTTGGGTTGTTCCTTTATCTCAATCAATGAATCCACACATCCATATCTCAGTTTAACGTTACATACTACCTATGCTGGTGTCTGGCCTGATATAATCCCTATAATATCTAATAAAGAACTGGAGGCAGTCTACCGGGCTGCCAGAGCTCTGTTTTACTGGGGCAGTGAAAGGGCTCTCCTACCCTTTTAGGGTTGTGAGCATATGTTGTGCCATGCAGGAGGTTGCGTGGGACACCCTCTGTCAGGGCCGGCGCATCCTATAAGCTGACTAGGCAGCTGCGTAGAGCGCTGCTAGGAGCGCCGGCCCCGCCTCATGCTGCAGCCGCCCGAACGCTCTATATTAAGCCTCTGGCAGCTGCAGCACTGCTCGGGCTGAGATGCGTCCATGAGGGGGGCTGAGAATCACATGGGTGGGAAGAGAATGACATATGGGGGAAGAGAATAACATGGGGGAGGAGAGAATGACATGGGGGGGAATGACATGGGGGAAGAGAATGACATGGGGGGAGGAGAATGACATGGGGGGAAGAGAATGACATGGGGGAAAGAGAATGACATGGGGGGAGAATGACATGGGGGGGAGGAGAATGACATGGGGGGGGAAGAGAATGACATGGGGGGAAAGAGAATGACATGGGGGGGGAATGACATGGGGGGGAGGAGAATGACATGGGGGGAAGAGAATGACATGGGGGGGGGAGAGAATGACATGGGAAGGAACAGAATGACAAGAGGGGGGAGAGAGAACTGGCGTTAGTTAAAGGGGTTCTGCAGTTTATTTAAACTGATCGGCAGGGGTCCGACACCCGGGACCCTCACCGATCAGCTGTTTGAGAAGGCAGCGGCGCTAGCAGTAGAGCCTCGGCCTTCTCGTTGTCTACCGCAGGCGCAGTGACGTCACGACTAGTATCAATGGCCTTGGCGGGGTTAAGCTCTGTTCACTTGAATGAAGCTTAGCCCAACCCAGGCCAATGGTACTAATTGTGACGTCACTGCGAGAAGGCTGAGGCGCTACTACCAGCGCTGCTGCCTTCTCAAACAGCTAATTGGCGGGGGTCCCGGGTGTCGGACGCCTGCCGATCAGTTTAAATAAACTGCAGAACCCCTTTAATATGGCAGATCATATGGGTGGGGCATTGTGATGTTACATGGGGGGGGCGGCAAACTTTTCTTTTGCCTAGGCCGGCAAAAATCCTTGCATGGGCCCTGCTCTCTGTCACTCCCTATGCCTGTGTGGACAGGGGTGTCTGTGTAAACTATGCCAAGCTGACCTTGCATACCCCCAGGGGCTGTGGAATCTCACATCTTGGTGAAAGTGAAGAGACCGCGTGATCCCAACGTAGTAGTGACATCTGACGAGGCTGAAAGGTTCGGTTCATCATACAGTTCATTGTCTAAGGAGTTTATTATATTAAATGGCAACATCAGGTACAGCCTTAGATTGGATTAAACATTTTGGATAGATCTCTCTACATAAAAGAGCCACCTTAAAGTCTCAAACTATGCCAGTTTTTATCCCTCAGGAATCCCTACATCTCCTTCGCACTCGATTCCCTTTAGACTGGCAGACTGATAAAATAGGTTATTTGGGTACTGTTATAACTCCCTTGTTTGGTCAAGTATACAAGCATAATTACCTCCCCGTGCTACAATCTCTCCTGGGTTGGCAGAGTTTCTGCCTTTAAGATGATGCTATTATCTAAACTGTTATACTGTACTTATTTAGTATAGTTCCGATTCAGATCCCCAAACGTTTTTTTTTACATCTCTGCATCAACATATTTTCCAATTTATCGGGGCAGGTCGCAAACCACGGACATCTTATATGCTTATGATGAAAGAAAGGAGGAGTGGAGGATTGGGAGTACCGAACATACGTGCTTATTACATTGTCACCCAGATAGCCATGATTTCTCATTGGTGGTTGCTTGAGAATCCTAAACAGTGGGTACACATTGAAAGCCGTATTGTATCCCCAACTTCTTTACCAGCCCTTTTATTTGCATCATTGGAAGGCATTCCTCCTCCAGTCACAACATCACTTGCCAGACCAATACTCCATATCACAGTCAGGGTGTGATAAATACCTCCAGATCAGGATTCTCCTAATAATACACAAGGGGCATCCTCTGGTAACACACACCTGTTAAATATATTCTAAAAGAAAGTTAAAGGTCTAAAGCCTATTTACTGTCTTATGCACTCCCACTCAAGGTTATAAAAATCATCCCCTTACAACCTGTTACAGGGCTGAGATTCAGCCCTGTTTTGATATTTATATTGGACACATGGTTGAGTGAGTAACATCACACTACTATGTGGTTCCATAGTCTTACATGCTAAGGCTAAGTATCTTTTGTCTATATTTTTAGACTATAGGCCAGTTACATGGTGTATGTATACTGATATAACCATAATATTCAAAGTATTTGTATATGTTGTAGTAAGTAAAGCTGTCTTTTATGTTATATCTGCAGGAGTTGTGTGTTATTCCTGGTGATACCAAAGCAACATACTCTAGCTGTGGTATAAACTGAGAACAATTCCATGAGCTATGGGGAGAAGGGGAATAATGACCGTTGTCATCTGATAATTAGTAATATTCCACCCTTTTAACACCAGTAAGGTCAGATATTGCTATTGATAACAATTATTGATATTAATAAGCATATCTATCATTTTTCACAACCTATGGTAGAAAGAATTAGGATGTACATTTGAAGGTAAGGCCTTGGATGTCTTCCTTATGTTTAATAAATTTGGCATGCAAATTCAGCTCACATTTTGAGGCAGCTATGAAAACTATACTTAGATGGTATTTTAATCCAGATAAACTACATAGAATATATCCGACCTCTTCTCCTTATTGTTGCTGTGGCCAGACTGGAACACGGCAGGTAATCTCCACTGTTTCCACTACACATTTCTATGAGAAATCTCTGATACATTCCACCAATTCCTTCAAATCTTATAGTATTTTAGCACATATGGTTCTTCCAGTTGACACCTCTGAGCCTGGATTTTTCATTTCTTTTTATAGTGATGACAGACATTTCCTGTTGTGCATTACTTGTGATAAGATTCTTCCCCAAATTGTATGCAAACCCTTGGTATTGTTTTCTTTTCTTGTTTCTTTTCATTTTATAGCCATTTGGATTCTATGTTCTTGCTCTTTGAAATGTATACACTGATATTATACAGGTATGACATCTTCTACTTTGTATTATTACAAAAAACAATATCATTTAAAAAAAGATATATATCTTTATTCCCTAAGACGCTGAGTAATATCTATTTTATCTAAAAGCTTAAGACAAAAAGAATTGAGCTTCCAACCCATGGGACCACAAGGATTACCGGCTGTAAATCTAATTTTTGTCAGAATTGAGGAATGGTCTGATCTAGGTAGGTTCGTCACCAGTGAGATAGACGGAAGCATTTGAGGATTACCAAGAAATAGGTCAATCCATGACAGAGTATATGTGGAGGAATCACATGTATAACTTAACACAGTTGGATGCTTGAGACACCAAACATCTACTAGTCCTAGTTCTTCCACAATTCTTCCAAAAGTTCTAATAGGGCGAGAGGGCAAGGGAGACCTAATAAGAAATTTATCAAGAGCCACATAAATATAGTTATTAAAATCTCCCATAAGCAAAAGCGTCAGAATCCTCCATAAGTTAAAAGGCTGTGATCAATATGGATTTAGAAAATGGAGGTGGGACATTGAGCACCATTAAAACATATTCCACAGAATACAGTGAACACAAACAAAACGGCCCTCCCCGTACCCTAGAGTTAATACAGTGAAATGCTATATCTTTATGAATAAGGAGGCTCCTACTCCTAGAATAGTCAGAGAACACAGAATGCAAAGCCCAGTAACAGCAATGATGCAGACATAACAGAGCTACCCAGGACGCAGCAACTGCACAGAGCACCCCTATCTCCTACCCCCCAATGCCCCCAACATTAACAAAAAGAACAGCCTGGCACTTTTCTTCTACAAGGGAGGTGGGGCAATATAAAATCTCCCAGCACAAAAATACAAGGAATACAGACTAAACTGGTGTCTTATAGTGCTGGGGTCCTAGGTTCAAATCTGACCAAGGACAACATCTGCATGAAGTTTGGATGTTCTCCTTGTGTTTGCATCGAGTTTCTCTGGGTACTCTGGTTTCCTCCAACACTTCAAAGACATACTTATAAGTAACTTAACTTGTGGACTCCATAGAGGGCAACTTGATGCTAATGTCTGTAAAGTGCTGTGGAATATAGCAGTGTTCTTATATATAAGAGCATAAAAATAAAAAAGTGCTGAAAACAGTAGCAGTCCTGTGTTGATATAGCAGTAACGCAGCCAGAACATAAAGGTTAAGAAACAGATAGCTAATAAGTAAATTAGGCCCAGTGTATATAGCCGACATAGGGATCTGTGAAAAGAGATACAAAACAGATCCAGTGTGGTGGAGGCAGCAACGGAGGCCTTGCTACATTTTCCCCTTGACTCCATCACCAGGCATGCTGGAACTGCAGCATCAACCAGCAGACTCTTGACTGATCTGAGCCTTGTGAGTGTCTAGCCATTTTAGTGTTTCTTTAGGCAAATCAAAGAACGTAGTAGTTTCCAAAGCCATCACATGGAGCTTAGCAGGATCATAGAATACTGAACACCAGGTTGTCGCAGATGATTCTTTATTTCTAAGAACCGGGCTTTCTTCTGGCCCTCTACAGAGTAATCTGGGAAAAAATGACACCTTGGCACAATTGATCGTAGTATTTGGTTTGTCTCAAGCTCAGAATTGTGTCTCAATCCTTGTAGTGCAACACCTTTAATAACATTGGTCTAAGTCAGGCATCAGCAACCTTCGGCTCAATTGTAGTTTCAGCTGTTGTGAAACTACAATTCCCAGCATGCTCTATTCATTTCTATGTAAGTTCTTAGAAGAGCAGAGCACCTATGCATGCTGGGAGTTGTAGTTTCACAACAGCTGGGAGCCAAAGGTTGCCTACCCCTTTTCTAAGTGGTCGACCCTGGGCCCAGGGTGGGGATTCTATGAGCCTGTTTAACAGCAAACAGGTGGGACAGTGTGTTTTTGGCAAATACCGTTAGCAGCCAGGCTTCAAATCTTTAAAAGAAGTAGGGTCAGATCTCTCTGTGTGTTCAGGGACCCCACTAAACAAAAATTATTTCAGCAGAGCCTATTTTCTAGGTCATCCATCTTGGCAAATAGAGCAGCCACAGCTTGAAATTGGATGGAGGATTGGAGGAGTCTTTCTATAACAAGGGAATAACATCCTGCATTGCACTTACCTTGTGTTCCAACGCAGAGGCAGGAGTGTAACGATCGCGGTCGCAGAGTGTGCGACCACAACCGGCCCCGGCAGGGGAAGGGGGCCTGCAGCATTCCATTGTGGAAGCGCTCATCTCCATAGTCATCTGTATCGCCATCCCCAGGTCAGCGATACAGATGGATGCTGCGGCGGGGCAGGGGAGAGAGAGGCGTGTCCCTTCCCCGTTCCTCTGATAAGCTGCAGGCACTAGGCCTGCAGCCTATCAGAGGCCGGTGCAGGCACCGCCTGAGCCATACAGTGTGGGACACAGGCCGGAAGAGGCCTGCATCGCATTTCTGCCATGGAGGTAAGTATAAGTGTTTTTATTTTTTTATATGGTACAACACTTGTTACTGGCACATGATTGGACGGGGGTATGGAAAATAACTTGTTACTGGCACATAATTGGGGGGGGGGGAGGCACTTGTTACTGGCACATAATTGGGGGGGAGAGGCACTTGTTACTGGCACATTATTGGTGGGGTGGCGAGAGGCACTAGTTACTGGCACATGATTGGGGGGTGGGGAGAGGCACTTGTTACTGGCACATGATTGGGCAGGGGAGAGGCACTTGTTACTGGTACATGATTGCACTAGGTCCGCAGCCTACCAGAGGCCAGTGCAGGCGCCGCCTGAGCCGTACAGAGCGGGACACAGGCCGGAAGAGGCCTGCATCGCATTTCTGCCATGGAGGTAAGTATAAGTGTTTATTTTTTTTATATGGTGCAACACTTGTTACTGCCACATGATTGGGGGGGGCACTAATTACTGGCACATGATTGGGGGGAAGAGGCACTTGTTACTGGCACATGATTGGGCGGGGGGATATGCACTTGTTACTGGCACATGATTGGGGGGAGAGGCACATGATACTGGCACATGATTGGGGGCAGGCCTTTGTTACTGGCACATGATTGGGGGGAGAGGCACTTGTTACTGGCACATGATGCGGGGTGGAGAGGCACTTGTTACTGGCACATGATTGGAGGGAGAGGCACTTGTTACTGGCACGTGATTGAGGGAGGGCACTTGTTACTGGCACATGATGAGGGGGAGAGGCAATTGTCACTGGCACATGAAGGGGGGAGAAGCACTTGTTACTGGCACATGATTGGGGGGGAGAGGCACTTCTTACTGGCACATGATTGGGGGGGGAGAGGAACTTGTTGCTGGCACATGATTAGGGGGGGAGAGGCACTTGTTATTGGCACATGATTGGGGGGGAGAGGCACTTGTTACTGGCACATGATTGGGGGGTGCACTTGTTACTGGCACATAATTGGGGGCGAAAGGCACTTGTTACTGGCACATCATTGGGGGGCATCTATGGGGGCACTTCTTACTGGCACATGATTGGGGGGCATCTATGGGGGCACTTTTTACTGGTACATTATTGGGAAGCACTATGGGGCGCTTTTTACTGGCACATTATTGGGTTGCACTATGGGGGTGGTGCAAACATTTGGCGGTCGGTCCGGGGGGAGGGCAATTCAAAGTTTGCCTTGGGGCCCATAGAACTCTAGTTACGCCCCTGTGCAGAGGTGTGTTCTGCTACTTTCTGCAGATCAGGACGGATAATAGATACGTTCTCTTGCATACCGCCAACCTGATTGTGTAACTAAAATAGGGCAGAACCACTCTAAGCAAATCAGTTGTATGTCTCCATTACCACAGTTCATGTCTCCTCATGAATTCCATTCCTACAGAGATTCAGCTGAAGATTTTATCAGCTGTATTCAGGATCATAATCCCTGACAAATAGAGCAGAGAGAAGGATGAGTCAACCCTTTGGCTCAGGTACTTGTCCTGCTGCGTAATTAGGACAGGTTTTGTGTGGACTAATAGGACGGCAGCCATTTTATTTCTACTAATGATTGCTCCGTAGACAAAATGATCCATTATAACTAATAAAAATAATTTGGGAATAGATTGCTAATAAAGTAATATTTAAGTATTTTCATTTTTATTAATTCCCGGAGAACTATTAAGTGCCGGGTGATATAATAGCATGCATAAACATAATAGCAATGTTGCCATGTGTGAAGAAAGCACCTTCGTCACTGGGAGTTGGAGAGGACTGCTTGCCAGCCTCTTGCCCTGTGACTATGGCCCCTGTGACAGTTAGTGAGCACAATGGACATTGCATGTGACGCAATTAAAAAGCACGATAGACATTGCATGTGACGCAATTAACTTGCACAATGTGCCATTGTAAATTGAAGAAACACCCAGCGGGGCTTGGTCGTCAACCGCATGGAACTATGCCCGGCCCCTTAATCCAATCATCCCCAGGATAGAGAGGAGAGATTTTACTGTTCATGTGGGGGTGGGATATATTTGGCTGTATGTTGATTGGTCACTGTATTCTTTGTGCCTGTCCTCTATCAGGTCCCCTGGGGGGTAGCCCTTGCTGGAGGACCTTTAAGCAGCAGTCACTTAACAGTTCAACAGCTCAAGTAGGCGGTATTGTCACCGCAACAGGATGAAACAGTAACCAATAGCAACTGTAAAGTATACAGTTTTGTAAGAGGGGCAAGGCTGATTTCCAGCCCTCTTACACACAGACACACATCAAAGCTGCCATACATGACTTACATAGGACACAAGGCACCTTCTCTGTTTCCCTAGCTGTATGTTATTAGCTGTGTACAGCGTGGATGATAGCATGAGGACTGGGGAATGATAATCTATAAAAGAAAAGATGACCTTCTTATAAAATATAACATTACAGTATACAAACCCCAGCAATTACTAACTATTCTAGTTCTGAATTTTAATTTCTGTATTTAATGTGAAAGCTCCATAATTTATAGCAGTAATAGGACGCCTATCACAGGGACTGCTCACATGGATTACTCGAATGTGAGCTGAGGCTTTATGAAAAGTTTCCATTACGCAAGGCTACCTCCTGCAAATAAGTAAAAAATAAATATAAGCTGCTCACCACCCGGACTGTTTTGGATAAGGTGCTCTATCTGTATGACTCACCCCATCAAAAAATATGAAAATAGGAAAATAATTATTATAGATAGGCACTCTTCATTAGGAACCACCCATAAACATCTATTAAGATATTTAATATTATATGTTCCTAAACAAAATATACTTCCAACTTAAAATCATAAAGATAAAATACAATAGAAACATCATATAAAAAACCAATGAAGTCAATAGGTTTCTTGCTATATCAACATCCATACAGGACAGGGCCGGGCCGACACAGAGGCTGGGGAGGCTCCAGCCTCAGGGCGCTCCAGCCTTAGGGCGCAGGCAGGGGCCGGCCAGAGGGAGAGGGACTGACAGGGGGGAACCGCTCAGCACTCCCTCCTGTCATTCCCTGAGCCGGTGTAACATGGTATCTCCCTACTTCGTGCGATTTCCCTACCTGTCGCGCCGGAAGTGACGTTGTAGGCGTTCCTGGCGTTTGGACGATCTGCGCATGCGCAAAAGGGCAAGGGATGGGAAAATCTCACATCGCAATTCTGGCTGCACACGGGACACTGCGCATGCGCTGGAGAGCCATGGTAGGGACATATTACGGCCCAGTGCGCAAGCGCCTAGGGGAGATCAGATGACCATTTTTTCTGTTAGATGAATATATATATATATATACCTATATATATATAAAAAGATAAAAATCGAGCAGCACTCCAAATATGTTCAAAAAAGCAGATACGTCTTTATTCACCCATCGGCGTGGCAACGTTTCAGCTCCTACTGGAGCCTTTCTCAAGCAAATTGTGCAAGATAAAGTGACATATATATAGGGTGTTACAAAGTGACATCATCAAAGTGCGTCAACAACAATTAACTCTTACATGTGTTATAGATAAAAAGTCTTCAATCATGTGTCAAAATTCATCACAAATTCATAATCAATAAAAACAGTATACAATGATATAACAATCCATAAAGTCTAGTCTTAACTGATATCCAAAAACAATACATAATAAAGTGCTTTGTATAATTATTCCAAGAAAGTGACAGTGCTTAAAGGGTTAAAAGTCCTCGGTCCGTGTAAGGATGACGTACCCTTGATGGAAAAACCCAGCGGAGGGCGGCGGCAATCTTCAAGATCCACATGTACGATCAAGTATCGCCATCACGGCGTGCGATCCACGGCAATGCGCATGCGTGACCCAGAATCCCTCGGGTGTATCGCGTCATACTGGGTCTGTCGAGCGTGCTGCATCATCACGCTCTTGGCAGTTGCGCAGTGCAAGTCAATTGCCGTTACGCCATATTGAGTGAGGGCATGCCCAAATCCACTCGCTTATATGTAGTATTAGATAACTTTAAATAAGGGGTGGCATCATTCACACATTATCACAAACATATCGACTTATGTGGTATTCACCTATGATGCGATCAATGGCGTTACCTACACCACCCTCGCAACTATAGGGTACATGTCAGTGACGCCACGCCTCCGCAAGGCGAAACCAACCGCACTATACCACACAGTATGAGGGTTCTCCTCCTGTGTTCACCATACATACCCACCCTATCAATCTTAGTATATTAAAAAAAGGGTGATTATCATAAATCGTATAATGGGGATATTGATAGCTGCCGTCATAAAATCCATGAGCACAATCCAAACAAAGGGAAACGCTCATCCTAAAAATGGAAAAGAAGAAGAAAGGAAAATTGTATTAATGTGCATATTATATGCATGATGTATGTAAAGAGTTATCTACATAAAATATAATGTAATTTAAAAATCTTGTACAAACATCCTATACCAAGAGGAGGGAGAGCACGTAGCGACAAGGGCAAGCATCAATATGTTCCCACTCTATAGTCTATATTCAATCCACTAGGGCTCAACGTATTTAACGTATTGATCCAATAGAGTTCCCTCTTTTTAGAAGGGATCCTCTATTGCCGCCCTTCTCAATATTGGTACCTGGTCAATGATCCAACAGCACAAATCCTTCTCCTTATGCTTGAGGATACTAAAATGTCTCGACACTGGCAAATCTAGTCTGCCTTTCCGTATAGTGTTCCTGTGATTATTCAGACGTGTCTTAAGATCGGTAGAGGTTTCTCCAACATACAATATGTTACAGGGACAGGACAGAATATATATTACATATTCTGAATTGCAGGTCAAAAAATATCTGATGGGGTATTCCACTCCTGTATTGGGATGTCTGAATGTGCGTCCTTTCTTAATGTATCTACAATTTACACATCCCAAACATGGGAAACATCCCAAGCTGGGAGGTGCAAATGTGGTCTGTTTCATTGCCTTTTTTGGGCCAACATCAGCCCTAACAAGTTGATCTTTTAGACTTTTTGATCGACGATAAGAGAACAATGGTGCACTCCTAAACTCAGGGATGTCCTGCAGAGATTTACTTAAAATAGACCAATGTTTTTTAATAATAATACCTATTTCCTGACTGCTTTCAGTGTAAGTTATCTAATACTACATATAAGAGAGTGGATTTGGGCATGCCCTCACTCAATATGGCGTAACGGCAATTGACTTGCACTGCGCAACTGCCAAGAGCGTGATGATGCAGCACGCTCGACAGACCCAGTATGACGCGATACACCCGAGGGATTCTGGGTCACGCATGCGCATTGCCGTGGATCGCACGCCGTGATGGCGATACTTGATCGTACATGTGGATCTTGAAGATTGCCGCCGCCCTCCGCTGGGTTTTTCCATCAAGGGTACGTCATCCTTACACGGACCGAGGACTTTTAACCCTTTAAGCACTGTCACTTTCTTGGAATAATTATACAAAGCACTTTATTATGTATTGTTTTTGGATATCAGTTAAGACTAGACTTTATGGATTGTTATATCATTGTATACTGTTTTTATTGATTATGAATTTGTGATGAATTTTGACACATGATTGAAGACTTTTTATCTATAACACATGTAAGAGTTAATTGTTGTTGACGCACTTTGATGATGTCACTTTGTAACACCCTATATATATGTCACTTTATCTTGCACAATTTGCTTGAGAAAGGCTCCAGTAGGAGCTGAAACGTTGCCACGCCGATGGGTGAATAAAGACGTATCTGCTTTTTTGAACATATTTGGAGTGCTGCTCGATTTTTATCTTTCTACAATTGCTGGAGTGGGTTTACTCCACAGGTGAGCGCTGCACCCGTTCTATTTTTTTACTAGGTGGTGCTGCCTCAATTTTCTTGCTACATACCTTCAACCAGGGGCTGAGCACACCAGTTGATATATTAGTATAAAAAATATTTTTTTTGAAAGAATTTTTTGGATTAACTATGACTTCACCAGAAGGCGTGTCCTATTCCCAAGAGGCAGCGGAGCGGATTCTTCGTGGTATCCAGGGAGATGCATTGTTCCTTAATACACCATCTATCAAAGAACTCAAAAGAAAACATGAAGCTTTGTCTAAAAAATCCACAGCACTGAAACTCCACATGGCAACATTGGGCGAGTATTTTAAAGCACAAAGGATTCCGCGAGGTATGAGGTCACACCTGCAACCTAATTTGTTCATGCACAATCGTGAATATTGCAAGAAATTTGAACTATTATCCAACAAGTATGCTTTTGACTATATGCTCCTGAATATTGAGTTTTTACAACAAGAATTATGTACACTTACGTGTGAAATTTCTGAAACAACACAAAAGATATGTACTCTTATCGGACAGGACGATTTTGATATTTACATGGAAATTTTTGCTGGTCAATTAAATAAATTCCAAACTGAAACCGAGGAAGGAAAAAGGATTAAGTGGTCCAGGGATATTGAGGATTATAAACGTGGAACCATTTATTCCTGGCAAAGGGACAACACATACAAACGTAATTTTGAGGATAACAACAACAAAAAGAGGAGACGACCACCACAAGCACAGAAGAATGACTCTTTTTTAGGGATTCCGGATACACCCGACTTAAAAGACCCAGGAGGGGAGGTCGCCGACACAGAAGACATCGTCAAAATCCAGCAACACAAGAAACCAACATTGAACAGCAGGCCACAAAGGACATCCAAGAAATGAATGTAGTCAACTTGTCTTCTAGAGACCTTACATCCACAGAAGTGAGTTTACTTAATAGAGGCTTTTCGTTTTGCCCTAATACACACACTGATTGGTTATCTGTTGATAATGATGTACATAATTTTTTCGTTTGATAAAACTTAAAGTGTGGTTCAACAATAAGGCTAGTAAACATATCGAGACATCGGGCAATAGTGAATTCACCATGGATCAGTTATCGCTCTTTCAAAAGAGCAATTTTAATCCAATGGTGAATTCACCATGTGTTGATACATTTATGCAGAACGTTATACGTGATATAGAAATACTGAAAATTAATGATAATACTGATCACTTTAACCACCCGAACCTCAAGAAAGATGAGGTCGAGGCCTTACAGCTGCTTAAACGTGATGCTTCTCTTGTCCTCAAACCGGCGGATAAGGGGGTGCCGTCGTAGTTATGGACTCCCAGAAGTATGTTGCTGAAATCATGAAACAATTAATGGATGTCGAGGTATATGAGATGTTAAGTGGGGATCCTAAATTTAAGATTGCAGGATGTATACAAAAACGCTTGTGTGATGCAATGTCTGCCGGGGTTATAGACGAAGACTTGGCCCAATTTCTTACAGTTACACATCCGGTAACCCCGGTTTTATACATTCTCCCGAAGATACACAAGTCTCTCGTCGACCCCCCTGGCAGACCAATAGTTTCAGGGACTGACTCTATCTTCAGTCGCCCAGCCATTTTCCTAGACAAGGTCCTAAGAGGCTTTGCTGATGGGGCGAGTTCCTATATCCGCGATACCTCAGATTTTTTGACCAAATTACAACAGTTGGATATATCTGGATACAATGAGGTCACTCTAGCATCCTTTGATGTGACCTCACTGTATACATCTATAGAACATACAAGGGGTTTAAAAGCAGTAGAACGTATGGTATCGATGTCTACAATGTCCGAGGGGGCTATTTGCTTTATCCTGGATTTATTGAATATTATATTACTTCAAAATTATTTTTTGTTCCAAGATACATACTATAGACAAAAGAGGGGTGTGGCGATGGGGTCTAATATGGCCCCCACTTACGCCAATATCTATATGCGTGCATTTGAGGAGGACGTTGTCTATGTGTCGCCACACTACAGACATGTTTTAGTCTGGTGGCGCTACATAGACGACGTCTTCCTCATATGGATGGGAACGGGACAACAACTTAATGAATTCCATGACTTCCTTAACAGTGTATATAAGTCTTTACAGTTTACCTTGGTCTCCTCTCGTACATCGGTACAATTTCTAGACACCGAGGTGGTGCTCGTTGATGGAAGCTTGCAGACAAGATTGTTTGTGAAGCCGACAGATAGGAATACCACCTTGATGTATTCTAGTAATCATCCCAGAAAGATGGTAAGGTCATTACCGTACTCACAAATGCTGAGAGCAAAGAGAATTGAATCTGATGAACTTAGACTTGAGGATACATTACAATCCATGATATCCAAATTTACATCACGGGGTATCCCAAGGCTTTATTGGATACACACAAAAATCGGGTAGTATCACTGAATAGAATCGAAACGTTACAACAAGGGAATCGTAAAGTGACCAACACACGTATCCCCTTTGTATCCACTTACACTGAAAGCAGTCAGGAAATAGGTATTATTATTAAAAACATTGGTCTATTTTAAGTAAATCTCTGCAGGACATCCCTGAGTTTAGGAGTGCACCATTGTTCTCTTATCGTCGATCAAAAAGTCTAAAAGATCAACTTGTTAGGGCTGATGTTGGCCCAAAAAGGCAATGAAACAGACCACATTTGCACCTCCCAGCTTGGGATGTTTCCCATGTTTGGGATGTGTAAATTGTAGATACATTAAGAAAGGACGCACATTCAGACATCCCAATACAGGAGTGGAATACCCCATCAGATATTTTTGACCTGCAATTCAGAATATGTAATATATATTCTGTCCTGTCCCTGTAACATATTGTATGTTGGAGAAACCTCTACCGATCTTAAGACACGTCTGAATAATCACAGGAACACTATACGGAAAGGCAGACTAGATTTGCCAGTGTCGAGACATTTTAGTATCCTCAAGCATAAGGAGAAGGATTTGTGCTGTTGGATCATTGACCAGGTACCAATATTGAGAAGGGGCGGCAATAGAGGATCCCTTCTAAAAAGAGGGAACTCTATTGGATCAATACGTTAAATACGTTGAGCCCTAGTGGATTGAATATAGACTATAGAGTGGGAACATATTGATGCTTGCCCTTGTCGCTACGTGCTCTCCCTCCTCTTGGTATAGGATGTTTGTACAAGATTTTTAAATTACATTATATTTTATGTAGATAACTCTTTACATACATCATGCATATAATATGCACATTAATACAATTTTCCTTTCTTCTTCTTTTCCATTTTTAGGATGACGTTTCCCTTTGTTTGGATTGTGCCCATGGATTTTATGACGGCAGCTATCAATATCCCCATTATACGATTTATGATAATCACCCTTTTTTTAATATACTAAGATTGATAGGGTGGGTATGTATGGTGAACACAGGAGGAGAACCCTCATACTGTGTGGTATAGTGCGGTTGGTTTCGCCTTATGGAGGCGTGGCGTCACTGACATGTACCCTATAGTTGCGAGGGTGGTGTAGGTAACGCCATTGATCGCATCATAGGTGAATACCACATAAGTCGATATGTTTGTGATAATGTGTGAATGATGCCACCCCTTATTTAAAGTTATCTAATACTACATATAAGCTGAGTGGATTTGGGCATGCCCTCACTCAATATGGCGTAACGGCAATTGACTTGCACTGCGCAACTGCCAAGAGCGTGATGATGCAGCACGCTCGACAGACCCAGTATGACGCGATACACCCGAGGGATTCTGGGTCACGCATGCGCATTGCCGTGGATCGCACGCCGTGATGGCGATACTTGATCGTACATGTGGATCTTGAAGATTGCCGCCGCCCTCCGCTGGGTTTTTCCATCAAGGGTACGTCATCCTTACACGGACCGAGGACTTTTAACCCTTTAAGCACTGTCACTTTCTTGGAATAATTATACAAAGCACTTTATTATGTATTGTTTTTGGATATCAGTTAAGACTAGACTTTATGGATTGTTATATCATTGTATACTGTTTTTATTGATTATGAATTTGTGATGAATTTTGACACATGATTGAAGACTTTTTATCTATAACACATGTAAGAGTTAATTGTTGTTGACGCACTTTGATGATGTCACTTTGTAACACCCTATATATATGTCACTTTATCTTGCACAATTTGCTTGAGAAAGGCTCCAGTAGGAGCTGAAACGTTGCCACGCCGATGGGTGAATAAAGACGTATCTGCTTTTTTGAACATATTTGGAGTGCTGCTCGATTTTTATCTTTCTACAATTGCTGGAGTGGGTTTACTCCACAGGTGAGCGCTGCACCCGTTCTATTTTTTTACTAGGTGGTGCTGCCTCAATTTTCTTGCTATATATATATATATATATATATATACCTATATATATATACGCATTATATAGGGTGGTCTGCCCAGACCCCCCCAATGTACTGCGTCGATAGCCCCCCATAAACTGGGCAGACCACCGTATATAATGCGTATATATATACGCTGTGGGGGACACTAGTGGGGTGCACTACTGGAGGCAGTGGGGGACACTACTAGGGGCTGTGGGGGGGCACTTCTGGGGGCTATGGGGGGCGCTTCTGGGGCCATTACTGGAGGCAGTGGGGGACACTAGTGGGGTGCACTACTGGAGGCAGTGGGGGACACTACTGGGGCAGTGGGGTACACTACTGGGGACATTATTAGGGGCAGTGAGAGGCATTACTGGGCGATCAGGGGCGTGACAATTGCAGACACAGAGGGTGTGACCGGGCACGGTGTCGGGGAGGGGCCCCGATACAAAGTTTGGCATGGGGCCCATAGCACTCTAGTTACGCCACTGCATGACAACATGGGGGGCAGAAAGAGCATGACAACATGGGGGGTATAAAGAGCATGAAAAGATGGGGAGAATGACAGGGGCAGAAAAAGCATGACAAGAAGAGGGATTTTGACAAGAGGGGGAGAATGACAAGAGGAGGAGAGCATGACAAATTACTATGTGGGGGCACTGCTGTGTAGTTGAGGGGGTGTGGGGACATTACTGTGTGGGGGCAGTGTGGCGGACATTACTGTGTGGGGGCAGTGTGGCGGACATTACTGTGTGGGGGCAGTGTGGCGGACATTACTGTGTGGGGGGGCAGTGTGGCGGACATTACTGTGGGGGAAACTACAGTGTGGGGTGGCATTATACAAAAGCTCTGCAGATGCAACTCCCATGTATTGGGTCACCACAATTTGGGTGGTCATTCACTAAATGAACCCTGTTATGGGGAGAATCTGTGGATGACACATATTTGTCATCCACAGACACCCCCCACCCCCCCAAGACAGGGTTAATTTACTGAATGACCACCAATAAAAGAGGTGGGGTCACATATGCTATTTCATAATAACAGCAGGGCCCGTGCAGTGACTGTATTCTACTAAACCCCCCCCCGCTCACTGGATATAATCTTATTAACTATATGACTGTAGTAAATCACTACAGTTATATAGTTAAGATTATATACAGTGTGGGGTGTGTGTGTGTGTAGTAGAATACAGTCACTGCACGGGCCCCGCTGGCGCTGTCATCAAAAAAGCAGGTACAACCCCACAGCCTCACCCCTTGTATTGGGGGTCATTCCTACACGGACCCTGTTATGGGGAGGGGGGATCTGTGGATGACACATAACAGTGTCACCCATCACAGATCCCCCATAGCAGTGTCATCCACAAGTTGGAGGGGGGGGGGGGCGCACTTGGCCAGCTCAGCCTCTGTTGGTGGTGGACCTTGTCCCAGCCCTGATACAGGATGTATATATTTATCTGCTAATCTCTTATATATATGTATAAAAATGAGTTTCTGTCTAGACTTTCTTTATGCGCGACCAAACAACTGGACCGATCTTCACCAATTTTGGTACACAGGTACATCAGGTGTCCGGGAAGGTTTTAGACCAGGTCTCAGCTCTCTAGGACGTACCGTTCCTGAGATATTCCCAAAAAAATGACCTGCATTAACCAATACAAGCCAGCCAGCCTTTCACTTAAATCCAAACTGTCATTTACTGCTCGCTGGCAGTTCGTCTCCACACACACAGTTTTACTCCAGGTAACCATAACATAATCGCTATAGAAGTAAAGACATGGCCTAATAGAACTTAGTACCTTATTTTCTGAGGTTTCCATAACAACTCGGCCATTTCTCTTCCCTGCTGCAAGTTAGCTTTAAAGGGGCATGGCGCTGTGGATGACACTGTTAAGGGAGCGGAGTGCTATGGAGGTCACAGTTCAGGGGGAAAGTAGGGTGGCCATTCAAGTCACCCTTAAAACCATGCCCCCAGGTCCAGATAAGCCACACCTCTGATTCGGTTAGGCCATGCCCCCTCCCCTCCTGAGGTGGGAGGGATGGTGATTTTCTCCCTGCAGCTCACATTCAGACAGCACAGTGCTGCTGTCTTAGAGAGAGCTTTTTAAAAGGACCCCCCCAATCCTGTTAGGACATGCCCCCTCCCACTAAGCGAACAGGTATTGAAAAAATAAAGTTAAAAATCAACTTTTAGGTCTGCTAAGCCACACCCACGATACGTTTAGGACACACCCCTCCCCCTCTGCAGCCAATGAGTATTGACAAAATGAAGTAAAAAATCAACTTCTGTCAGCTGCAGAGGTGGGAGGGACGGTGCTCAGAAGTAGGGGTCGACCGATTATCGGTTTGGCCGATATTATCGGCCGATATTGATGATTTGCACAGTTATCGGTATCGGCCCCTAACCAGGCCGATATACCGATAACTGTGCTCTAACAGAACATTGCCGCGCTGCTCTCAGCGCGGCCATGTTCCCTCAGCAGCACAGGGGAGAAGGAGGCAGTCCCTCCTTCCCCCTGTGCCGCGCTGCCAGTGGAGACTAGAGAAGAGGAGGAGGAGGGGCTGAGGGCGCACTGGCCACCAATGAGAGCAGAGGAGGCGGGGCTGAGGCGCACTGGCCACCAATGATAAGGTTTAAGATATTACAAGCACATTGCCCAGACCCTGCCTCTGATAGAGGCTGCGATCCGCGGCAATTAACCCCTCAGGTGCCGCACCTGAGGGGTTAATTGCCGCGGATCGCAGCCATCATCAGAGGCAGGGTCTGGGCAATGTGCTTGTAATATCTTAAACCTTATCATTGTGACCAGTGCTTCCTCCCCATCCCCCTCCTCCCCCCATCCCTTCAGTATTGATATCATTGGTGGCAGTGGCCACAGGGTCCCCACCTCCTCTCTTCTGATCGGAGCCCCAGCAGTGTAATGCTGGGGCTCCGATCGTTACCATGGCAGCCAGGACGCTCCTGAAGCCCTGGCTGCCATGGTTCCTGCTGCTGTGTGCCCATAGCACAGGGCAGCAGGGACAGTGTCAGGTCCTATTCACCCTGATAGATCTCTATTAGGGTGAATAGGACAAGAGATGTAAAGAGCCCAGGTTCTACCCCTAGGGGAAATAGTAATAAAATAAACAGTAAAAAAATTTAAAATAGTAAAAAAAAACTAAATATTAAGTATAAATTAACCCTTTTCCAATTTTACATATAAAATATATAAACAATAAATAAAAAACATATCGCCGTGACCAAAAAGTCCAAACTATTAAAATATATTTTTTTTAAAAAGCGTCGGACGCCGTAACAGAAAAAAAAATCCAAAAATTAAAATGCGCAAAATATCGGTATAAAATATCGGCTATCGGCCTGAAAGTTCACAGAATATCGGTATCGGTATCGGCTCTAAAAAATCAATATCGGTCGACCCCTACTCAGAAGACAGGATATGATTAGATACACAGCTCAGCAGACAGTATCACACAGGATAGAATATTAGATACATGCTCAGCAGACAGTATCACACAGGACAGGATTAGATACACAGCTCAGCAGATAGTATCACACAGGATAGGATTAGATACACAGCTCAGCAGACAGTATCACACAACATAAGATTAGATACACAGCTCAGCAGATGGTATCACCCAGGACAGGATTAGATACACAGCTCAGCAGACAGTATCACACAACATAAGATTAGATGCACAGCTCAGCAGCCAGTATCACACAGGACAGGATTAGATACACAGCTCAGCAGACAGTATCACACAACATAAGATTAAATACACAGCTGATTAGACAGTATCACACAACATAAGATTAGATACACAGCTCAGCAGACAGTATCACACAACATAAGATTAGATACACAGCTCAGCAGACAGTATCACACAACATAAGATTAGATACACAGCTCAGCAGATGGTATCACCCAGGACAGGATTAAATACACAGCTCAGCAGACAGTGGGGCGGGGTGCTGTAGAGGTCACTGTTATGGGGGATACTCTTGATATCTTTTTACGACACACACAAACATGAAACGAAATAGATGAAATATACCCGTGCGAAGCCGGGTCTTTCTGCTAGTATCTTATATATATAAAAATGAATTTCTGTCTAGACGTTCTTTATGCGCGACCAAATGCAATGTATCTACTAAAATAGTAATGTATCTACTAAAAGTCCGTGTGGTCTCCTATACATAGGAGAGACTTCCATGCGGATGAAGGATCGCTTCTCCAAGCACAAGTCCACCATACGTAAGAAAAATTTACTCTTACCGATCCCTTACCACTTTGATCGCTGCAATCACGTTTCATAGTTGCGATTTCAGATCATCGAACATATACCGCAACCACACAGAGGTGGGGACAGGATTAAAATGCTCAAAAGACGTGAAGCCTATTGGATTCACAAACTGCAGACACTTGAACCCAGGGGTTTGAACCGGGAGTATGATCTCAACAGTTTCCTGTAGAGACTTCCGGTTCCGGCGCCGACATGCATGGCCGCATGTAAGTGAGCTCCCGACTGTTCCCTCCTAGAAAATACAGCTCCTCTCACAGTGGGGCCCAAACCCAGACAATCTACGCTGATTATAATAGGCGGTCCGACCCTGTACATGGATCGCTATCTCCGAAATATGGGGAGCAAATCTAACCGGAAAGTGAACCTTAAATCTTCCAAGCCCGCACTGGACGCGTCAGACATGGCGCCTGTTACAGAAAACGCGGCTAACACTGACCCACCACTGGGACACAAAGAGGACCCAGGGGAAGAAGAAGGGATCGACTACAAGCAACTTGCTATAGAAGTTGCTGCTCGCATATTGCCGGATCTGCAAGAATCCCTTTCTTCAGTGGTGACGCAGGCTATCCAGCTTATTAAAGAGGACATCGCCCAACATTCACTACAGCTAGGTCACCTAGAGGCGCAATACTCTGCAGTGGCGTCGGAAGTTTCGACGGCGCAGTCGGCGCTGAAGGAAGCCATGAGAGAAATCAAACGACTGGCCGACAAGGTAGATGAGCTTGAAAATCGCTCACGTAGAAGTAATTTACGTCTACTGGGCCTCCCAGAAAACATACCTCCACAGGAGCTGATGATCATTTGTGAAAGGGAGCTACCAGAAGCAGTGGGACTCCATACCATGTGCAAGATCGAGAGGGCTCACCGAGTAGGCCCAGATTTACGGCCTGCTGAAAACGGCAAACCAGGGCGGAGAGTGGCACCAGGCTTGGGCCACAGACCCAGACAAGTCATTATGAAATTTCTCAATTACTCCTACAAAGCGCTGTTATTGAGGGCATACAAACAAGCGAAAACCCCAGTCCAAATCAGAGGCTACTCCATACTATTATTTAACGACTTCTCAGCGGAAGTGTTAAAGAAACGAAGAGCCTTTTCAGAGATATGTTCTGAACTTTACAAACGGAAGGCGCGGTTTACACTGCTATATCCCGCCATCTTAAAGGTTTTTCATCCTGATGGAGATACCGCGACTTACCACTCCCCGAAAGAAGCGGCTGAGGATCTTTTCCAGGCGGATGACTTCAGGGGAGATCAGAGGAAAGCACCACGGTCGCCATCTTCCCGTGCTGATTGCACCACTGACCAGACCGAGCAAGTCACTGTGCCGAGAGACTCTCCCAAAGAACAACGCAAGAAAGCTTGGTGGGCGACCTGAAGTCATGCACCATATTGGTCGGGACTTGACCAGGCGGTAGGAACTCATTTTTATTTTTTTTTGCCCCGCAAGGTATGCGGGAGGTTACGCCGATGAAATCGGATCATAGCCTGTATGATGCCGATATCTATGCGCTTTTCCTTTAGTTAAAGATGCAGCATGAAGCGGGACTCTAAGTTTCAAATGTTTTGCTATCAACAGCTTAAGGTTTTATATATTACAGGAGGGACGGGATTTGTGTTAATGTTGTGGTTACTGTTGTGAGTGGTCATCATGTGGGGAAGAAGTGAAGTTCGGGAATTACACCTGTTCCCCGGGGGGAGGATTATATTTGGAGGTTTCCGTCGGACATGTATAATAAGGAAGAATTTCACAACCTAATGTTGGGCTGGTGGGACAAATATATGTCGATTAATAATGATCCGGAGAATCCACAACTAACCTGGGATGCTGCTAAAGCGGTCATAAGGGGCAAATTGATTGCTTATATCTTTGGCTTAAAGAAAAAAATCAATACTAATATTGCAGTGTATAGCCAGACGTTGAGACAAGCTTATAACACTTTTCAACTGTCCCCGTCACCTGATAATGAAAAAGCCTGGAGGTCAGCAAAATCGACCTATGAATATTGGCTACAACAGAGAGAGCATATCTCTAGGACACAAACTGATGCCAAGTTGTATAAGTTTGGAAATAAAGCTGGCAAGTTATTGGCTAGGTTGGCCAGGGGATACAAGGGAGCATCCCCCATTTTGGCACTGAAAAATGAACAGGGCGTGCTAGAAAACAATCCTAGGGGCATTAATAAGATCTTGAGGGACTATTACAGTAAACTATATGAGGATGATTCGCAAAATATAGACAAGGGGCGGGAATGGCTCACTAACCTAAAGCTACCAAGATTAACGCAGGAGGATCTTTAAAAATTAAACAAGCCCATCACTCCTCAAGAAGTAGTCAGGGTCATCTCTAATATGAAATGTGGTAAAGCCCCGGGGCCTGATGGATATTCCGGGGAATTCTACAAGATATTAGGAGACAGAGTGGTATCTCTTCTTGCACCCCTGATAATAAAAAACTAGAGGGCACCACTATCCCGGGCGAAGTAAATACAGCATACATTAAACTTATCCCGAAGCCCGGTAGAGATCCATTACTAGCCTCGTCTTATAGGCCCATATCCCTCATAAATGTGGATGTCAAAATCCTATCAAAATTAATGGCTGATAGATTAGGAGAGGTGATCCCGAAACTTATCGCTAATCCACAAGTTGGCTTTGTGAAGGGCCGGGCGGTGGTGACAAATATTAGGAAGGTACTGACAGTACTTGATGAGGTGAAACTTAGACCGTGGCTCCATCCATCCTCAGCAATACTAAGTATTGATGCTGAAAAAGCCAAATGGATGGGTCTTGTGCTGGATACCTTGGGCCTAACTGGGTGTTTCCGGAACTTCTTGACAGTACTCTACTCAAACCCGCGAGCAAGGCTCAGTACCCCGGGATTTTTGTCACCAGCTTTTGACCTGGCCAAGGGGACTAGACAGTGTTGCCCGATCTCACCCCTTTTATTTAACCTGTCTCTGGAACCCCTGTCCAGATTTTTACTAACCACCCCACGGATCGAAGGCATTCAGGTAGGGGACATGGAAATTCGACATACATTGTTCGCAGATGACCTTCTGATCTTTCTGGATAACCCGAAAAAAGATGTTCCCATATTACTACAAATGCTAACAGAATATGGTAGGTTCTCGGGTTTCAAAATTAATACTGATAAAAGTGAATTGTTACCACTGCGCACTTCTAAGGATGATCTAGAGTGGCTGAGACAACACCTACCAGTCAAAGTGAGCACTACACATATAAAATATCTGGGAATTTTCATAGGCAGATCCCCGAATACCGTATACACTCTTAATTTTCCCCCGTTAATTCGGAAAATTTTAACAGAACTTAGAGGGATGGATGCAGCTCCCCCTATCCTTGCTGGGCCGATGTCATTTAGTGAAAATGATTAGTTTTGCCCGATTATTATACCCTCTGCAGACAATACCTCTACTGCTCAAACATGCTAATATCATGACTTTAGAGTCTGCTTTCTCTAGCTTTATTTGGCAAGGGAAGAAAGCTAAGATTTCCCTACAAAAACTACAAATGGCAAAATCGGAGGGAGGAGTCAATTTCCCGAATATTAGGAGATATAATATAGCTGGGGTATTTAGACACTGTATTGACTGGATAACTCAGTCCAACCATTATTCCAATTGGGAGTTGGAGGCACATCTACTTAAACCGTGGTCTGTAGCAGCCTTGTTACACACGCCATATGCTAACCTCCCATGGCAAGCAAAAGGCAGCGTCATAGTTAGAGACACAGTGGCAACTTGGAAGGTAGTGCGGAAGGAATATGGCTTGGCTTTCAATCTATCGAAATATATGCCCTTATGGGGACACCCGGAATTTGCACAAGGGGAGCAGAACGTGCAGTTCCGGGAGTGGAAAAGGAAAGGAATCAGATTTGTAGGAGATCTGTGGCAGGAACCTGAAAACAGATATATGACCTTCAATGAGGTGCGCTCACGGTACGGTCTGGCAGGCAAACATTTTTTGGCATATATGCAGGTCATTAACTTCATAAAATCAAGAGTGAGAGATTTGTCTAGAGAATTCCCATCTCACAAATTTGATGCCCTTAAACTGTCTAAATCCAATCGCCTCTCTTTGGCAGATTTTGCAACTCGGCTATACAAATTACAATCTGATTCAATGACCTCGCAAATGTTCAAAAAATGGATTAAAGAACTAAAAATTCCAGACCTGGCTGGGCGTATTGTGCGGGGATGGATGGAAGTGAGAAGGGCTACACCATGTGAGAAATGGAGGGAAACCCATTTTAAGATTATGCATAGAGCGATCTATGGTTTTTTGACACCCCAAATGCAAGGCTGTCAAACAAACTGATTAGATGTCCTAAATGCCAGGAGGGAAATACTGATATATATCACGGGCTGTGGACATGCCCTCAGGTGACCAAATTCTGGATGGAGTTTGCTCAATGGAACAGCAATGTTTTAAAAACCGAGATCAAACTGTCAGCGGAGGTTATTCTTTTGCACTGCTGGACTGCATCGGACAGCGTGCCCTTAATTATGCACCTATGCATTCTAGCAGCGAAAAGATATTTGCTGTGTCACTGGCTGGGACCCTCTACACTTGGGTTGGCAGAAATCCTATCTCAATTGAAATTATGTCTCCAGTTAGAATTTACGGAAGCATTACATAACAAAGAAAGTAGTATAGGCAGACTTATGAAGAAATGGAGAATGTTTATTGTGCAGGTTCTATCTAAGGATGAGATTGTTAAAGTGATGACACCGTATAAATCTACGGCATGGTACCTGAAGGAACAGTTGAAAGGGACTCTAGGAAAACTGGAATTGAAAATAGAGGAAAGGAATGACGGTTGAGAGTGCTACATGATTTATAGATCTATGAATATCACCACTATGCTATTGGGAGGGGGGAAGGGAGGGGCGAGATAAGGGGTTTCTCAAAGATTGTTGTCCCGAATGTCCTGTAACATTGTTGTTCTTACTTGCTTTGATGTTCACGTATTTTTTTTGATATGTGAAAAATCAATAAAAACTATGTTTTAAAAAAAAAAACTGTTTCCTGTAATTTCCAAGCTCCAGTGTTTTTATATATTTGTGTAATTATTATTTAAGTTATTTTTCTTTTCTTTTCTTCATTTTAGAAGACGTGATGGACCCCCAACGGCATCAACTGACGGCTTTATCCGTGGAGAATTCCTCATATGCCGCATTACTCCTGTGTTCGTTGATGCTGCTGCGATGGGGTTGCTCCTTCACGCTTCTCTAGTTCCTTTTTGTCTAGTTTTTGTTTAGTCTGTTACCAAGGCTACCTGATGTCACTTCCGCTTTGGCGGTCTATTTAAATCTCTTTTGCTACTTTGTATGTACATTCGACTTATCTGTTTGAGGAAGGCTCATACTGCGAGCCGAAACGCGTCACAGAACCCTGCATTGTATGGGATCAATAAAAGCACCAATTTAAGTGGTCTGAAACGCATTACTGTGATTATAATATCCTGTGTTGGAAGTTTTTATCGCTTGAATAAAGATCCTGATTTTGTATTCGTGAGCTGGACTTTCTACTGTTTTTGGATTACCGGAGCGAACTAGTCTGGAGGTTGCTGTCCGTGCTCAGTGCAGCGGGAGGCATGTGAGAGCTGCAGAAATCTTTTTTGTTTTTGCACATTGCTATATCTTGCATACATGTTTTACAAACAGTTTTTTCTTTACATTGAGAAAGGTCTAATCAAGACCAAAACATCTGATTTGGATATCACAACAGAAATGTCCTTCTGGGATGATATATACATGTTTGGCTGGAACATATATTTGCAATTTTTGACAATATTGGATTTTTTATATAAGCAGGCGTCTTTACTTTAAAACCTCTTTGCATATTATACTTATTTAAGTGTATGTGGCTTCAATCTTAAAGATACTGTGGGCTTAATCCCGTCCACCACAGGACCTCTAATCTTTACTGGAGTGCATATTCCTGGCTTTCTACTTGTATCAGCGTGTAACAGAACAGGTTCTGTAGAAATCTATGTCGAATCAGCTGACAGCGGTATAAAAGGAGTGCTCTCTTTCACTCTATAGTAGAATCTTGGGCCACTGCACGGTTCTTTATACCCAACGCTAACATTGACCTATAACGATAAATTCACACATGAGTTATTTGCTTAGTTTTGGCCCCGTAACTGACCAAATAAGTGAAGTGTAAAGTGATTCTAAGAATTTTGAAAAATTCACTCATCTCTACCTGTCACCAAAATGCAATGCAATCTGCGGGCAGCATGTTGTAGATCAGAAGGACCTGAGCAGATTCAGGGTCCGTTTACACCGCATTTTTTTTTGCAGGATTTTGGCACGAACAGCTGTGCTGAGATTTCAACAAAATCCTGCTTGTGGCCACGACCTTTCTGTTTCCCTTTCTTTGGAATATTCCTTGAATATTTACTTTATAATGCCTAAAGGGGTGTTCCGGCCCTACCTGAAAAATGTACCCGTAATCTAATTTGTGGAAAGCACATGAGGGCAGTCATACTTATCTCCAGCAGCAGCATTGTCCTGGATCCTCTTCATGGTCACGTGACCGCCCCTTCTGTATTTTCTGCTGTTCTGGTCCCTCACTGTCTTCTTCTCTTCCTCTCAGAAGCAGAAGACAGTGTGTCATCACTGACATCACCGCCTCATGCCAGCCTACCATGGTCCCGACACATGCACACTTATGCGCGCGTACGGGACCGCCGTCCGTCTATTCACTGTATGGGCTTCTATGTCAAGCCTGTACTGACTCATACACAGCACAATGTAAGTGCTGTGTATGAGTGACAGCATAGCGGTCAGCCACAGAGGCTTTGAATAGCAATAGAGTCACTGTGGATGGCAATGGAGGCACTGTGGATGACACTTAGGGCACTGTGGATGGCAATGGGGGCTCTGTGGATGTCATTGTTATGAGATTGCTGTGGAGGTCACTGTAATGGGGGCGCTGTGGATGTCACTGTTATGGGGGCACTGTCGATGTCACTGTTAGAGGGGCGCTGTGGATGTCACTGTTAGAGGGGAGCTGTGGATGTCACTGTTATGGGGAAGCTGTGGATGTTACTGTTATGGGGCTCTGTGGATGTTACTGTTATGGGCGCTGTGGATGTTACTGTTATGGGCGCTGTGGATGTTACTGTTATGGGGGCTCTGTGGATGTCACTTTTATGGGGCGCTGTGGATATCACTGTTATGGGGCGCTGTGGATATCACTGTTATGGGAGCTCTGTAGATGTCACTATTATGGGGTGCTGTGGATGTCACTTTTATGGGACGCTGTGGATGTCACTGTTATGGAGGCGCTGTGGATGTTGATACAGTCTTTATCTGACCACGGCAGTTGTCGTGCACTCACCTCATCATGTGTACATACCCTTGATTAGATAAATTATCATAAATTACTGTCATACAGTCAGTTCTGGTCAAGAGTGTGTCGGCCTGGAAGATTCGGCCAACACAAGTATCATCTTCCCTGGGCTCATCATGGTCGTATCAGATGTGTATCACACATGATAGGCGAAGAAAAACTCAGGACTTTTCAGGACTGAAAAAGATAGGATTAGGCCTCATGCACACGACCAAATTTTTCCAGTCTGCAAGTCACGGATCCGCCAAATAAGGATACTGTCCATGCGCAATCCGCATTATATTGCAGAGCCATAGACTTCTATGGGTTTTAGGTCTGCATTTTGAGGACCAGAATAGGAATATGTTCTACGTTTTGCAGAATTGACATACAGATGTGGAAAGCACTCTGATGACGTCCATGTGCTTTCCACTTCTATCTGCCACTTCCACAAAAGACAGAACATGTCCTATTCTGGTTCGCTATTTCTAAGACGGCAGATGAACCCGAATCTTTCCGGGTTCTTTTCAGAATTATCCACTAAAATGGCACATCGCGCCATTTTTAGGGCACATGTCGGCAGGAAAAAGCACTAGGGAGGAAGGAGAAGGGTTGTCACATGACCCTGAGAGGAAGTGTGGGGAGGGATTGTCCTGATTTGCTCCCAGGCTGACAGACAGCCTTGCTGAGCCAATCAGTGCAGCAGCAGGCAGCATGGTGCCCTAGCAGAATGAATAGAACACCATTCTGTGCTGGGCTGTGAAAGAGGGTGATTGGGTCTTACAGTGTTTGCCAGGAAAACGGAAGTCAGGGACTTAGGAAGTCAGGGACAGTGAAAAATCAATTAGGTACAGTTAGAAATTAATCAATTAAGCAAGCTTATTGAGAGGGAATGTAAAAGGAAAGTCTAGGATTGCAAAGGAGAATATATGTTTGAAGGCCGATTTATTGGCCTGTATTTGTGGGAGGAGCGTCTGAAGCACATTTATACCAGACAGGCGCCTCCCTTGGGTGTGTCGACGGTGCTGTGTAGTTGTGTGCAGTCTGAGCCATCTGATGTAGCACATGGGCTGAATCAGCAGCTTCCATACCCAGTCGGCGTTCAGGAATCCAATATAATCATTTTCTTTCCGACATTCCATTCAGGGTGCCCGGTTCGTGCTTTTCAGCAATTACTGGCAGCCTCAACAGACCGAGACCTTGAGAGTCCTCTGTTGCTATTCCCACGGCACCACTCACCACCTCTCAGTTGTGCGGCATGTCCAATTTAGGATTGAAACCAACAGCTGTCTGGCTGTTTCTTCAGATTAGGTGCAGCATTTGCTGCTTCTAGGAACAAAGTTCCGGCCCATATTATCCGGAAATTAGGTCACTGGTGCTTTGCATGTTCAATAGGTACATACCTCAACCTAGTCTAGAAATGTTCTTGCATTCGAGAGGTTGGCAGTGTTAGTGTTGTTGCTCTAAACTATTATGTGTCATTTAGTTGTGGGTTTTTGCCCCCTTCAGGTATTCCTCCTACGCAGTGGTTATGGCACAATTCAAGCCGCTTAGTTTAGTTAGTTAGGCAGATAGACCGTTACGTGTCATGTAGCCTACGCGTTACAGGTAGACCCGACCACAATTTTGAAGGCCGATTTATTGGCCTGTATTTGTGGGAGGGGCATCTGTAGCACATTTATACCAGACAAGCGCCTCCCTTGGGTGTGTTGACGGTGCTGCGTACCCTCCCAA